>JAOUQW010000015.1:9444019-9460808 GCA_028565825.1 Olivaichthys viedmensis
TGTAAAGCTGCTTTGTGACAATGTCCATTGTTAAAAGCGCTATACAAATAAAATTGAATTGAATTGAATTGAATTTATGTCGGACAGATTGGCAATGCCATGAGGGGGTGCACAGTCATAATAACGTCATTTTCGTTGGTGCAGCCCAGGTGCTTTGTAACTACTTTTTGATCACAGGGATCATACGAAGGCATAAACCAGCTTTAAAGCAGTCGGAACGCCTACTTTCCTCACTGTCACGGCCGTGTGTGCAGCCGTTACATGATTTTTAAGGCAAATGCATACGAGTCGCATTTGTAGTTTTGCTCACTCGGGATTGAAACGCCATTTTAGAATCTCTACCAGTTGACAAATTTCTACCAGTGTCTCATTACGACTCTTTTAAGCAGCAACATGAAAGAGGCCTGTACTGTTCCCACAGTATTCCTACTCAGCCCTGGTGGAGGAGTACAACGCCATGGTGTATGTGAAAAGGAGAGACACCTTTCATGTGGACAGTGCTAATGACCTCTATGGTGAGTAATGGTTTATTTTCAGTTAACTGCATTCTGTAGACCTCTTGAGAGAGGCTGGTCGCCTTGTGTATTTACTTTATTCTAAAAGTGGCAAGTGTCTTAAATATCAGTGTCTATTTTGTTTGGTACCTCAGGCTATAGTTATAGCTTCTAACATCAATGTGTCAGGACATCAAGAACATCTAGGGCTGTGGCATATGATTATGCAGCATTTGGTAAGAGTGGAAGAAAAAGCCAGAGGCTAATTTTGACGTTTCGTGAGGCTCACCATGCTAACACCAGTGTTTCTCACTCACCTGCTTTTTGTTTTTGTAGCAGTGGGAAACTGATTGTTCCAGATGAACTCTCCAGCAGCTGTGTTTTTGCTTTGCACTGTGTGCATGTGCGTGTTCCCCAGGGGAAGGCCGTTATTACATGGCCAGCAGCAGAAGCAAGCTTTGTGTAGGAGAGAGTCCTGGGGAAGCGATGAGTTTATAGTCTCTTGCTGTTGTGGCCTGTAGTCTTTAACTGCCTCTAGTAGAGCTCAGAGAAGCACTGTATAACACTGTCTTTCATTTAATCCTTAGCCAAGTGGCCCTGATTTAACTTGTGAGTTTTTTGCTGGAACTGGAACAGAACACTTAGTTCTTTGAGACTATCACTCATCTGCCCGTTGAAGAAAAGAGAGGGAAATTCAGACATGAAATACTGCGGCCTAAACATTCTAATTATGCACTTTTTCTGAATCAGTCTGTTGAACGCGCGCTGCGTTTGAGGCTAGCCATTTGTATTTGTAAAGAACCCTTTGTGTCTGCTTTGCACTGTTACCAGGCCTGCGTTGAAGCCTTTTCTCAAATGCCAGGAATTGACCACATCTCAGCTTTGCTTTAACCTTATAAAGATCCTGTATCGAATTTAACAACCTGTCTGTAATAGTGCTAAATAGGGCTGTCATTCTTTTAAAAATTGCATAGAAATTTTAATTACTTAAAACAATTAGTATTCCAATGCATTCTAATATTAATTAGTCTATACTTTTACACTGCCTCTTCCAGAACATACACTAGCAGTAGCACTACACTATGCACTCGTATTATATAAAAGTAGAGTAAATAAATATCAAAGGGTAATATCACACATTTATCGAAAACTCCATTGTTTCAGATTTGTTTTATTTATTTATTATTGTGATTTCCTATCGCTGATATTTAGCCAGATTTTGACATTTCTCAGGCGACCAAGCTCCTCGTAAACATCTGCCATGTTTAACTCGTCTTCATACAGGAATATTTCACAGTTAGGCCAAATCGCAAATGGCTTCTATTGACTATATATTCTGACTACATAGGGTATAATATAATGACATTGTAGAACCTACATAGTGCACAACATGTCGCCATTGGAACGCCATTTGAGATTTAGCCACAGACAAAGTGTGAATCCGATAATGTGTGTTTGAAATCAACTAATTACATGTAGTCTAATATCACTTTTAGGACATATACTTTGTTTGTTTATATTTAATTAGAAACTTGATACATATAATATCTAAAAAATAAAGTGTGCCATAAATCACATGCGACTCGAGGGTCATTTGCCAAAACATTTAGAAAATTTATGTTTCAATAGACTAGTGTTAAGGAACTAAAAGCATAACATGGAATCTTGAACATTCAAATATACATTTTTTGCCTTTGAATATGTACATTATATATTATGTATATTATACATATTATGAAAATTCTGAATATTATGGAAATTCGAATAGTATTTGAACTGTGATATTTGTTCTTATAGCCCGAGTGCAAAACTCCTATTACAACCCAAATCTGCTGTAGCTGGCTTTATTTATTCAATTTTACATTTATTTTTTGCTCATGTCCATATAATCCCATTTTACAACACTCTGAATTCTGATAACTTGGAGCTTTTCTGTATGTTGCAGTAACTTTGTACAACTGTTCGGTGGGGCGTTCGGACTGCAGTCAATGTCACACAGCAGATCAGAAATACGACTGCGTGTGGTGTGGAGAGGGTCAGTCAAGCTGTGTGCACAAAGAGACCTGCTCAGCGGGTGTCAAAGACACATGTCCCGCTCCTGTCATTCACTTTGTAAGTTATTCTGGGAAATTACTACTATTCAATACTGCATTCATGTACAGTGTACACACTATACAGAGCACCATTAAGTAGATGGAGAGAGACTTTGCTCTAAACGTGGCGTTTGTGTGAACTTTGTGTGTTTAGATCGAGCCCCTGACAGGGCTGAAGGAGGGAGGCACCACTCTCACCATCAGTGGCTCCAACCTGGGCCAGAAAGCTCATGACATCCTACAATCGGTCTCTGTGGCTGGAGTTTCCTGTACAGTTATACCAGAACTGTACGAGATATCATCCAGGTATTCACACAGGCAACACTCGCAGCCAATAAATACACTTCATTTCAGTGTTTCCCCCACTCACACGTCTTTTCATTTCCCTGTAGAATTGTGTGTACAACAGGGGAGAGCAGAGAGGAGAAGTCAGGTCACGTCTCGGTGGAAGTGTCTGGTGCAGGACGCAAAGGGCTGTCCATCCAGACATTCCGCTACCAGGTCATTCAGAGTGATAGACTTCCGGTCTAATGGCCTTTAGTAGGACGTTTAATGTTCTCCGTATGGTGAGAAGACAGAATGTGTATGCAGTGGTGAAATGTTTCTGCAGTGCTGAACCACACCCTGTTCTCTGTGTATGAGCAGGAGCCAGTGCTGGAGAAGGTGATTCCCCAGAGAGGGCCCCGTGCAGGAGGAACCTCTCTCACCATCACAGGCAGGAAGTTATTGACCGGCAGAACCAGTGACATCAGCGTGCTCCTGGGTGATGTCCCCTGTGTAATGTAAGTGATTTTGGTCAGGTGATGATGTAGTAATCGTGGCAGGTCCAATGATTATATTACGCATTGCAGATGTCAGATCCTGTACGTCAGGTTGTTGTGTAGCTATTGAATAATGGAAGCTTCTTGAAAACTGTATTTCTCTGTATCTCCCTCTAGTGTGCCAGATGTGCAGGAGGGCAGGATTGTGTGTCTCACTGGAGCCAGCAACAAGACAGGAGAGCACATGGTAACAGTGCGCTATGGCAACCGTGAGCGTTATCTCAACGACATCCGTTTTCACTACACCCCAGACCCTAACATAACGCGCGCCATGCCTTCGAAAAGCTTCATCAGGTGCGTGTTTGTGTTTCCGTATATAATGCACACATGAAGCCCATTTTATGGCTCTATCGGTGTTACCGAGTTCATCAAACCAACTTCCTGTTTCAGTGGCGGTCGCATGATCATTGTGTCTGGCCACAACCTGGACGTAGTCCAGGAGCCACGGATCCAAGTGACTGTGACCAGGAAAAGAGGCAGCAGACGAAGGAGAAGGAGAAACGGAGGAAGCGTTATAACCGTGGAAGTCGAGAAAGGTTTACTGTGGAGACACAGGCGGATTATTCCTGAACTTGACGGTCCAGAAAACACTGGCAAACGTGTGAGTAGAGACTACTATTGTATTATACTACAGGATGTCCGTGGGTCCTTAAAAAGTCTTATTTTGTCTTAAGTATTACATTTAAGGTCTTGGATTTTATGCTTTTTAGGTTATTATTCATCTGGTGTTTTGTTTTGTTGTTGTTTTTTCTTATGCGACTGAACATATTCGAAGACATTTGACATCACGTCACACACGCACTGAATAATACAAGATCACTCACACAAGGCAGGGCCGTGCGTTAGACTGACGCCAACTTGCCGTTAGTCTAGGATACACAGAAATACGTCGATTTTTTTGGAAATGTAAATTCAACCAAAAAAGGCTGGAGCACCGCAAATACTCTTGCTGGTTAAAACCTGTGTCCGCCAACGACTCCAAAGGTCACTGCAGACTACGTTATAAAGCTTATTTGTTTATTTTTTGAACACACTTTGTCGGTGTGGGTTTAGTTTTTTTCTTGCTGTAGAATAAACACGAGTAGACAATTTTCCTTACATGTGTTATACAGAAGCATTTTTGTATTCGGTGTATCATTACTCCAAATTTGATGTGGAATTACATTTAAAGAGGTATTGAAAACATACCTGCATCACTGTTTTTATTATACAAATATTATTCCACTTCATTCAGGTATTATAGCATTTATATGTGTCACTATGTTCTAACATACGTTTTGCCTTTAATACTAAGTCTAAGCCATTCTTTACCTAGGTATTATACACCAATTTAAATTTGATCTGTCTGCCCTCTCTCTCAGTTTGAAGAGCGGTGTGAGGCGAACACCTCCTCTCTACTGCTGTGTCACAGCCCTGGTGTAGGCTCTGAGGTGTTAGGAGCTGACGTGCAGGTGGAGTTTCTTTTGGATAACTTGCACTTCGACTTCAACTCAGTCAGCGAATCGCCTTTCACCTATGAGCCTAACCCCACCCTCCACCCTCTAAACCGCCATGACCCCACCCAGCCCTTCCGCTACAAACCTGGATCAGTCATATCGGTAGAGGTCAGTGGTCGATTATTTTACTCTAGTCTACCACGCACTTGTACCTTTTATTTAAAGCACAGCCTCACATTATTCTCCATTCTTTTTGTCCCTTTTCCCTACTTTTGATTCCTTTATTTATTTTTCCGTGCTCTCTCCCTATCTATCTCTATCTCTCTGTCCCTTTTTAGGGAGAGAATCTAGACCTGGCTATTTTTAAAGAGGAGGTGGTGGCTCTCATTGGTGAGGGCGCATGTACAGTTAAAACTCTGACTCGGAACCACCTGTACTGTGAGCCGCCGGCCCAGCAGCCCTCCCCCTCCCACAACCAGGGACGCAAGAAAGAAGGAGAGTTCCCAGAGTTCACAGTGAGTTCACTTAACGGGTTTTCTATGCAAGTGTTTATTTTACACAAGACTGCATCTTACAACTGTGATCCGTGTCTACATGTAAACTGAAGCTGTACCTTTTAAGATTGACAGTCATGCTCACTGAAAGCAGAATTTCTGTGAAGTGTGAATATGTGTTTGGAAGGCGCTTAAGAGAGGTGTGTGTGGTGTGGCTATAGGTACAGATGGGGAATCTGAACTTCTCTCTGGGCAGAGTGCAGTACGACTCTCTCAGTCAGTCCACTTTCCCTGTGGAGGCTCAGATAGGGGTTGGAGCGGTGGCCTCTCTCGTCGTCCTTATCGTCATGATCATCGTTCTCATATACAGGTGGGTTTCGGGTCACTACTTGTGCATATTTTGGTAGTCTATACTGTAGAATGTAAGTAATTGACAGTCTGGCTCACTAGTACCTCATTTCCTGTTAACAGGGTTAAGGCTTCCCTTTGGTGTAAATTAGACACTGAAAACAGTTCTTCCACATCTGGAGTCTATTCTGTATGATGGTAGTCTTCCCAGGGACTGTTGTTTTAGATTAGACTGCTTTCTTATCCTTGGTG
The DNA here is from genome assembly GCA_028565825.1 of Olivaichthys viedmensis. Taxonomy (NCBI): domain Eukaryota; kingdom Metazoa; phylum Chordata; class Actinopteri; order Siluriformes; family Diplomystidae; genus Olivaichthys; species Olivaichthys viedmensis. Next base: position 9,449,958 of record JAOUQW010000015.1, read on the forward strand.
TGAACTTAATCTCTGTGTCTAACATTCCGTTGCTCTTTTTATGCCTTCCTCCCTCCTCTGTCTCTCTAAGGAGGAAGAGTAAACAGGCTGTGAGGGATTACAAGAAGGTTCAAATTCAGCTGGAGAATCTGGAGACCAGCGTGAGAGACCGCTGCAAGAAAGAGTTTACAGGTGAGCGAGAGGATAAGGGAGGGAGGAAATTTTTTAAAGTCATTTTGAAAATAGAAAATGGGAAGTCTGTTGAAACACTTTTTAAATCTTAGAAATGTGGAGTAAGATTGTTTTTCTAAAAATTACAAGGTTGTGTTTTATTTCTTCTAATGTTGGAAGGATCCATTTTCTAAGCAGTTAATCAAAGTAATTAATTCAGGAGCTATCGGCTAAAATCTGACGCCTGGTATGCTTTGATATTAATTCCAGACTTGATGACTGAAATGATGGATATGTCAAGTGATCTGGTGGGATCAGGGATTCCGTTCCTGGATTACAAGATGTACGCTGAGCGCATCTTTTTCCCGGGTCACCGGGAGTCACCGCTGCGCAGGGACCTGGACGTGCAGGAATGCAGACGGGCTACAGTGGAGCAGGGCCTTGTCCAACTCTCCAACCTGCTCAACAGCAAACTCTTCCTCACCAAGGTAACATGCATAATCTCATGCTTATACTCAGGAAAAAGAAACCCGTCAGGGAGTACATTTTTGATTTATAAACTATGATTCATAATTGTGATATCTAGAAACTTTTATTGTTCAGTTATTGAACTTGAAGCATATCATCAAATACCTATTATGAATTATTTAGTAACTACAGTGAAACTAATAATGTAGTTACAAGAGTGATCAATGTAAGTCTTTAGGGTTTTAGGGGTATTTGCATCGTTCCTCTCCTTACACCTGTGCTTCTTTTTTTTTTTTTTTGGTCTGATCTCTTCTTTCTGCCATCTTCAGTTTATCCACACTCTGGAGAGCCAGAGGACATTCTCTCCCAGAGACCGAGCCTACGTGGCCTCTCTGCTCACTGTAGCCCTGCATGGCAAGCTGGAGTACTTCACTGACATCCTGAAAACATTGCTTAATGACCTGGTGGAGCAGTACGTCGCCAAGAACCCCAAACTCATGCTCCGAAGGTAAGCAAAAGTGGGAGAGAGGGACCAGTCAGCCAAAGCCGTGATCATTCTTTTTATGCACTAATGATGCATACTTTATTTTCCTTACAGAACTGAGACAGTTGTTGAGAAGCTCCTGACCAACTGGATGTCTATATGCCTTTATTCTTTCCTGAGGGTGAGTGTCAAAATGAAGAACTACTTCGGAATTAAGAAGTTACCCATAACATAGTCTCCTATGTTGTTGTTTTTTAAACAGTAAAAGCCTCCCACATCTAAGACGTTTCGAGCTGCTTGATTTACTGTTAACACACGCAAAATTCACTGACAAACTGTGCTCCTGGGAAAACTAAAGTGTAGCTTTGCGATTTTACTGTGTAAACCATGATGTACCAGGCATGTTTGGCTTTTTTTTCTATTATGCTTTTAAATGTAATTTAATCTGTTTAATCTGTTGCTTAAAAGGACTCGGCGGGGGAGTGTCTGTACATGCTTTTCAGAGCTATAAAGCACCAGGTGGATAAAGGGCCCGTGGACGCAGTGACTGGCAAAGCCAAATACACCCTCAACGACAGCCGCCTCCTCAGAGAGGACCTGGAGTATCGCACACTGGTTAGAATTCACACTTTTTTTTCTTTTTAATCTGTATACGCTGCTCAGTCAAAACATACTCAGTTTGATTTTAAGTGGCGTTTTGAACCCATGTAATTTTTTACTTAAGCAATGCTTTTTTTGTGTGTAAGCCTAAAATATGGGATATCTCATACCATAATAAAATGGCAAATAAATACAGTAATTAATTAATACAAAAATCCTTGAGCTAATCTAATTACAAGGTTCTTAAATAGCTTCTGGAAAGCCTCTTGACAATATTTTCTTCAGTGTGGGAATAAGTATTTCTGTCCTGAAAAAAGACTTCAGTCATGTGCTCTAAAAACTCTTAATTACCAGTCAGACTTCAGTCCTCTGGGTCGGATGACAGCAGGTGGCCACTGCCTGGAGAATAGCAGGGGCTGTATTTGGCTTAATGTAGTTAAGTGGTGGAGATCAGAGATCAGTCGGAACAAGGGGTGGGAAGTTGTTCCAAGAGCCACACTCCTATCCTGAGAAACCTGATGGAGAAGAAGTCGTCGAACACCACCATGCTGTAGAACCAGGGCTGGGCTTGGGCCTTTGAGTTGAGAGATTCTTGAATAGTCATATTGGAATTGCTTTTCTACGGGAACAGCAATATTCAGTTGTGTGGTGACTCTCTGCCTAGTCTACCTAGTGTCCTACTTACATTGTGTAGAACGATATTTGAGATTCAGCCACAAAAAAAGCGCGACTTTTTGGCACACTTGGCTGTGTTTGGGTGCACGCTTAGCCATTAAGTGAATGTTTGCTTCTCTGTACTTTTACTAAAGATTGAAGTATTGTCTTGCTTGTGTTTGGATGTACGCGCTGCCATTAAAACAAATTCGCTGTGTCTCGTGCTCAGTGGTTCACCCTGTGAGGAAGACACATGGCAGCGCCACACATATTTGATTTAAAATGAGATATGACTGGTATAATTTAATATATATATAGATTTTAAAGACATCAAGTAGTATTTTATTCGTGTCACCACCCGGTAACCTCCAGAGAAACTCACGGTTAGCGTTATGTGATTGGAAAACAACACGCGCACTCCGCTAGTTCGGATTTGCTGGCAAGCTGTACTGTGGAAAAGCGCTATTAGTCAGCGGCTGTTAACAATCCCCTGTGTCGTCTTAAAGATGAGTGGAGGGTAAATACAAATCTAGAGTGATGGTAGAATGAATGGCTTGTCGGCTACGAAAATCAATTCCTGTTTTTGATTTTCTCCTTGTCAAGATCAGGTAGAGATTAGATGTGATGCAAAATTAATAAAGAGAATAAGTTACATATATAAGTTACTTAATAATAAGTTACAACTGTTTTTATATATATATATATATATTTGTAACTTATTCTCTTTATTGATTTTGCATATATATATATATATATATATATATATATATACTTTTTTCTCTGTCTCTGCTCTCTTTTTTCCTCTAGAATCTGAATGTGCTGATGCAGGGAGTAGGAATGAATGAGACTCAGCCAGGAGCTGCTAAAGTACTAGATTGTGACACTATAACCCAAGTCAAGGAGAAGATTCTAGACCAGGTCTATAAGGGAACCTCATACTCCCACAGACCACACACAGACTCACTGGACTTGGGTAAGAACAGTCTATCCGTCCTTGCTCCCATCCCATCCTCCTCTACATTTTAGACTATCCTCTGTTTCACTTCATTTACAAAACGCATTAATTTAGACTCACTCTGTCCTGCTAAGTTTTTCCTCCTGAAACTAAGTTGTTGGGTTTTTTGTTTGTTTTGTTTAAACACTTGGGTTTACTTGTGTTCAGGCAATTCAGTTTCTATTTATGTTGGTGTGTTTGCAGAATGGCGTTCAGGCGTCGCGGGTCACCTCATTCTCTCAGACGAAGATCTGACATCCGTTGTGCAGGGCAACTGGAAGCGGCTCAACACACTTCAGCATTACAAGGTGCGCACCGTCACTACACTACACACGAGTACTGCTACCAAGTTTTAAGAAGCTTATTATTTGACCTTTTGCCCTTTTAATGACCTCTTACCCTGCAGGTTCCTGACGGAGCTACAGTCGCTCTGGTGACACGCCACAGCAAACACATCCATCATGACAACCATGACTATGTGGCAGGAGAGAGTGAGTACACACGACGACACCTTTTGAGGCCTGATGTTCATGATGCTAATACACTTTCTAAAACTACTCTTACATTATCTAGTGACAAAGGGACAGGCAGCCAGTCATTGTCTTCGGAAGTACGCGACTCTGAGCTACAATTCTTATGTCTGGAACGATAACGAGGCAAAAACGGAGCAATCAAATAGAGATGTCCTTGATTTTGTGCAAATTAGTCATGATGTGGTAAAACGACAAACCAAATGATTGGATTTTCATTATAAATTCCCTAAACCATCTTATGTCACGGATGGGAACTAAAAGTCTCACAAAGGGCCTGTTTGTTCACACCCGTGTTTGGTTCTTATGCATTTCAGCAGGGCTTGTCTTGTATTAAAGAAAAAAGGGAAGAGAAGCTTACAACTGTCATTTTGGCTCTGTTGTGCCTCTGTTTGTGCCATTGTTGCTAAAGAGGTGAAATTATTTATGCCTTGTATTTATAGGGATACCACCCCCCCAAATAATTTTTAAATGATTGCTGCCTAACTCACAGTAGGTCAGCTTCAGTGTCCCATACACATTACAGAATCCGTATGGGGGATTTCTCATGCGTGTCTCCCTCCTCAGAGACGCCCATGCTGGAGGATGCCGATGAGGGTGGAGTCAGACTGTGGCACCTAGTAAAGGCCAGCGAGGAGCCCGAACTGCCCAAACACAGGCGAGGCAGCCTGAGAGAGCGAGAGAGGGCCAAGGCCATACCGGAGATCTACCTCACACGCTTGCTCTCCATGAAGGTATCACTCACTTTCATCAACTCGTATACGGACGATGGAAGTAAGGCATGTCTGAGACGGTGAAAGCGGCTCCGTTATCTGTGTAAATATAGTCTTGTTGTAATAAGCTTTGTCACTCGCTGTCTGTAGGGCACACTGCAGAAGCTTGTCGATGATCTGTTCACTGTGATTCTGAGCACGAGTCGGCCAGTTCCTCTCGCTGTGAAATACTTTTTTGACCTGCTGGACGATCAGGCGGCTCATCACGGCATTTCGGACCCAGAGACCATCCACATCTGGAAAACCAACAGGTACACTGACTTGACAGTCACAGCATGGAAATCAAAAAGTCTATGGAATAGATGGAGGGATGGAAAATTAAATGGGCTGTGTGTGAAAATGCGATTTTTCCTGTATTTTGCTGTTTTATGTGACCTCTGTGCCGAGTGCTTTTCCTTTAGTTTAGAGGTCCACTATTTCTACGAGCTGTTCAAAATCACACTTTATCTACATTACACGAGAGATTGTTGTATACTTGCTGGGATTTGTCCATCGCTATGTCCCTAACTTCATACTATCGTTATAAATAGTAGGCTACTCTACTTTATGAAGTAACAAATGCTGGCGTAATATTTTGACATACTTCTACTTGGTATGGGAGGATGAGATTTAGGACATACCCACAGCTTTGTAGTGAGGTGGCATAATCTAGCGAACGCGACGCTAACTCGAAATGACAAAAGAGCCTTGAGAAATGTGCCATTCTTGCTGCAAAGCAGCACATTTAAATCTTTATTTGTTCCCCAAAGATGAAATTCTCTATACCGAGTGGCTAAAGTTCATGAGCGATTTTTTTTCAGCTGCTGTCCCAACTCTTTATATTCGGGTGTGCACAGCACATCTTTCCAGACAGCTTTGAGAACCAAGGCCAGTACTATTGCAAGCAATTGATTTCGCTCGTGGTTTTATGACATTAAATAACATATTCCTTCTCAGGTTTGGAACAGCAACAGCTTACAAAACCAATACCTTAATTTCTTAAGAAGATGTCTGCTTGTATTGATGTGCTTCTACCTTCGTCGAGCATGTTATTAGCTAGCTAATTTACTCATATTATCTCGCTAATGTTACTGCTGATAAACTGTAATATAAACAAACTGCTCTGAAACTTCTTGCCACCCTTACTTACACTTGCCTACTTTGCTGCTCTTCCTCATATACTGCGTCAGACCGGCCCGACGTATTTCAGAACTGTTTATGAACATTAATAACTATTGAGCGGTCACAGTAAAACCAGTTGGAAAGAGAGGCACTCTACAATCATTTTTATTAGAGATATATCCTCATGATTTTCAGAGCAAAAATCACTTGAGATGTGTAATAGACACTCATTAATAATACAAAAATGCCTGAAAATATTCAAATAGAGCACCTTTAAAGTCAGCTTTCCTTGAATGTGTTGGTGAATAAGCAAACTGTAGCTTGTCACTGGAATGGGTGTAACTGCAGAAACGTGTCTTGTAGCGCTTTTCCACTGGACGGTGCAGCTCGGCTCGCAAATTAACCGCAATCCCGCATGTTGTTGCTATTTCCACCGCAATGCCAGTCCAGCCGTACCCAAGTACCCGTGCTGAATTTGGTTCCCCGTCTTGCCCAGGTACCATGCGAACCGAGCTGGGATGTTCGGGTGGAGCTAAAAATAGTGCAGACTATTGATTGGTTAAGTGTAATCGCATAGACTTGTCCTGATTTAATGTCTCTGGCTAGAGTCACTTCTCTACCAGCACAAAAATCTTCAGTAGTGTAGCGACTGTCTGACAAAGTTTCTTACTCTTACTTTTTCTTGAAAATTTAAGAGGCAACATCACAGTTTTAAACAGCAATTTAATGTTTCAGATTCATTTTTTTTTTATTTAACCACAGTAATGTTTAATTATCGCCATTTAGCGTGATTTGACATTTCTTATCCGTGATCCAAGTAAAATCGACCATCTTGAAGTCAGGCCGAATCTCAAATGGTTTCCTATTCACCTTGTTTGTGCGCCCTACATGGGTTATAACAAAATGGAACTGTACACCCTACCTAGTGAAGAACGTCATTTAAGATTCAGCCGCAGAAAATAAATGCCTGCTCCTTGCGTCTTTGTTGTATTTTAACACTAATCTTTACTGAAAATACAGAGAAGTTTGAGTAAAAACATCAGACAAAGTATTGGCACACTTTGCTGTGTTTGGGTGCGTGGGTAGCCATTAAGTGAAAGTTTGCTTCTCTGTATTTTCACGAAAGATTGCACGCTTGCTCAGGGGAGACACGCGGCAGCACATTTGAACTTAAAATGAGATGTGCCTGGTTTAATTTCAGAATCATTGTTTTGAATCTCGAGTAGTATTTTACTCCTCGTGCCTATCGCTAGTCACCTGATAACCTCCTACTTTTACGGGTAGCGTTATGTGATGGGAAACCAACACACGCACTCAGCCAGGATGCGGATAGTCCTGGGTTCACGTTCGTTGGCGAGCCGCGCCGTGCTGGAAAAGCCCTATTGGTCAAGTGATAGTAACAATGTTGTGTTCTCTACCTGCTCCAGTCTGCCTCTGCGCTTCTGGATCAACATTGTGAAGAACCCTCAGTTCATCTTTGACGTCCAGGCATCTGACCACGTGGACGCGGTCCTGTCCGTCATCGCTCAGACCTTCATGGACTCCTGCACCATTGCTGAGCACAAACTGGGCAGGGTGAGACAGCAGCATATCTCTTATAAGAGAAACAATGGAAGTGGTAGAACTGTGACGGATGAGATGATTTGTTTTCCTTTGAATTTTACATCCTGTCTTTCTCTTCTTCAGGACTCCCCCATCAACAAGCTGCTATATGCCAGAGACATTCCTCGTTACAAGCAGATGGTGGAGAAGTATGATGAACACACCTTCCTCTGCATGTCCTTTGAATCTGTCCAAAATCTTTTGATTTGTGTTGAAATTGAAAAGGATTGTCAGGACTAGTTCTAAAAGAAACTGGGACTAAGCCTCCTGCTTATAAATCTCTCACTTTCTCAGGTACTATGCTGACATCAGACAAACCATCTCAGCTAGTGATCAGGAGATGAACTCTGCCCTAGCCGAGCTCTCCAGGGTACCAAAAATCCTGCACCTCATCATAAACTTTCACTTCATATTTTATTCAGAGATGTTCTGAGCCCAACATGCCTATGTAGCTACGGATTCCTGCAGTATGTGAATGCATTTTCCTGACTTCCCCGTTTTTTTGTTTTTTTTTCCCCTAGAATTACTCAGGGGAGCTGAATTACCTAGTGGCACTGCATGAGCTGTACAAGTACATCAACAAATATTATGACCAGGTGAGTTGGTGACTAGGCATGGCGAGTAGATGGAATGCAGAGGAAGACATTGATTTTCAGTAATATGCCTGCTGTTTGGGTTTCAGATCATCACTGCCTTAGAGGAGGACACCACAGCTCAAAAGATGCAGCTCGGTTATCGTCTTCAACAGATCGCAGCCGCGGTGGAAAACAAAGTTACAGACTTGTAATCGTGAGATCATGGTGAGATGATTGACACGAGGGAAAAACGGAAATGAGAGGGTGAAAGACATGGGTTGCACTGAAGAATGGACCTACTGTATGTATTGACTGAAAGGAAGGAAAGAGTTATGTAGAATCAGTAAATAAGGACCACCTCGCCTGGGGTGTTGACTTAAACGACGGAGTACACACACTGCCACTTTACATAGGAAGAAAGGACTGTGGATGCTCACAGAGACTCTTCATCACCCTCAGAATGATGGAAAAGGTCCACTACAGGAAGCGGTTCTCCTGCAGTCCTTTGGGAGAAAACAAGCTCCCACAACTTGCATTTAGAAGGACGTGTGGTGGGGATGTGAGTGAAGTCACCACAAGAGAAACAGCAGTGTGATGTCTGTCTCCTCCAGCATTCAATGAGGTGACTACTGCAATTCTCTCAACACCAAGAGCGATTGTGGTATCGCCAGTTCCAGCCATGTAGAAGGACTTGCTTTTTCCCCATTGAGAATCAGTATGCACTGACAATGGGGTCAAGTTATTGCAGTTTTGGTCCAGATAGACATTTACCGAGGAGGAATATGACAGCAGAACACACACCTGATGTTGAAGCAGAGACCAGTAAGGCTTGCAAAAGCAGTAAAATGACTTGCACAGGTCAAAAACAAAATCTGTGCCTCGTAGAACATTTTCTCCTTCCTGTCTTTCTCTACCTCCTCATATGTTTCACGTTCTGATTCTTTCTACATCATTCTTTCTCTGTGTGTTTTACCAATATACGGACTGTACCCTTCCGTGCAGTAGTTACTGTGTACTAAAATAACAAAGTGTTGGGCATTAGCTAATGTCATTTTATTCTCTTCTGCCTATTGTCACTGGCAGGAAGTAAAAGAAAGAAAGTTGATGGTGTAAAACATCAATGTGGAATATTCCCATTTTAGATTATTATTTATTTCATATTAGCACATGTAACATGCATCTTCTGGCCTTTTCTTCTGTAAATGTCTGTTTCATCTGTCCCAGCCATGAAGAGGGGCTCTGATATTGAAAGGCAAGAACTGTCAGTAATCTCTAATCTAACACTAGAATGCATTTCAACATTTTGTCTGTTGTACTTTCTGCGTGTGGCACTAAAGAGATATCTGGTGTATTTCTACCACATTTCAATTCATTTATTATTGTTTCTGTTTTTAGGTTGGTTTTTTTGTTTGTTTTTTATTATTGAGTAAGAATCACTGGAAAGACAGTATGTAGGATAACCGAACCCAACCGAAATCTCTGTAAGATGTAATGACTGAAGTATCCTCTACATTTGGACATAGTTATCGATTCTGCTCTAACATTCCTTTTATGCGGTGTGAGAGAAACTGATCCCAGAATCATCAATGTTTTAAATGTATTTGTGTGTGTGTGTGTGTGTGTGTGTGTGTGTGTGTGTGTGTGTGTGTGTACAGTACACACGTTCAATTCATACTGTATGGTCAATATTTTGTTTTCCTGTCTTGCTTTCCATAAACAGTAGATGGCAAGTGTTCAATTCATGGAGACGGGCTTTTGACAAACTGCAGCATATCATTTGCAAAAGGTGTATCGATCAGTAGCCATTTTCCATTTAGTTTTTTTAGTTTTAGTTTTTTAAACAAAAGGTTTAAAAACCTTCCATCCTAAAACAGACACATAGAAAGGGAGAGAGAGCTTAAAATTCACGCAATTAACTTAAAAAGAGGCTAACATGCATAAAGGTGTTAGAGATGCAACTAGTAATATAAATATGGTTCTATGGTACGTGAAATGGAAGATAAATGGACCACACATGCAACTAGTGATGTGAACAGATGTATCTGTGCGAGATAAATATGTGCAGAAATCATCAGAGGGAAGTATAAAGTTATAACTATTATTAGGTGATATAAATTATGTGTAGACTAGAGCAGGCTCTTTTTAAAAAATTATTATTATTTTTTTTTTAAATATGTTGTTAATATCATCGTACGTAACGATTGTCTTTCAGCTGTAGCTTCTTACCAACAGTATGTGAAAAGTTTTACAAATTATATTGAGATTTAATAAAATATTCTAAATCAAGTTGACTGTGCATTTCCAATCTGACACATTAATTAAAATACTGTAGGATGTGTGCTTCCCTAGACTAAACATAATCACGATATTTGAAAAGTACTATCAGTTTTTACTGTTGTGTCTCATTTCTATTGTCATATTTCTTCCAACTATATCCTAACTATATATCCACAAATGACATTATCCACCTGTAAGTAGCTCATTATGGCTCCTCAGCTAATCTCCTGTGTTGAGTGCAAACTGTTTAGCTATTCTTCTTCCATCACTAGGGATAATTTGACATGTGAGAAGTGTAGGGTAATAGCCAGGTTAATGGAGAATATCGCAGAGCTAGAAATGCGCATCCAGATATTAAAGCTGCAGTGCGTAAGATTTTTGGTTAAAAATGAGAGAAGAGGAAAAAATACTTTAAAACATACAGTGGGGTCCAAAAATGTGAGAGCACATTGAAAATCCAGCACCATGTTTCACTGTTGTTTTGATCCACCGTGTTATCAATCTCTCTTCTGTTCGTCTCCTTACATAAACCCTTCTGATTCATCAGTAAAGAGGACCTTTTTCCAGTGATCCACTGTGAAATGCTGGTATGTCTTAGCCCATGCCAAGCGTTTGACCTTGTTTCCCTTCCTGAGAAGTGGTT
>JAOUQW010000015.1:9460908-9463408 GCA_028565825.1 Olivaichthys viedmensis
TGTAAGTGTAATGATGATACCCCCTCCTACCACCCCTTGATATGTAGACACAACATTAATGCTTACTGATGTGGGGGAAAGAAGAAGAAAAAAAACAGCAAAATCTCAAAGCCATACGTTTATTGTGGAGTGCCATTGTTAACGATTTGTCACCTTTTATTTATTTATTTTTTATGCATCTGCTCATTAAGTCTACTCGGTGTTGACTGTCAGTTCTAGGACTAAGGAAGTTGGTCATTTGCAATAATGTTGACATGCTGTTTGTCTTTCTAGATTAAAATGTCACTGTTTGTAGTGTTACAAGATCAGAGCTTCGTGTTTAGATTCTTGACGAACGATTTTTATGATAACAGAAAAGTGATGTTGTCTGGGATAACACTGAATGTTTGGCCACAAGGTATCTAAGGGTTTTAGGTACTGTGTCTATGTCGTGTCATTTCTTTTCTAGCTGCAGTAAGTGGAATATGGACGTACACTTCATGGGCTAGTTAGGATCACAGGCTTTCAGAAAACATGAGCATTCATTCATACTGGTATTTTTCTCAAGTTGTAGAATTTGTTTTTGAATCATGGGTTTGGTTGCAGTTGGAGGATTTAGAAGAAATGCAAATTTTGAGGAATGGATGTGGAAACAGCTCGAGGTGCATGCCCTGTATCACAAACTATTTCTAATCTTATCTATTTATTTATTTATTTTTTGACATGTGCAAAGCTCGTATGTAAATTACAGGCCACTGGAGGGTCATTTTTGGGCAGATCGGTCGTCCAACATCTGAAGATCACGTACACACATGTCCAGGCCGCCATTGTTACAAGCACGTTGGGTGGGCATCAGCCACATTCGCCATCATTTGTTTTCGTGTCCGACGCAATGTTTCACCCAACATGATCGCGCGGAAATGCCACGGAACATGACTAACCGTGAGGCAAACGAATCGTCACGATTGAGTTGGTGAGAAACGAGCGCGTGCGTTATGAGTACCACGTGAGCAGGACATGAGCATGCGACACAATAGCAGCATTGTAACCGGCGAACCTCGGTCTGGCACGGCTGCTGGGAAGCGGAGAGAGGAGCGGACGGGCAGTCACGTGCTCCGCCATGGGCCTGGGACCGGAACGCGGACGAGTCGCCCTTTTGTGCTGACGTGGGAGTTAACGATTCGCCATTTTCCCCCTCAGAAAACCATATGCCCTCACACCCGCATGCTCGGGGGAAAAAAGAAAAAAACCCGACTGCTTCTGTAGGATCCGGCTGAGTTTAACTGTATTTAACGCGCGCGCGCGTGTGTGTGTATGTGCACGCGGGCTTGATGAAGCGTGCTCGTGCGCGTGTGCATATCCAGTATGGCGGGTTAACTCCGGTCATGAGCGCTTACTTTAAAAAAAAAAAAAAAAGGTACGGCTCTGCATTAACGGTCCACTAACCTTTGGTTTCCCAAAAGGAAAGCGGACAACGACCAGCAGTACGTAGTAGGTCGACTACCAGTTTTTTTTTTGTTTTTTTTTTTAAACATAGCCATGACAGAGCGCGCGCACGCACGCACGCACGCACGTAGCCCATACATAGATACACATTATCCCAAATTACGTCATGCATTTCAACCTAAACGCTCTCCACCCATAAAGCTGACAAACAACCCACACGACTGCAATGGACTCGATGTTGATTATTACATTACTCCCGTTTATTAAAGGGTCCGCTTCCATTTCAATAAAAATACTTTTTTTTTTTTCTTTTTTTTAATAGTTTTAGTGGATATTTTCCACTTTTATATAGTATAAAATAAAATAAAAAATAATTAAATAAATTAATTAATTAAATTTAAAAAAGGGGGTCAGTGTGCCCTCCAGGTTCGGACTCGTGTAGCGTGTAGACTTCGCCACAGATCTTCACAAGTCATTGCAACAAATGACGTTGACAAACCGGTCTTAGCCAATCCGGACGCTCCTCCCAGACCACGTGACCTGGGACAGAAATATCGGGCCAATCACAGACTCGCTTGGCTCGACCCCACTCACGCGCTGACGATCCGCAGCCGTGCGTCGCTGCAGATTCAACGCAAGCCCCATCGCTTCCGAAACAACGCGCACAGCGGGGTTTATTTATTTATTTTATTTATTTTTTATTTTATTTCGTCGAGTGGGTTATTTCTTCACATTCATGACACGACGTCAAAAACAAACTCGACAGACACGTCATGGAATTGAATAGTGGTTTAATATATCCATGTATGAATTCATTCCCTCATGTGTGTGTGTGTGTGTGTGTGTGTGGAAAAACACAAAACACGTCTGAGCGCAAATGTTGGCTGTGTAATGGCGTGAACACAATCAAGAAGTCGAAGATCCCTGTCCAACCCCATGCCAGGTCCCATAAGGCCGACGCTTCATGGCTGGGTTAAGGTGGGGCTGACCCTACCTCTAACGTCGTGGTCCCTGGTATGAGGCCCCGGAGACCCCGTGCTATGGACAAACAGCTGCTATGTGGCTAACCCAAGCT
>JAOUQW010000015.1:9468408-9475119 GCA_028565825.1 Olivaichthys viedmensis
GGGAATCTGTCTTTATAGAAAATGACGTGACGTCTTTATTTGATGGGAAACTACAGCACGTTAAAAGAGCATTTTTTTTTTTTTTTTTTGTAATTTCATGTGAGACAAGTCGCTGGCGTCTTATCGATGATGATCACTGTGGAAATAATAAACTAGACGATTTTAACCGGTGCGCTTCAGGTCTGGTCTAATCTGTAGATCAGGTAGATCAGGTCTGGTCTAATCTGTAGATCAGGTCTAATCTGTAGATCAGGTAGATCAGGTCTGGTCTAATCTGTAGATCAGGTCTAATCTGTAGATCAGGTCTGGTCTAATCTGTAGGTCAGGTCTGGTCTAATCTGTTGATCTGGTCTAATCTGTTGATCAGGTCTAATCTGTAGGTCAGGTCTGGTCTAATCTGTAGGTCAGGTCTGGTCTAATCTGTTGATCAGGTCTAATCTGTTGATCAGGTCTAATCTGTTGATCAGGTCTGATCGAGTCTAATCTGTTGATCAGGTCTGATCGAGTCTAATCTGTTGATCAGGTCTGGTCTAATCTGTAGGTCAGGTCTGGTCTAATCTGTTGATCAGGTCTAATCTGTTGATCAGGTCTGATCTGTAGGTCAGGTCTGGTCTATTCTGTAGGTCAGGTCTGGTCTAATCTGTTGATCAGGTCTGATCTGGTCTATTTTGTAGATCGGGTCTGGTCTATTCTGTAGATCAGGTCTGGTCTATTCTGTAGGTCAGGTCTAATTTGTAGATCAGGTCTGGTCTAATCTGTAGGTTAGGTCTGGTCTAATTTGTAGATCGGGTCTGATCAGGTCTAATCTGCGATATACATCAAAGTCTTGATGGAAACGTGTTGAACACTTTTTTTTTTTTTACAGACGAAGCTAAACTTATGCCACCGCAGGTTTTTGCAGGAAGTGACTTCATTTTTTTTTTTTTTTTTTTGAAATTGCAAAACGTCTATTTAATGGAAACGAGCTGCCGGCTCGCAAATATTATTGTTATTTTTTAACGCATTTTCATTTTATCGCTTGACTTATGCACATAAATTGGATGGAAACTTGGCTAATGTGACCTTCTCTATAATTGAGAATAAATTGCTGTTCAGCTCTCGCAAATTAATATCCAAAACAAGTTCCTGAACCCTTTGGAATTATATGTGTTTCTGCATGATCTACCAAGTTCTAACAATGAATAAGGACTGTTTAATTGAACTAACATATTTTGCAGCACCATATCTTTATTGAACAAATTGTTTAAACCATCAAGGTCATTGAAAAGAGGCTATTTGGAGGCAGGTGTTCCTGTCAATAATCCCAAAAGGGTTACAAACTTTATTTTTTTTCTTTCTCTCACACAATGGTCCATCGAGTGAATTTTAATTGCAGTTGTTGGGCCATCACAACCAATGTGTTAGCAAACCAAAAGTGAAAGAGTTCTCCCTTAAAGCATTGACATTTTTCTTTTACAGACTCTGTAGACTCTGTAAATGTATTCATGTCTGTTGTTGCCCCAAAAGTGGGCCTCTTTTTTTTTTCTTTTTTTTTTTTCCTTCTCTGAAACATGAAGATATGAAGGTATGTTCAGTCAGAGCAGGCCGCTCTCGGTTCTCTCTCGCATGCTCACTCAGTTATTCCCTTGCTGTCTCACTCACTCTTGTTTCCTTTGCTCTCTTCCTCATGCATCCTCAAGCTCTTTCACGTCCTTTCTGGGGAAGACGTGGCTTTAAGATGAAGCCATAACATGGCCCAAAAGCTATATTTATCTTACAGGGTCTTAGAAGAGAAACTGTAAAAGGCCACATATGTGTTGGCAGAAGATAATTTAGCTCTCCAGTAATGTGGAATGCTGAGGCTCCGTGTGTTGGGCACAGAGCCTGAGTTTGAAACAAGGTGCTGGCCCACTGCCAGCAAAGAGACAGGATTCCTGCACAGAGGAAGGGGGTGAGGGGTGACTGTTTAGAGAGGAAAAGGGATGAGGAAAATCCTAAGTAGACGCTTGATAACAGGATCCAACAGAGCCCATTTACTAGTTATTTATGTGCATCTCCTATCATTAAAAAAAAAAAGAGCAAGGCATGAAGGACTATTTTCCAGCCTAATTAGGCTGATTAGAAGCTAAATGAGCTCATCTGATGTGGACCAGTAAACATGTGTTCAAGAATTGTTAAAAAACACCCGGCTGTGTGAAGAAGCAGGAGTGAGTCAGAGCCTTCATATGGCAGAGCCTGTTTTCACTGTGTTCATAGGACCATGTATGTGCAGGACGTTTTCTCTGGAGCGCAGCAGCTGCTCTGAATGTGTCTCGCGCTGTGTCCTATAGCGCAATGGGGTTAAAAACATGTCGCTGTGACGCCTGCCTCTCTACTGTTTCAGGATCGAGGCGTTTTCAGATTTTCTCAGCCAATCACAGGAGCTGTATCCTTCGATTGGCCTCTGCGTGCGCACATATGTTTGTATTTTAAGGTTAGTGGGGGTGGTGTTTTCATGGTTGTGCTCAGTGTTTTCCTGCGCAGTGAAGAGATACGATTCTTGGGAGAATAACCGACGGTGGAGGAGAGGAAAAAAAAAGAGAAAATCACTGGACAATTTGCATGCTTCTTCCTTCCTTCCTCATTCGCCTCAGGTACAGTGTGATAAACAGTAGGTTGAAATGAAAAGATCTGCATTATTCATGTAACACACAAACCACCATGGCTCAACGATTTTATATCAAAGAAAATGACAAGTCACTTTGAGCTCCTACCCCACCACCATCTCTTGTGTGTCCCCACATGCACATACATGCCTCCTGCTTTTTCTTACTTCATCATTTATTTATTCATTTATTCATTTATTTATTCATTTATTTTGAGAGTCCCTGCTTTTTTGTGATTCTCTCACGTCCCCAATCGTAAATCAAGACCCATGCAGGCTATTCTTTTATCAGGGCAAATAGTGAGGCATTGTGCAGAACATGTTGACTTGGAGGGTGGTGTTATTACATGGAATGCAAATACATATTAATTTTTTTGGATTGAAACTCAACGGTGCTGTAAATGTCACTTTAAACAGTTCTGTCAACAGTGAAATAAAACTTTTTATGAGTAAAACACAGTTGTTTTTATATAATTGTACAATGTAAACTTAATCTGGGGTTGTGTATGTAATGTATTTAGGGTTTTCTTTGTAGTGCATGATTCATAACCGAATGTTGAGTAGTGAGAAGTTTTAAAGAAAAGAAAAAGAAACTGTAACTCTGATACTCGAATGTAGAAGATATAATCTTGGTACCTTTGCCTCTGTTATTACTTCCTCCTCTCCCTGTCAGACAAGGAAGCATTATACATTGTTCCCTGTGGCAAAATGGCTGTCCAGATAGCATGAATTGTGTTTGTGTTTGAACGAGTCAGTGATGTGGAAAGACTTATAACACTTTTGTGTTATGACTAAAGAGGTTTGATTTTTTAAAGTCCCAGTTTGGTTTGAGAGAACCGTCATAACATTTGTCTTGTGACCACGGCCATTGAAAAAGGTCTCGACCACCGTGGTCCTTCTTGTAGTTTTTGTTCCGTAAAGAACCCCAGCACCGCGCGTGTTGTGTGTTGACTGCCATGCAACCAGGATCCCAGTCAAACAAATCTAATAACATTAACATGTTTTAAATCATATTAGTCTGTTTTGTCTCCAGGGCAGGTGATCTCATTTGGTCGTAAAACTAATGTTAGTAACTCGAGAAGAACATGGAGGAATTGAGGAATGCGAGAATGGAGTGTGTGTGTGTGTGTGTGTGTACGTGAGCATAAATTATCAAAAAAAAAATTCTCCTTGTTTTAAAAGGGCCAAAGGTGGTGAGGAATGGCTGAGGAAGAAAAGGGCAGAGGAGGAGAGTGTATGGACAGGATGGGACGTGACGGTGGAATTTGGGGTAGGGGGTAGGGCTTGGCTGGGTAGTGTGCCCCCCCCCTTCTGTGCTAGGAGAGATGATGTCATCCGTGTGTGTGTGGGGGGGGGCTGGATATTGGAGCTATGTCGTTGGTTCTGTTTCCTTATTGGAGCATTTGACTGTTTTTGTTAGTGGGTGCAGCTGCACTGCATTTCTGTAGTGTAATGTGGAGTTTTCTTTCAGAATGACTCATCAAAATCCAACAAATTATTAGCTTTATTATTTATTGTATTGAACAATATTTCTGCATAAATGCATCCAGTTTAGTAAGCTGTAAGGTTTACGTGTGTTGTAATGCAACCATATCGGTGGTGTATTTATTATACTACAGTCTACGTTTTTTGGTGCTTGTAGGTTTACTTGCTACTGAAGTTGTCATCAGTTCTGTTCGTGAATGTCAAATATTAAAATATTGTTTCAACAGTAAGTAAAGGTAGGCGTTTAAATAAATTCCCACTGAGATTCCTGAAATTTGTCCCCTGACTGCTCAAATGTCTGAAGTAGCCACCAGTAACAAGGAAAGAACTGCTCTGCAATCAAGCATTAAACAACCTCTGGTTGCTTTCTTACACCTTTTTTAAATTTATTTAATTAAAAAAATTAATAATTATATATATAATTTATTTATTTAGCAATTCATTAATAATTTTGTATTATATATTATTTAATATTTATTTATTTATTTAATTCAAGCCTAACTTGCAGTATTTCATCAGCATTTTTGCCGTTAAGCTTTACTGTTTAATTTAGTTCTAACAATGGGTTATCATGTTTAATTTTATTTTTATGATGTGTACCCTTTCTGGTTGCCTTTCTTTCCCACACTTCCAATTCTTTACAAGGCAAAGCTAAGAAGAAGAAAAATATTTTTGATCTTTTACTACTACTACTACTCCTGTACAGTGTGAGGAAGAACATCAAGGTAGTTAGGAAATGCAAGCCCAGTAAATTGATGGGGGGAAATGTCCGAGAGATTGAAGCAGAGAGGATATCTGTGCTGATTTAATGTGAACTACTTATTGAATTTTCCAGTGTCAACACATTACTTGCACTAAAAATTCATGATGATGTATACAATCAATATCCGGATGATGTACTGGAACGTCTGAAAAATGAAGTTTAGAGCGAACATTTTGGGTTTTTGAAATTGGCAGTTGTCTTATGGAGGCTGTTTTGCTGCGGTTCAATTCAGTGAGGTATGGTAATTTGTCATTACCGTTTGGTGCTATATACAAGTGCATCGTTACTATCCTGCAGAAATCCAGGTACTAGATTGTCAAGTGCATAATGCATGGTCTAAGACTATAGTGCATAGTGCCTGATTTGAGACATAAGCATAGTCTTACCCGCAAAATGGCCCCTCTTGTGTGTGTGTGTGTGTGTGTGTGTGTGTGTGTTGGGCAGGGAGTACAAAAAGACAGCCCGATAGTAATTTGAACCTGGCTTCCAGGAGAGACTGACGGAGGGTGTTTGTGTGAGGAAGGATAGAAGAAGTTGTTGCTTGCAAAATTGTTGTTTCTATCAGTCATTTGGCAAGACGTATTAAGATTTGTTTTTCAGAGTAAAACATTTTTTTTGTTAATTTTTGAACAATTCAATATTGTGAAGTATTACAGAAACACAAACATGTAGCCTCCATACGGTTCAGCAGAGGTATTTTTGATTGTGCCTTTCTCTTTGGCACTCGCTCTTTTTCTAATTGACCTTCTCTCTCACCTTCTTTCCCTGATTAGCAGTTTAGAATTGCATGATGGGTAACTGGAACTTGGACAGGTGGGTGTTAATCAGACAGATTTTGCGCAAATTCACTTATTTTGCTTCACAGAAATACTGTACATGTAATATGTTTATGTATTACTGAACACATGTTTTTAACATGTTCTGTATGGAATTCTTTTGAGTTTTAATATTTAAAAAATATTTTTAATATTTCAAATAGTTTAAAAACTAAGCTCGTCTTCTGCCTATTCATAGCCACTTCAGGAAATTTGTCAATGATTCCATAAATAACCATGATGTTTAACTTCAAATAACCAAAACTGTGTTAGGGAACTTAATTGCCTGTGACTTCGTCTTCCAGCGTAGTCATGGCTAGCATGATGGGTTTGTATGCGTCGTGTTAATGCTACAACGTTAACAGCGCACATGCAGATAGCCTCTTCTTAACTGCATGTTCTCCACAACCATCAAATATCATCAGTTAAACAATCCTCCTCCAATGCAATATGCTGTTAATTAAACGATTATGAACATGCTAATCATGCTGCTGTATTTGAATGTGAACTTCAAAACAGATTGTAATTAGCAAGACTTGAGATCAATTAGTGCATTACTTTATTAACAAGGAGGGAGGAGTCTTGCCTTATTATCTCCCCTTCACTGAGAGGTGAACTTTAGTTAACTGAGCTGATGAGTACTGGCATGTGATCAGTGTAGTCATATCAACTTAAGTGACATGTTAAAAAAAAAAAAAATACACTAGTAGTTTCTGACATTTCTCAACATATGAAATTCAGTGACTTTATTCGCCTTTAGTTGAGCCGCCTTTCCTCAGTTTTCTTAGCACAGGGAAGTTTTTGCATCTCAAATTAAAGGAACCGTTTGTAGTTAGTTCATTTGGGGGGGGGGAAATCGTATTTTTTATTTATATATACGTGTGTGTGTGTGTGTGTGTGTATGTATGTATGTATATATATATATATATATATATATATATACAGTCGAGAATGTTATGAAGAGTGATCAGATGAATTGCAATTAATTGCAAAGTCCCTCTTTGCCATGAAAATGAACTTAATCC
>JAOUQW010000015.1:9478777-9491763 GCA_028565825.1 Olivaichthys viedmensis
TGTGCATCCCTTCATGGCCACAATTTACCCATCTTCTAATGGCTACTTCCAGCATGATAATGCACCATGTCACAAAGTAAAAGTCGTCTCAAACTGGTTTCATGAAAATGACAATGAGTTCAGTGTTCTTCAGTGGCCTTCCAATAAATAAAATAAAAATGATCAATGTTGCTTTTTAATTGATTATAAATCCAAGATTAGGCCTGATGAGTGGCTGTAAAGACAACTCAGTAAAGTGGCACTACTTGTTATCCAGTTGATTAACTGGAACGTGTGCAAAGGTTACAAGAAGTGAGGATGACTGATCATTGGCTTGTTTGCGAGATGGTTTTAGGCCTGGTAGCTCACTTCAACAGAGACCTTGTCTGCCGTAACTATGGGCCGTTAGCAACTGTATCTAAGGGGACGTGTTACTGAACGCCATTCACGTGGGCGCTAAGATGTTTCCTGATCAGAGGTGAAGAATGTAGACGTGTCTCCGTACACATCAACCGCAAACTTGTACAGGTTTGTTTGTTTTTAGCTTGCTGTAAGTGGCTGTGTTTGATTAATCACTCCTGTAAGTTCTGGTTTGCAGGTTTCAGAATAATGTAGCCATCATATTCGATGTTTATCTTCTGTGTAAAAGGTTGTGTGATGCCTTGTGTCTTTTATTTTCACATCATTATCCTTACTGTTACTGATTTTTTTTCTTCTTCTTGTCCTTGTATTTGACAGTACAGTTTGAGCTTATTTGTTTGAATATTCTTGTATTGTATTGATGCGGTAGAGAGTAAGTTCTCCAAAAGTTGTAAAAGTGATATAATAACAATCACAAACTCTGACTGTGGGAGAAGAGAGTTTTGGCAGGCTGATTGACAAACCAACCAGAGCTGCCATGATAAATGTCAGTCAGTGATTCACTACTTAATATGTTTTGAATTGAATCCTGCCCCCTACCCATAAAAAAAGAAAGAAAGATTGATTACTATTCTGGTGTGTGTGTTTCAGCCAAAGCCTCACTATAATAAAATGACAGCCATGTCAATGCATCTGCCGTACAGGTGTGCCCCCTTCTGTACAGCAGAGAAACTGCAGTCTCTGTCTTGTCAGCATGCATGTGCTTGTATACCATAGCCGAGTAATGTTGTGTTATCTGCCTATGTGATTTTAGAGGAGTTATCTGGTTTGTATTTGACAGTAATCTGATTGCATTTTATTTATGCGTTTTCTCTAAGTTTTACACTTAAATCAGTAGTTTCTCCATGTTTGCAGTTTTGCAGCAACGCACTAAACCAATGCACTACTACTACTTCTGCTATTACTCTCTCTGTTTTGTTAGGACATAAATTCATTTGGTGGAGTATTGCTTCCAAGAAAACATCTGGAGAATTGTTTGCTGTTGAGTTCTGGTGCGATAGCGGGAGAAAAACTCTCGTCATTACCCACTGGCCTGGTGCTGGACTTCATGCAACTGTGCAAAGAATAAAGCTTCATAGTAGAGCGTGGTCATCTCAGAATTTTTTTCTTTTTAGTCAATGTCCTGGATGGTGGATAGTCATATGTCTACCCTATGATCCACAATCTTGACAGTTCTTTAGTAGTCCCCTTGGTGATGGCCTTAAAGTAACTTTGTGTGACCCCCTTCAGACTTGTTATTAACGTGTCTCATGTGATCCGATAACAAGTGGACAGCGCCAAGTACAGATGTGAACAGGGTTAAACGCATCTTGTGATCCCATCACCCAAACCACGTTCAGAGGTGGTCAGGAACGCATATGGCCACAACAAATTTCTATTGTCAACACTAATGGAGCACTTGCATTGCCAAAAATACAAATTATCATTATGTGACGTAATGTACAGCTGCAGCGACGCACACCAAAACTTCAGCTTGGCCAAAAGAAGCTCCGTACACCATACCGTCTCTGAAATGATCACAGTTTATTTTCACATAACGTTCACGTTAACTACTCCAACACTTTAGTGAGCTAGCTAAGAGGAACTGAAACGCTATTTTAGTTCAATAGTTATATAACTCTTGTATAAAGTAAAATATAGTTCTGTCTGAGAATGTGTTTCGTGCCCACGCTGACGAGTGGAGCTGCAGCCGGACGCTTCTCTATCTCGCGGCACAAGCTTAAGGTTTTTCCGCAGCACTTTCCGGCTGCGTTGTGCTCGTTATAGTGCCGCACCGAAGCGATCCCGGTTTTACAGTCCAATTAAATAATTTTCTTTAACAGAAAAGCAGTCTTTACTGTCTATGCGCGTATAGACACAAAGGGCAATTTGTGAAAAGCGAGCGGTTTTGAATTCTTTATGAAGTAAAGCCTTGCTGTAGTATCGCTGTAATGGGATTATCATTTTTGTTGTATTCAAATGATCAGACACGCAATTTGTGAAGTGACTTTACCTAAAACACAACTAGGGCGCATGGCAGAGATTTCGAAACAAACAAACAACATTTAGGGACGAAGAACCCGGAAGTACGTTCGCTTGCTCAGTGTAAGCCTGACGCCCAGCGCCGTCGATACGCACAACGCATTGTTGAGATTTTGGGGGTGTGCACGTCGGCCCGTCTGCAAGCTTCTGCGAGCTAAGCTTACCCACAAGACCCTTCTGTGCGTCGCCACGCAGATACGCAAAAGGGCTTCAACGCAGAAGTATAAACCAGTCTTTAGCAGTAGTGTTTGTATAAACCATGCAAGATGAAAATTGCATTGCTTCACAAGGAAAATCACGGAATGAAGAAAATCACAGGAGAGGCAATAGAATTTTTTAGAATAAACTTAAATGTTTAAGATTAAATTTTATTTACCCACAGTAATCCGTCATCTTCAACTCTCCCTCACACAGGTTTTTTTAAGCTCCTCAAACACACAGTTAAGACAAATCCCAAATGTCTTTTTATTTACTACATCTGCTGTCTACATAGGGTGTAATGTACTGGGGGTCTGGGACTTTATTTGGTATTCAGCCAGAGAAAAAAGTGGAGGTGCTAGCGGGAAGAAAATGGCTGAATGTAACAAAGTAAAAGTAAAAAATTTTGCCTTTACAAATTTTCTTGTGTAAGGGTAAAATATCCCCATTAAAAAAAAAAAAAACTCTTGCAATGTATTCAAAAAGTTAAGTAAATCTAACTGCGGAAATAAAGCAGGTTACTGCCCGCCTTTGCCGACAACACCGAAGGACCACCTCGTCAATGCTATTCATGAAATCTGATCACAAGTGGTCACTGAGACGCATCTGAGACGCATGCAAATCCCAGGTGTGAATGTCTATCCGTCTCTGCTGTCTTCTTGTGATCGGATCATCTGAGACGGATGTCTAACCAGGGCTTGTGTGTTAATTTGGTGTTTCCCACAGGTCTAATGTAAATCTGAGGAAAGGACTGGGTGTGGTGGGGAATGTGGAGTTATAGTTTGGGTGATAGTGGGAGTGGCTAGCTAGCAACTAGTATTTAACATTAAACAATTAGGGACGAAGAAGCTTTACAGGGTCCGTCAACTTCTTCTCTCTTCTTGGTTTCTGTTAGGTTACAGCAACTCTGCTCTGCTCTATGATGTCGATCATTGGTGCCAATAGATCTGACTAGATCACTCTTTCTAGGTCTCCTGATGGTTGTCAGGTGCTGTGAGTGGCATTGCGGCGCCCCACCTCAGGAGTGGACTGTCTCTGCCATCCGGACCTCGTGATTCCCTCTTCCCTTTTTCCCCCTCCTCTCCTTTCCCCCTGTCCCTTCATCCCTATTCCCCCTCCCTCCCCCCTTTCCCCCCTTCCTTGCGGCGCTGTGCTTGAAGTCATGAGCATAGCAATCGCACTGGGAGTCACCACACCTGAGACACCTTACATAGACATGGCCGCCGGATCAGAGTGAGTACTGCACATGTGTATTAGGGCTATAATTAATGACTATTTTAATCATCTATTAATATGTTGTTCTATGAGCTACTTTCCCTTTATGAAAGTTGAGATTGTTGTAACCGTCTTTCCCGAAGACGTCAGTACAAGTGTACTTTAGCAGACTATCGTTATCCACCAATAGAGGTGTAGCCACCACTAACTTTTAAAAATGTTTTTTCCCTCTTGTATCTAATAGACAACTAAATTTATTGCCAGTAGTTTATTTTTCAATGTAATCAATATCATTACACTGTGTTAGGGTTCTGCTTAATTTCAATATCCACACATTTGTAAGGGTCAACACGCAGGTATACTAATAAAGAGAAAATAAGAATTGTCTTTGATCTGTTATCAGTATTGCCTGAATTGAGATTTTCCTGCGTCAATAAGTTTCTCAGCCATTGCCAGTCCCTCCACATGTTGTCTATTATGCAGTGGCTGTCGTGAGATAATCAGCTTTATTTCGTGCAGAGTGTGCGTCTCCCAGACAGTGAATATGCAAGGTGCAAATTTTGTAATTTTCAGTCAGCAGTGTAATGACGGGTCATTGTCATTCAGGTTAAGGCAGTCTAGATGTCTGTGGACTTGTCTGTGGCTGTAGTCAATTTTTATACCCATTCAGTAAGTCTTCGTTACTTGATTGATATCATATCTGCCTCATACTGCAGACATATTGTTTATGTACACCGGCCAAGTGAAGTGAGGTGTTAGTTCTGTGGTAGCTAATGCTAATGGAGCCATCGCTCATCTAGAAAATGGCCTAGGGTAACAAAAACAGAATAACCATTAGACATTAGACCTATTTAATAAATAAATTTAAAAAACTTGTTAATTAATCCCAAGAAAATCAGTTTATCTACGTTAACTAAGAGATGATGGTGACCTGTGTCAAAGGTAGCTAACAGTAATATGTTGTGGAATAATGGGCTACTTGTTGGTATGCAGTTTTAATGTCAGTGTACCACTATATATAGTTAACAGGTTTTCAGTAACTGGCCTAGATCTGTTTTATTAAACATGCAGTCAGTCAGTCAATAATGACAATACATGCTTTTCATAATTTATGGGGTTCTCATGAATTTCTCATGGCGATAGCATATAGTTTATATCGTACAGCCCTATAGCTGACAATGCCCCCCTTGTCTGAACACAGACAGGACGGCTTGTAAATAAGCAAATAGTGGAATTCTTATAAACTTGACCCTCTGCAATCTGGAACTGCTTTATACAAAACGACCCAAGTCTTGTTTTGGTGTGTATGGTAATGCTGAAATAGGACAGATTTCCTGTTTGGTATGTGGTGGAGTGTATATGGTGGAAGGCCGCTTGCATGTTATTTTAGAGTGATATTGCCACCTAGTGGTCAGTTCTGCAATGGTTTCATTATTGAAATGATGAATACAGTTAAATCGTCCTCTAGATGGACTGTTGATTCACAATTACGTTGCCTGCTATAATGTTTCACAATTTACTGTTGTTGACTCTCTCTCAGTCCTGAGTCAGTGGAAGCAAGCCCTGCAGTGAACGAGAAGACGTACTCTAACCACAGCTGTGGAAGCGCACAGAATCATGGCTACCGGGGCCTGCCCTATGCTGTGAGTATCGCTTCACTTGCATAGGATATGTATTAGTCATAGTATAGCAGTGAGCAGACATGCATAGAATGCTATCCTGTATAACCCTTGCTTTATCTTTTAGCTTGAATATTCAGTAGACGTTGTTCTCATTCTATTTGAAATTTTCTGTGTTTTTAAATAAGTACTGTAATCATAAGTAGTATATCGCTGTATGACTCCATCATTTTAAAGTTGGCTTACTGCAGAGTTTTACTGCCACACTTAAATATCATACTGCACCTATCAAATCCTGCATGACTTGAATGCCACATTTTTTCATTCCCACCTCCTTTCTTCTTCATTCCTTCTTGCTTTCCCACCTTTCTGTCTGTCTTGTCCTCTCTCTCTCTCTCTCTCTCTCCCTCTCTTTCTTTCTGATGCCTGAACACCATTGTTTAAAGATGCAACAGTCTTCCATTGTGTGTTGTCAGGATCATAACTATGGAGCGCCGCCCCCTCCTACCCCTCCCGCCTCCCCACTCTCCCAGACCATCATTCCCCGCCTGGAGCTCAACGGCGCCCTCGGCCGTCCCCGACCTCGTTTCCGCACCAACGACCCTGACAATTCGGCCGACAGCGAGAGCTCGTCGGAGGAGGAGGAGGGCGCTGTGCCATCCGGCTGGTGCCAATGCCACCTGATGCCAGACGGCTACCTCATAAAGTGTGACGGCTGCAGGTAAGGACAGCTCAGCCCTGGCGTGTGGTTGTGGTGCCATTTCTAGTCTGTTTCAGTGTATTGTGGGGCCAGTTGTGTTTAAGACCCTTGGTATTTAGTTCTGTACAGTCAGTGCTTATTATTATCATTATCATCATATATTTGTTAACCATTTTGGTTCTGTTAATAGCGTCTTGTAATGTAGTGCAGCCGTATGCAGTCTGTCTCACTGGTGTGATGTGTACAGGGGTCTGGACAGGAGGAAAGGGCTGGATGGACAGCGCCGGAAACCGGACAATGTGTCAGGTACAAGAGAACATGCACAAAAACGCACACAAGCAGTCAAATATGCCCCAAAGTGTGGAAGTGTTAGATAGTTTGTATGCATGCTCTTCTAATAGTTGTGTGTGTGTTTTGACAGTAGGAGAGAGCAGCGCTACAGAAAGTGGAGATGAGGAGGTCTCAGCTGCCACAGTGTCATACACAGCCACTCAGCATACACCCACCAGCATTACCCTCACTGTCAACCGAGTTAAACGCAGCAAAGCCAAGAAGAGGAAGAAGAGCTCGGAAAAAACACGAGCCGCCCCTAAGGCGAAGAAGGTCAAGGTACACACAAGCAAACACGCACACTAAGTAAGGTGGGGTCACACAAATCAGTATTCTAAAAGGCATTGTTCCAGCCAAATTGCATATACTAATACAAACATTACACATTGATCTAAACTTTGTTGTATTCCACAGGCCTTTAGAGAAGGTTCCAGAAAATCCTTAAGGATGAAGGTAAGAACTAGGGATGGGCATTTCAGGCAAAATTACTATTCAAATTTTTTCGAAGCATTGTTAAAATAATATTCGAATATTCGAGCTGCTGCCCATAAATGCACAAAAATGGCATGCATGCCACAAAACATTAAGCCCCGCTTTGGATGTTACTCCTTGCAGCTGTAAATAAAATTTAATCAAAGTCTAATTTGATCCCGTTTGTCGCTTCCCTTTCAAAGATCAACCAGTGAGACAAACCACTGTACGAGACGTGGCAAGAGGCGTCTGTTTGTACAGACATGGAGGAAAAATTCGTATCATTTCGCAGCACTAAATCATTTACACATTTACCCTGACATGAGGCTAAAAATACCGCACGGTGACGTGTTAGCAGTGAGACGCAAAGCCATGACGTACTGACGAGGGTGGTCCGACGCATTTATGTCTTAAATTGAGATCCGTTTTTGAAAAACGCAAAACTGCATCTGGCAAAATTAACTGTCTTTTGAATAGCTTTCAGACCTACAGCTAATCTACAGTGAGCATGTCTTGATGACTCATCACATCAACCACGCGGTGAGCAAAGAGCAAAACGGTCATAGCCTGCAGGCAGCCACACATGTCCTTGCCATTTCCGCCCGCTTTCCCGCAACAGCGCTAGGCACGCGCCTCATTCGAGTACTCATAAATACTCAAACACCTAATTTACTATTCAAATTTTTTAGACTCTCTTGAATATTCGAATATTCAAAAATCTGGACTCATCCCTAGTAAGAACACACACACACACACACACTGTGATATTCAAGCGAAGTGTCAAGTGTAATTGACATGCTTGTGTCCCCATGTAGTGTAATTGGTAAACTGTTCGAAACGTAGCAGAAGTCACCGTATAACCCTTTCTGTATGTCTCTGTCTCTTAGAACTCCACCAGTGAAGCAAGTGTGCTGGATGAGAACACGGCTGAAGGCTGGGAGACGCGTATCCGCCAGTGGACAGATCAGTACGAGGAGGCTCAGGCCAATCAGTACAGTGCCGATGTTCAAACACTTCTCCATCTCCACCGCTCTGCCACCAAGAGCTCACCGAACCCAGCAGCCCTCGCCATGGACACCATCAACCGCACAGAGTTGGCCTGCAACAACACAGTGTTGAGCTCTCAGATGCAGGTACAGGACTTTCTCCATGTAAAGAGCATGTTGAACACCTCTTGTTTAAGAATGTCATTGTTCTAACTTTCACTTTGCCTTAAATTACGTGTGTGTAGTTACAGCTTGGCCGTGTAACACGTGTGCAGAAACACAGAAAAATCCTGCGAGCAGCACGAGACTTGGAGCCTGACACACTCATTATTGAGTACACAGGCAAAGTCATGCTCAAACAACAGTTTGAGGTCAACGGGCACTTCTGTAAAAAGTGAGTGCACTTCAAAATATAATGGATAAACATGTGCCCTGACCAATGTAGTGTATGCCAGATGCCTGCAACCATTCCATTTGTATATAGACCTAAATCTGAGTCATGCTTATCAGCCTAGCTCTTTATAAGCCCTGTAATGGCTGTGTGTCTGTGCGCTTCTTCAGGCCCTACCCATTTGTCCTGTTCTACTCTAAATTTAATGAGGTGGAGATGTGTGTGGACGCACGGACATTTGGCAATGACGCTCGCTTCATCAGGAGATCCTGTACACCAAATGCTGAGGTCAGTAGACAGTCGAGGGGTGATAAGCGGGAAACGTGAGACAATGCCACTAATATAGCTAGATCAAGTTGAGAGTGTAATTGTGATGTTTGAATAAGTCAGTGAAGTATTATTAACAGAACTGTATAGCTCATGGCAAATGAAATGCAATCCAAACTAAGTCTGTCCTCTGCTCTCTCTCTCTCTCTCTCGTGCGCACACACACACACAGGTGCGGCATATGATTGCAGAGGGGATGATTCACCTGTGTATTTACGCTGTTAACCAAATCTCCAAAGACTCCGAGGTCACAATTGGCTTTGACTACGAGTTTAACAGTTGGTCAGTGTGCTAAGTACACACCTCTCGTTTCCCATATTTATTGCTATCTTACTTGTAAGTCTTATTTGGAAGAACCTCTTTATGTTCAGCGAAGTAAACACACTTGTATGAATTCTTCTGTATCTCTTTCTTTGGTAGTAACTACAAGGTGGACTGTGCGTGTCATAAAGGCAATCAGAACTGCCCTGTGCAGAAGCATAACCAGAGCCCATCCGAATCTCTGCTGCCCCCACCACAGAACCCACTGCCTACCCTGCCAGGGGCAGAGACTCGCAGAAGACGGTCACGGCGGAAAGAGTTAGAGGGAAGTGGACTGTTTGGGAGCGTGTCTGATGACAGCAACCAGCTCCTGGACGAACATGGGGAGACACAAGGAGCTAGTGAAGCAGAGGTGTGTAGCTGTGTGTGTGTGGCTGGCTCTGTGGCGGTGTGGGGGGGGCTGGCTGTGTGTGTGTCTCTCTCTCTCTCTCTCTGTGTCTCTCTGTGTGTGTGTGTCTCTCTTTGTGTGCGTGTGTGTGTGTGTCTCTGTGTCTCTCTCTGTGTGTGTGTGTGTCTCTGTCTGTAAGCCTGCTTTATTTCATGGCTCTTCATTCCAGATATTTATAAGGATGCAGAGTGCCGACCACACCATAAGTCTTGGATTCTCTTTGTTTTCGTTTATATGGTCCGCTCTTCCATGTTGACTTTTTGATGTGTTCATTCGGTTGAGTTTGAGCTCATGATCGTCCTTCTGTGGAATAAACCATCAATAGTTCAGCGAGTCTGGGGAAGAGAATGATCTCATGAGCTTAGCTGCTGAGCAGAGGTCAAGGCTCCGTGGTCCTGTCTGACTCTCAGGCAAAACGTGACAAGTTTATTAACGTCGAAGAGCCTGAGTGCCGTTCAGACAAGTCACAGATGCAGCACTGCGTCACAGAATGCCCTCACAAACTTCAAAAGAGCACCACTTTTTGTCACTTGGTATAACTATGTAAGTAGTTGGGCAGAATTTTGCTTTGGCTGGGGGCGGAGCTAATATCCAGACCAAAACAATATTAACAGGAGTCTGAAATGAAGAAATTACCCAGATCCACTCTGTGGCAATATCACGAGTCAACAGTTTTTCGAAGAAATCTTTAAACATGTTTCTAGCCCTATAATAATCATATCATTTCAAAAGTTACAAACTGCATCTTTAAAATGATATGTCCTATTTTAGTGATACCACACCAGGGTTTTATCTTTCGAGGGATCTCAAAGGCGGCTGCCTCAGTGAAGCACGCTGGCC
Source organism: Olivaichthys viedmensis (assembly GCA_028565825.1). NCBI lineage: Eukaryota > Metazoa > Chordata > Actinopteri > Siluriformes > Diplomystidae > Olivaichthys > Olivaichthys viedmensis. The sequence goes on from JAOUQW010000015.1 coordinate 9,488,985, forward strand.
AAAAGAAGCCCCAGTCTGGAGGGCTGCAGCTGGATGCAACTGGAGAAAGATTGACGAATTGTATTTTCCTTAAATACATTGTTATAAAAGCTTCTTAAATGACTTCCTATCAGTCCCTGAATTGTTGCTGACTGTTGCAGAAATGAATATAAATACAGTTTCTAAATGAAGAGCATGAAGACAACAGGTGAAATGGGTGAAACGGGTTAAAAGGTTAATCAGCTTAGCATTACGGTGTATTGCCATTTCTGAGCAGTCGCCTTTGATGACCAGTGGCACTGTATTGGTGATTCAGAACCTGGAAGTAAGTACTGGCTCATTGTTTACAGGCATTCTGATTGGTCCTATTGGTCTAGGCTGGCCTGCCCTATAAAAATAACGCTGTTGGTCCGTTTTCAGTCAATCGTGGTCTGCCTGGATCGGGCCCTTAAATATAGGTTTTTATTTTGGTCTGTATTGATTTTGTCGTCTTTTTCTACGTCCTCAAGATGTGGATGAAATCTAGATGTGTCCCATGGATACTTTGGCCAAAAAGAAAACACCAGTATAATGATTTTAATCTTTCTGACGCCGTCTCTCTCTCTCTGTCTGTCTGTCTGCAGACGAGGGTGCAGCACTGCGTGTGCTCCGTGGCGAGCGATCACTCGGTGGGTTTGCTCAGTCTCCGAGAGAGGAAGTGCATCATGCTGGCCTCGCGCCACCTCTTCCCCATCCAGGTCATCAAATGGCGCCCGTGCGACGATTACCTGGTGGTGGGCTGCTCTGACGGCTCTGTGTACGTCTGGCAGATGGACACAGGTGAGTGTGTCGCTGTGTGTGTGTGTGTGTGTGTGTGTGTGCACGCGTGCGTGCGTGTAGGGTCATTAAAGTGAATGGGGATGTGTGTCCCTTTTCCTCAGCATGTGTGGAAGAGATGATGGAAGCCCGGAGGTGATATGTATTTAAAGTGCAGTGTTTGTGTGTGTGTGTGTGTGTGTCTCCAGAGGAAGCTGTGCTATTAGACATTGATTTCCCAAGCTTTCTGTCACTCTCCTTATCCCTCTCTCTCTCTCTCTCTCTCTTAACGTCCCTCCGCAGCACCTTCCTCCTTTACTACCCTTTCGAGCCACCGATGTTAAGTCATGATCTCGCTTTCTCTCCTTCCTGTTCAATATTTGATGGATGTTTGTGTTTGGCTCGGTCTACCAGGCTGCCTCTGCTGACTCCCTTAAAACCGTGCTGAAATTTTAATCACGCCCGTCTCAGTGGATGAGACTCGGTGGGATGCACTTAGTAAATCTCGCCTTAAACCCCCCCCCCCCCCGAAAACCACACATTAGTGCAGTTTTATGTTTTCTCTTTACGTTGCTTTTTATAGGACCTGTGCTAAACAGGACGGGACACAGGATTAATATAAACACACCAGTGGTGGGCTGGGCATTTTAAGTCTAGACCTTCAACACATTCATGGATAGATCAAAGTGAATGTCATAAATTACAGAGCCGAAATGCGCAACTGCCTCGAAATGAAAAATGTTGATGTGAGTTTTCGCATTTGCGCGCACACAGCCACTTGTGAGAACAATTCAACACGATCGTTTGGAAATTTAGGCCACCAGTGAACCAAAAGCATCACACATCCAGCCAGAGTCTCATTATTCTTACAGGCTAGTTAAACCCCACAGTCGGCAATCAATCAGTAAAAAAAACAAAACAAAAAAACCTGTACCGCTATGTAGGAATGTAAATAAAAAAGCAGTGTGGGACTCTGTGGGATAATTTAACGATTGACGACAGGCTGTGTGTAAAATGCGCGATTGCGTAAATCATGGCCATCTAATGGTTAGGCTCGTGCTCGCAGTCAGTACTGTATCAGCCTTCCAGATGTTCCAGTGATGCCCCGCCCCACGAAATGGTCCCACATATTGGAAACTATACCGTGATTGGTTGATTCAACTGTTAATTCCTAACCATACGCATATGACCTTGTGTCATAACCAATGGGTGATTTCGTTTAACACTATCTACCTAGACACCACGGAAGATTTTAGCGTAACAATAAAACGAGACTAGTACTACAACACTCCACAGTCTGTACGGTCTCTCCACTTTCCAAAAGCAGCGAGAACCGAATCCTTTTATTTATTTATTTTTGAGCCCTGGGCTTAATCCCACATTATGAGAGAGACAGTAAGTGAGGCGTTATTTACCACATGGGCGGTTTTTACTGTGCAACAGGCCTGCGCTGGGGGTGTTCACCCGAGTGTGAAATGAACAGATCACATGGACACCGAACACCGTGCAGAGAGACTCCTTTATAGAGAAAGAGAGAGAGAGAGAGAGAGAGAGAAGGAGAACAGGATTTGGAGAAGGCAAAGGAGAGAAGAAAAGATAGCACACGAGCAAGAAGATAGGATGGAATTAAGAAGTGGGGTGGAGAGAAAGGGGGGGGGGGGGGGATAGATGGATGAAATGAGCCAAGGCAAAACAGAGTGGTGATGGAGTGCAGTGGAGGAGAGAGAGAAGCAGTGAGGGAGGGCTAAAGCTATGGACTTATCGAACACATTCCCAATATCTGCATAGCTGTACATCTAAAGATGTATCCAACCCCTTAAATATCCTATAAATAATTCTATCTAACCCTTAAATATCTACTTTTATAAATATCTAACTCCTAAAAATCTAAGTTTTGATCAGGTTAAACATGCTAACTTTTAGCAATTTTTTTCCAGCCAGATTAGCTTTTTTTAAAATAAATTTATTATAATAATAATAATTATTATTTTTTGTAAATTGCCCT
>JAOUQW010000015.1:9491863-9503542 GCA_028565825.1 Olivaichthys viedmensis
CCCTTTCCCTGTCCATGTCCATGTCCATGTCCCTGTCCCTGTCCATGTCCCTGTCCATGTCCCTGTCCATGTCCCTGTCCATGTCCCTGTCCCTGTCCATGTCCATGTCCCTGTCCCTGTCCATGTCCATGTCCATGTCCCTGTCCCTGTCCATGTCCCTGTCCATGTCCCTGTCCCTGTCCATGTCCCTGTCCATGTCCATGTCCCTGTCCATGTCCCTGTCCATGTCCATGTCCATGTCCATGTCCCTGTCCCTTTTCCTGTCTTTGTCCATATCCCTGTCCCTTTTCCTGTCCCTGTCCCTTTCCATGTCCATGTCCCTGTCCCTTTTCCTGTCCCTGTCCCTTTCCATGTCCATGTCCATGTCCATGTCCATGTCCATGTCCCTGTCCCTTTTCCTGTCCCTGTCCATGCATATGCAGGAGATAAAACGATAAAGTGATGCTCGTATTTTTTGAGACAGACAGAGGGGGATCTCCAGGATTTGTGATGTGCCTGCTCTACTCTCTTGGGGCATTGTAAAAATGAATGTATGGAAAATAGAGTGCGAGAGGAGTTGCAGGGGAAGGGATGATAATAAAGAGGCCGGTGACTCGGACAGCAGAACCGGAGCTTCTGCACAGGCGACTCTCAACACTCTGTTAAGATTACCATGTCAGCTCACCAATCCACGGCTGTTTCTGGAAAATGTGTAGTCAGTACATAGAAGCAGCTCGACAGAAAATCTAATGCTCTCTAAATGTGTATTTAGGGCTGTATTTGTAATAAAAGTCCGTTCTTTTGAGCCGTCCACAACGCAGGGAACAAACGCGCGTCTTTTTGGTTCGTGTGTGGCAAACCGCGTTGAATGAGCCTTGTACCTTGGCATTAAACCATCCTCTAGCCAGCATGCCATCGTGTGCTTGAACCGTGACATCTAGTCGCAGACTCTGGATAAATAAAATCTACCCATTTACTGAAGAAATGATTTCATTATCAAATGAAGCTGACCGCTATGTAGAAGTCCCATTTCATATTTCCTAGAGCTTTACATAGGAAATAAATGGTGTGTGTGTGTGTGTGTGAGTGTGTGTGTGTGTGAGTGTGTGTGTGTGTGAGTGAGTGTGTGTGTGTGTGTGTTTGAGTGTGTGTGTGTGTGTGTGTGTGTGTGTGTGTGAGAGTGTGTGTGAGTGAGTGTGTGAGTGAGTGTGTGTGAGTGTGTGTGTGTGAGTGTGTGTGTGTGAGTGTGTGAGTGAGTGAGTGTGTGTGAGTGAGTGAGTGTGTGTGTGTGTGGGGGGGCTGTGTGTGTGTGTGGGGGGGGGGCTGTGTGTGTGGGTGTGGGGTTGGCTGTGTGTGTGTGTGGGGCTGGCTGCGTGTGTGTGGGGCTGGGTGCGTGTGTGTGTGTGTGTGTGTGTGTGTGTGTGTGGGACTGGCTGTGTGTGTGTGTGTGTGTGTGTGGGACTGGCTGGGGGTGTGTGTGGGACTGGCTGGGGGTGTGTGTGGGTGTGTGGGACTGGCTGTGTGTGTGTGGGACTGGCTGTGTGTGTGGCTGGTCCTTAATGGTCAAGATGATGATGATGATTTGGTTTGGTCTCCACAGGAGGGCCTGATGGATGGTTTGAAGAAGGAGGAGGGTCAGGAAGAGGTCGATGAAACAGGAGCGCTCATACCCAGACGGGTAAGAAGGGATACAAGAGTATGGATGACAAGATCTGCCAAAATAAATAAAATTAAATAATTAATTACTCAAATACATTAAGAAATAAAATTATATAGAAAATTCCTCAATTATTTATGTATATTTCATTTGGTTTTATTTTATTTATTTATTTTGCTGATCGGTATGAATTTTTCTTTATAGTTTTTTTCCAACTATTAGCTCTAATGAGGAGGCTGTGGAAAGTTAGTCAGCCTGAGCCTCCAGACAAAACAGTAAATAATCCAGACTAGCATTTTCAGCCAAATTTCAAATATCTGTTCACTGCATGTGGTCCTTGGTGTACTAGCACATTTAAAGTGACTGGTGATAGAGCAAGGCATGTACCATCGATCCATGGGGTAAAATATCTATCAAATGTGGAAAAATATATATATTTGATCCTTGGGCTGGCCCGAATAATTCGAATACTCAAGTGTTTGTTCATTATTTTATTTCTAGTATTCAGAAGCTTTGTCTTTTTTTTTTTTTTAAACAATTTTTTTATACCCTTTTTAAACCCACTCCCGCAGGAATTCTGACCAATTGCGCCTGCTCCCGCAGTTATTTCTGTTTGTAACCACCCGCATTATTTTCTAATATTTCTAATATAATAAATTTAAACTTTGTGGAAGTTAACCGTCACAGAGCATAGGAGTGAAAATCTTACTCGATTAACAAACTGTGTGATTGCACACAGTGTCATTGTATGTTTATAATAAACTGACGGTCAGTACAGATATTTGAATGTTATATTTACTAAAATGAAAACAGAAATGAATGCGCCGTGTACTTGACCCTTGCGACTGGTGTAAAATTAAAAGCGTCGGGGGGGCGCTGTTGTGGCGTTCCGCGCGTGCAGTGTACGTTTTAGTGTAAAATGGGCTTCATCCACAAACCAGAGGCACCTGATTTGTGTCCGTTGTAGTTTTAAGACCCGTTTTGAGAACGTTATTGGAAATGTACTACTGTCTCTCTTTGTCCCGCGAGCTTCATATCTGACCGTCCACATGAGGGTGAAAAAAAAAAAAGGAGGGGGGAAGTGACTTTTTTGTTGGTTCCCGCGGGATCCCCGTCCCGATGCTCACCTCTATTTTTAAACTACAATATGTTTAATCAGGCCTTTAGATGGTTATTGTTAATATATGGAAAATGTTATGGTTTAGTTAAATTCATGCCATACTTCATCACCTCGCCTCAGAGCGCAAAATAGTTGCAAAAACACTTCTTGCTGCTATTTCATATGTGAGGCTGATTTCAGTTTATTTGCGCTATAACCGGTAGCCTATACACTATTAATACGTCGTCGCCGCCCGCTGGATATATAGGCTACTACAGTAACGAACCCAGAATTATGGTTAATTATAAAACGGGAATATTACTGTTTTTAAGGGTGGTTTTGAGAACGAGTGTTCGGATTCTCGTTCGGAAAATCTAACAAGTATTCAAAGCCAGTAAAATGCTATTCGGGCATATATAATGTTGGGTTCTTCTTCTAAAGAATTAAAAAATAATTAAAAGGCATTTATTTACTACTTTATTCATTGTATTATATTTTATTGACAGTTTATTTCTTTATTATTAAGCATTTTATTTAGTAATTGTGGCAAATTTGGTCTTCAGTACAAGAGGAGTGATACAGATCTTGATCTCTTTCTGCTGAATGTTGTTACCTGTGGTCTCCACTGCAGTCTCGAGAGGACCGGAAAGCCGAGGCCATCATGCACGTGTTTGAGAATTTGGAAAGGAGGAGGAAGCGTGTTTCTCAGGGTACAGAACGGACCGGGTTTGACGACCCCAAACAGGAAGGGGTGGGGCCTGAGGAGAGTGGGGCCTCCTCTCCCACAGGGTCAAACCCAGGTCAAAACGCAGGGCTGATGGTAGGAGTCAGCACGCGCCGCACATCTTTTGCCCCAGTGAGTCATTGCAGTTTCTCTCTGCTGTACCATTGCCTTTCCCCCATCTCTTCTCAGTTGTAGCCACCTTCACTCACTTTTTTATTTATTTATTTATTGCTTTGCTTTGCTTTTCTCTCTAAGGACCCAGTGGTGGCATCCGTCGAGTCAGAGAAGGCCTCCTCTGCGTCCCTCGCCGCTCCCAAACCTCCCTCAGCACGTCCCAAACCACGTCCCAAGAGCCGCATCTCTCGCAATCGGGCGAGCTCTGCCCAGCGGGCACGGCGCCAGAGGCAGGCTCTGCTAGCACAACAGGCAGCCGAGGCAGGAGCAGCGGGCGGCGATGAGGGAGGCACTGCAACTGGCGCAGGAGAGTTGGGGTTCGGAGATGGAGCTCTGGGGTTTGGACAACCTCAGGATGGAGACAGCTGTGGAGCCTCAACCACAGTACTAGGCAGCAAGCCGGGCATGAGATACCCCAAAACAAAAAAGGTAAAAGATTTTGTTCGTCTCTAATACGTCTACTGCACTGTTAGTCTGGATTGCATTTTCTCGATTGCAAAGTGATATTGCACGATGATTTTGGAAAACTTAAACGCAGTGCTTTTTTTTTTGTTTCTTTTTTTTATTGATGCATACAGTTAGTGTAAATTTCAGTTTATACGTTTACTTTAGACTGTAGGCATGTGCCGATTATTAAACTAACAGTTTAATTATGATCTTTATTAATGATTATAGTACTGGAGCTGCATAATATTCATGATGCCATTCTGCCATGCTTTTAACCTCTTTTCTTCTCAGTACCTGGTGACAGAGTGGCTGAATGACAAGGCCCCGGAGCGTGTGGAGGAGCCAGTAGAGCGGCCCCTGCGCATCACCACTGACCCCACCGTGCTGGCTACTACACTCAACATGCTGCCAGGACTCTCACACTTACCCCTCATCTGCACCACCCCCAAACACTACATCCGCTTTGGCTCGCCCTTCAACCCCGAGAGACGCCGCCGGCCCCTTATCGTCGATCCCGCGTACGGCTCCTGCAAGAAGGTCAGTGACACAGGATTGTGGGCAGTATTTAAAAAATTTTGGAAGGGGTAGTAAAAAAAAAAAAACCCACAAATTAGGGCTGTCAAAATGAACGCGTTAACTTTTGAGATTAATTTTAGATGTTTAACCTGTTAATAAAACAATAACTCAATTAATTAATTGCTTATCAGGTTGATATACAAATTGTTATTGTGGTGGCGGAACGAGAGAGGAGTCACGGGGAACGAGCGGGTAATGACAGAGTGTCTACACCTGTCTGTGATCCGCAACACGCAGCGCGAGCAGAGAAATTGTGTGTGTGTGAGACCTGCTCAGCTGATAATTTACGTTGAGTTTATTTTTATGATTACGGGATCCGGCGGCTGAAAAGCTCCAGGAATAAAATAAAAAGTGAGCCAGCGGCTCGTTGAAAGGCACTCGTGTCTCCAGCGTCCTCCTTCACTCCCCTCTCACCTACCAGCGTGCTGCAGTTCTCATTTCTGCCCAATGTTGAAGACCTTGACGGTTTTGAAATGTTATTGCACTTATTGTAGTTCACAGGAGTGTTACTTTTGTGTTCCCAATTAAAAATATGATATTAAACAATAATATTTACTTTAATAAACTTCCTTTGTGTTGATTTGGTTTCAAATTAAATGATCCTTAATTTTAAAATAAATATTTTTAACAAGCACGAAAGTGTGATTAATAGCAATTAATTACAGCAAATCATGCGATTAACTAGTTTTTTTTTTTTTTTATCGATTGACGGCCAAAAAAAAAATAATCTGAGCCTTCTGTGTATTTTGTAATTGATGCATGAATAGCGTCCAGCTGTTTGCTGCTACTGACTGTAGTATGCATACTTCTTCCATCTGTCTGAGTAGAGGTGGATAAAGCAGGCACAGGATGAGAGCATGTCCTCTGTTTCCATGGAGGATGGAACCGAGTCCAACTCTTCACACCAAAGTAACAGCAGCAGCACGGCCTCCAGATCTGGTAAAAAGCGTCCTTTGGAGGTTTTGTTCCAAAAATATTTTTAAATGCATATTGCGTCTAGTGTCACTCATTCAACTTTTTCTTTTCTCAGAATTGACGGCGCCCTTTAAAAAGAGGAAGTCGAAGTATTCGCCGGAGACGGTGGCACCGCCTCCTGAGCTTTTGCTTCGACCTTTGTCCCCCATCACGCCTCCACTCCCCTCGGAGCCGTCTGTAAGCTTGCTACACCCTCTCCTCTCCTCCTGCTCGCTTTATTTGGGAGCTGAGGAGGAGAGGCAGAATGGTGCTGCGCCGCCCTACTCCCCACTGCCATCTCTCCCCGCCAGCCGCTGCAACACACCTCTGCAGTTTGAGGTAAGCTCATTTTGATCATGGAGTCTTCTGTTTTTAATATACATCAACAGGTTGAGATCAACATGCACATGAACAGTCTGATTACTTGTGTTGTGCAATAAAGATGTGCGACTATGGCACACGTACAAACGGACACGCGCCACTCGCTTATCATCCTAAAAGAATGCTGCAGCGTTTTTTTCAAGCTACAGAATGTGAGATTTGGGAATTTCGCCCTTTCTGATAGAAGAAGGCTGTTGCAAACTACTTGTAGAAGAACATTTCGTAACATGGGTTGTGCTGCGTCATTCTCCGCTGCACGCCTAAATAGTATAGACACCATTGGTGTACTGACGTACTACTTAGTACTTTAGTATACAGTTTAGGATGCGCTCCAGCTTTAGGCACGAAAAATGTCCGGCTACACCGTGACAGACGGAGCCGTCAGCCAATCAGGAGAGAAAGTGAGAGTGTAAACAAAGCAAACGAAAGTGAAGGAGTCCGATATTATAGTATAAGAGGAAAAGGATTCAGGACTGATGGCATTTTAGCTTTTTTGCTCATGAACCGGTAAGGCATTTATTTGTTCTCTTGGTTGGAATAGTAAATGATAGTCAGTTGATCTCGTGGAATTTGTATTGTTACCCAGTTGTAAAGTTGTTTAGCTCGAGAACTCGTGATAACCAGCGAGTGACTAACAGGAGGTGTTTGTGTGTTTCTCTCTATTTTGTATTTCAAACTGTTATATCGAGCGAGAGCGAGTCATCCGGTGCGTCTGCTTGGTGTCTAATTTATATTTATTATTCTGTTTTGGCGCTTAGTTTGCTAACACTATCCGGCTCGTTCCTAACCTGTTTAACAGTCTGGAGAACAAAATACACAGATTAGATAACAATACACAGAGAACACAAATTGCATAATAAAAATACACACATCGGAAGCGACTAGACGTGCTCGTTTTGTTCTCTACACTGTGTTTTAGCTAGTGTTGGCGGGCTAGTTTTCGTCTATCGGCTTCTGAGATGCCCGGAGCCAACTCCGATGTAGATAGACACGCAGCGACGCTCTGTGAGGTTACAGCCAAGCAATTAAGAGGTTTTGCTCTTTCATCTGGTACTCAGTAACAGTCACATTGATATGCATGAGATGCATAAGCTTCAGCAATACTAAGGAAACGGCAGCGTTTAATTATATCCTTAGAGTCGCAAACACTTGGGCCGCGTCCCAAACCACATACTACCATACTAAATAGTTTCAGTTCACCATTGTACACAGACCTGAATTCTCTCTGAATATGTATACTCCTAATTCTGCAGCGTAGTGTTTGGGGAATCGCCGACCCTCTTGCCCGGTGCCACGGTCTAACTGTGTTCATTCTGCGAGATTAGAACACAACACAAAGCCGATAGTAGCAAGCTAGTCAGCTAACGCTAGCTAATACAACAAGACCTTGTTGAAGGAGAAAGGCTTCCTTCTGATATGATCCGTCAGCGCGCTTCTCGCTCAGGTCTGCAGAGTGAGTTCAAAAGCTGTCTGCTGGGCTTCGTGTGTCTTTGAGGCAAATTATCGCGAGCTATCTGGCTCAAAGATGGTTGAAAGGTAAACCCTTCCGTTATGTGCAAGCCATACCAGAAATTTGGAGACAGGTCTTTGGCCGTACTTATTTCGGGCTCGATGACGTAGGACGTATCTGAGCTGCCGTAGCATGCGTTCGAAATTCCCAACCAGTTCGAGCTCAGACTGTGAATTACTGTTTACTATTACAGGATTCTCAGGCGACTCTCAGCAGCTCAGGAACATCATGTTTTAGAGTTTTTCTCCCCTGACTCAATAATTCTTTTTTTTTTTCTTTTTTAATAAAAAAAAAAATCCTACGCACTGCAGCTGAAAAATTCAATACAAATTCTTATTATGAGAAAAGAACAGAAAACCTGTTGACTGAAAACTCCTTTATAACGGAAGCCTAAGGGCAGTAACCATGCGGCGTCCGGCAGAACCTGAGGCACTTGCGTGTTTTACGTGTCTTCGTTGGTAAACACGCATTCTTCATTTGCAGAAATCCCTTCTCTGAAAGTAGAAATACAAATTTAGTTGTTGTTTTTTTACAAATAAATTTCACTGAGGAATTCATGAAGGCATTCTGCAAAAATGTGTTTTGCATAGACACTTGTAGACTGCGCAACTCTGCTATGTACCCTGGTTGTTTAGTAACTGTCTATTCCTTGTGAATGCTCTCTTCTCGACAGAACATCTCATCTCCTGAGACATCTCCTGTACACAGACCAGAGTCTCTTTCTCCAGAGGTACGGCAGACATTGAGTTGTTTTTTTTGTCTGTGTGTGTGCAAGACAGACCTGGAGCGACAGTATCCGAGTGTCTTTATTATGCTCTTGTCTGACAACCTCTGTAACTCTCTCTAGCCCTGTTTGCGACCAGACTTTGATGCACCACGGATCACCACCTTCCCCGACCTTTCCGTGACGTCTGGCCTTGGCAGTCCCGCCCCCATGTCTGACGACTTTCCCCTGACTGGGCCAGAGTCTCTGAGTGGCTCTGCAGATGGCGTGTCTCTTACAACAGCCCCTGTATCTAACGCCAGTGACGCTTCATTGGGCTCACACTCAAAAGAGGCGCAGGTTCGAGAGCAGGTCTTTAGGACCGAGTTCAACCTCATCTACACCTGCTCTCCCCTCAATGCCAACCTGACCACTGGTCCTGTGACTGACAGACGCCATTCCAAACCAGAAGGCAGCTTCTCCCCTGCTGAATCCTACTTCAGCACTGTGAGTAGCCTGGGCCTGATGGCTGAGCCAGGGTCTTTTTCGCCATACCCCGAGCCTCAGTTTGTGAGTGGCACACCTCCTCATACCAGCAATCCACCACAGAAGAAGAAGGCAAGTCATCCTAACTCCAGTTGTTCCTCCATCTTTTATTTGATGTATGAATTTACGTTTTAAAGGTTTTGAATCAGAGGAAGGGTTAACAATTTGGAAAAGTCGTACGTTCCTTTCCAATATGTGGAAAGGTTAAACCAGTCTTTCCCTCTCCTGAGCTATAAAGCCAGTACACTTAGCTGGGCTTAAGAATACTGGCTTCATGCAACTCCACTGTGGACTTACCTGTTAATTTGGGAAAGAGGTCATTTTCAGTGAAAGACACTTCCCTGCTAATGAGTTGTGACTCAAATTATGAAGAAACAAACACTGGCACTACTGTCAGTCCAGCATTTTCCCTCCTTTTGCAGTACAAATATGTGAAACTACATCAGGTACCACTGGAACTTATTACTGCTGAAAACAAACCTATAATGCCATATGTTAACAGCATTGAATTGGTTTTACCTAGTATAGGGGAGCTTGCGCTGTTAATGCAGCTCAGTTTAGTACCAGCTGTAACATGGTAACTAATAAAAGAAGAAAATTACCAACAGAATTCAGGTTTAAATCACCTGAAGGAAAAGGTAATGGAATAATTGAGTAATTGTCACTGAATAAGCCACAATATTTGAATCAAAAGCTCAAAGCCTAGACAGTTTAGCGTCAATACCGCATCATTCACAGTCATGTGAAAGTGATGTCCTCTCTCTTTGCGTGTCAAGCTGAATCAGGACCTTTGTTTTTTCCTTCTTATTCCCTCATACCCTCTCTCGTTCCATCCCATTTTCCTCTAAAACTATTGCAAAGTCTTTTCTTCACTTTTTTCAAGGCAGAGGGCCACGGGGAGTGGCGTTAGTCAGCTGCCAGGCTTGCCTAGTTACCAGGCACTAACTGTAAGGGGCGAATTCAAGCCAGGGCAGAATATGGTGAATATTAAATACATGGCCTCCATCTAGAAGTGTGCATGTGGATATTGTTTGCATTAGCATACAGTACGCCTCCTTTCGCTGTACTGCCTAAAACATGCATAAAACCATTACATATTGTTTCTTTTACAGACATGGCAACATGTGCATCATTTATGTGTTGAAAATGTACTTGTCGTGCACTCTTAGTTCGTTCTGATATAAAGTTTTTAATAAATGTTTAATAAAGATTTATTTAATATTAGTGATGCACCGAAAAAAAGATAAAAAAAAAACACCTTGGCCAAAACTGAAATTCAGAACACACTTTATTTTAAATGTGCTTCTTTGTGTCATTGCATATATATATATATATTTATATATTTATGTAGTTTATTTGTTTCTGTATAACATTTAATTGGAAAAGTACAAGAAAAAAACATCACTGTAAACGACTCTGTTAATAACAAAAAATGTTGCTTTATCACTGTAAAAAACAAAAACAAATGTGAATATAAAAGTTTTGTCAGCCCCTGCCGTAGCATGCGCGGTACGGATCAGGTACTGCCGGAAAACGCAATGCAAACCACGTTTTAAAAACCTTCCCCACTTCAAAGTAAACCATCCCTGAAATGTTATTTACAAATTACAACTACCAGCAAGAGACAATTTTCATTTTTGGGGGGGTTCCTGCATAATCTGGCAGACAAGATCAAGTTGTTGATGCTATTTAAATGCATCAGCGATGATTTATAAACTGTTATATTTTGATATGTTGTATTTAACACCTTGAAAAATGAAAACAGCCTTTTTCAGTCACATTTCAGTTCCAATGCTCAGCATTTCACTCTGTTCACCCAATAAGATTTTTGGTGGCCCAAATTTCGGTGCATCCCTACTGAATACATGTTGATCATATGTGCTGAGGCATTTCTTGAATTCTGGCATTCTGTGTGCGTGTGAGCTTGTGTGCAACTTAACGAAATAAAATCTATAAATGTAAAAATATACTGTGACATGGGTCCTTTAACCATGATACAATATGATGAAACATATTTTGTAAGCGGATTTTTGTTCAATATAACACAGTGCTGGTTAAAACTGCATGTTATACCATTCTCATTCTCATTGAGTCTATGGATGGTGCCATGTTACATCCTGGATATTGTGGTAATTTATTGTTGTGCATGTGAGTACGTGTGACATGCAACCAACGCAGATTTCCACCTTCATCTCAATTTTTGTAAACATTTTATTTATTTATTTTTCACTACGTAGGTTTCTTTGCTGGAATATCGAAAAAGAAAGCAGGGGACGCGGGACCCTGAACCAGGAGGCTCTGCTGGTGACATCATTGGTACCCCCACGCGCATGGGATCTCTGTGCCTGAGTGTTGAAACCCCCGGTGGGCCGCACTCGCTGCTGCAGACCCCCACCTCCCCACACAGCACCTTCTCCTCTCCAGCCCACCAGGTTTTCCCACAGATAGAGGAGGTCAGTCCTCCAGACCTCAGTTCCACCGTAGGGAATCACTCACAGACGTCCAGCCATTGGTAAGAACATGCACACACAGGTAAGAAATGTACATGTGCACTGTGAATGGAGATGAATTGAGACATTTTTCTGTTTTTCAGGATGGTGCCAACATCAGTGGAGAGGTTAAGGGAAGGGCAGGGAGTTTTGGAGCGCGTTCTGAGGGGCAATATGAAGATGGATCGGATCCTTAAGAGGCCTGAAAGTGAAGCTAGCGAGCATAGTAATAGCCGAGACAAGGATATAGGTATGGGATGACCAAATTAACTTTTCCTTACTGCTTAGAAATGTTGTTCATTATGTGGACAGTTTCGTGTGGCTATAGAGTCGTAGAGTTGTTGTGATACTATTGTGTTTGTGTGTGTGTGTGTGTGTGTGTGTGTGTGTGTGTTGCCATGTGGTGGACTGGCATCCGGTCCATGGTGTATTCCTGCCTT
>JAOUQW010000015.1:9503642-9520190 GCA_028565825.1 Olivaichthys viedmensis
TAGTGCACTACATGATTCTCAATTAGCATTGTTTTATTAGATTTAAAACACATAATTTTTACCTGTACAGAACATGTTTGTGTGTGTGTGTGTGTGTGTGTGTGTGTGTGTGTGTGTGTGTGCGCGCGCTCGTGCACACAGATGGACTGGAAGGGGATAGATATGATCTCCAGAGCTCATCTTTGGCTTCCCCCATGAGGAGCCCTCAGAGGTACAGCCCGTCTGTCCACCCACACCAGGTAAAACTACGTGACCCAGTATGCACAACTCGAGGCATCAAATTAAAGTGTTTTTTTGCTTTCGTGTGTTTTCCTGTTTTCAATGTGGTGTATAAAATCTTCACATTCTATCAGTTTTTATTTTCCACGTGCATTCGTGTTTAATTTGGATCTTTGATATTGCCTAGGTGCAGCCTCATTCGTCAGAATCCCATCTACATCTGGAAAGCCCCGCCTACCACCAGCAGAGCAGCTCCTCTCCTTTTCATCCCTCCTTCAGCTCCTCTCCTTCACCCTCCTCTTCATCAGTGGTTCAGGGCTACCATCCCTCTCGACTGGGGACACCCGCTTGTCTAGCCCAGGACGGGCTCTCCTTATCAGCCCCTCCTTCTGTGGACTCAAGACACGCAGGGGGCACTCTACAGCATCATAGTAGTGGTGGAGGTGGAGGAGGAGGAGGAGGAGGAGGAGGAGGGATGGACCTGTCGCAACTCTACTCAGGCAGCCATCTTAAAGCCAGCCTGTTGAACAGCAGCACTCTGTCAGGCTCTGTGAATGTGTCCTCCAGAGGCCAGGGCCACTCAAAAACAGACAGCTGCACTGCCATTAGCAGCCAGGCCTCCCACGCGTCAAGATTAACCCAGCCACCCACAGTGCGAAACCTAAAAGCAGGCAGCCCCGGACCCTCAGTGCTGCAGGCCAGCTCCAGGCTTCTCTCAGCCAGCGGAACACAGCACTACCCACAGCGGCATTTACAGCAGCCCCCTATGCAGGGTTCAGGTGTACGGACACATTCTGGGACCTACTAGGACTCCTTGCGTGTGTATGTGTGTTTGTGTGAGAGCATGTATGAATTGTGTGTGCGTGCGTGCTTGTTTGTCACCCTCCTCACCTAAACCTGTGGATAAGTTCTAGGTTAACTGGGTTCTGGGAGGGGACTTGATGTACAGACATCAGAGGAGTATGGACTCGGCCTCTTGTAATGATCGCCTCTTTTCTTACTTTCTTGACCTTAATTTTTTTTCCTATTTTCCTCTTTCACCAAAAAAAAACTGCATTTCTGCATTCTACACGTAGTCTGACGTGGACTTCATTATAATCTTGCAATCAGTGAAAATAAAAACGATAACCAGTTTGGCAGGGGAAAAAAAAAAATCAAGCGTTAAATTATGTATCATTTTAAATTTACCCATATGTTTTGGAAAAACTCAATTTACCATCCGAAGTTGGATGGTAAATTTGAACCAGGCATGTATTCTGAAATAAAAATCTGTGCTGATACTCTGGAACCAGGTTGGAAACTGTTAGATCAGCTTAAGTGTTTGGTGCTTTTAAATTTGCTCACTCATCAACGTCAGGTCAGTCTGCTAGATTATACACTGACGGCTGAATTTTCTTTAAGTGTCCATTCGCTTCATCCACATAGGCATGTAGGTAAAATCAATTTACTTTGCCCCTCTTTCTCTTAATCATTCCATTCTGTCAACTGTCAGTCACTAGGTTTCTAGAAGACCGAGGGTTTAGGATCATCCCTTCAGTTCTCTCTCTCTGTAGTCTCTTAATTATTATTTTTTTTTTTTTGTCGTCGGTCGTCTCTCCACATGTGTAAACTCACTCTGTAATACTTGACAAACACAGATCTTATGGTGCTGCAGTTAGCTCAGTCTTTGTTTGAACTGACGTTAGGGTTGTTTGAAACCCAGTATCATCATGTCCATTTAATAGTCTGTTCTGATGTATAGCTGTCATATGGGACTGGTTTTTATTTTAATTTTTTTTTAATTGGGTTCTAGTAAATGTTGCTTTGGTGACTAGAAATCCACGAGACTATTCTGAAAAGTAAGCTGCAGAAATATTGTTTTTACTCCGTTATAGGATTTATTCCCCTTACAGCTGTTGAATCCTGCAGGATTATTATTATTTTTATTTTTTTTAATTTTCACATTGAGAATTTTATTTTTCTCTCCGTTTGACCAATCCTTGCATTCCATACGCCACTCAAAGAAGGAGAGGAGGAGGAGCTGTGGTTGGATGGTTTGAATTAGGAGAAGAAAAAAAGACATACAGAAATCGAAAAAAGATGGCGGCTGGGGTCTCGTACTAAGTATTTTTCATGCAAATTGCTGCTTTCAGGTGTGTCTGTGTTCTTACAGAATGCTGTACTTTTGTCTGTCTGATATTCATCACAAACGGTGAGGTCATCGAATGGTGCCATTATGACAACCAGAGTGGAACTGAATATCAAATCAAATGCAATGGATTTACCCCTATTGCATCCTGGGAACTGTAGTTTTTGTCTTGATTGTCTGTTGGGTGGACTCGAGATGGACTAAATCTACAGTGACCCAGAAAATCAACTGAAACAAGTTTTTGTTTGTTGTCCCTCCCTCAGTCAAAGGACCTTACAGGAAACGGGGGCATGAACGGGTTCATTTGATCAGCTTTTGAGATACGTTTTGACTTTTGGCCTTTTCTGTCACAGTTCCACCTCCCCATTTAAGGAAAGACCCAAGGGTACTCACTGATTAACATGAATGTTTGTCTTTCACAGAAGACTTCAAAAGAAAAAGATTATATGACCGGAAATTTACCAGCACCTTAATTACAGAGGAAAAAAATGTTAACAAGCAAGAAAACATTTATGTATGATCATGTGTACTTGCATAAAATGTGTTATATACTGTTCCAAGAAAAATATAGTACACTAAATTTGCCGCATGATATTTTTCTTTTGGGTTTGGATTAACAGTTGAAAGTGTGCAAAGTTTTTTTTTTACATCTCTTGTTTTATTTGATTTTTTACACAAAGCATAGTTTGGACCCCTCCCATTCTTCCAAAAGACAGCAAGCAGAAGATATGTAATGCATTTTGATAATAAAATAGTCATGACAATGTATTTTGAAAATTGCTGTAGTGTTAAAATTTAAACGTATTAAGGCTACAGTAATGAAGTGCAGACCACCAGGATCCTTAAAACCAAACTGATGAATGTGTATACTAACGTTAAAGGAGTTACACGTAAGCCTAACTGTGTCATTGAGATTTTGCTTGCAGAGTCCATCACACAGTGAATATTTCACCTGCATAATTGCCCTTTGTTCATTTGATCAGTTCAGGTTAGTCATATTTTAATGCATTAGCCATAAAAAGGTTAGGAATCTCAAACAGAAAAAAATCACAACATTTACATAATGCTTAATGACTCATTCAGTGTTTAAAATACTACATAAAAGTCTTTTAATGAAATGAACCATTCTGCCTGTAACTCCTTTAAGAGAGTGAATGTAACCATAAATATTAGATGTAAAATGTGGTTCATCTTACATGTTGACGCACAACTCTCACACTCTGGATGTGACTAAAGAGCAGCTGACTAAAGAGAATGGAAATGAGAAGTACTGCTGTTTCTTTCTCAGCGTGTGAGTGGAGGTGAAGCTCGGCCTTCATCACCAGATCCAGCTGTAGGCTCGGCACTCCACTGCTGGGTTTTCCCGATACACCACGCGGTAGCCACATTCAGTGGGCACGCGCTGGCACTTTCTTGGCCAAGAGGTTGGCTTTGTGGGGCTAGCAAAGGTGGAAGAGAATCCTGTTACTTTGTTGTCATTAAAAATGTAAAATATACATTACATTCGCCTACACATGGTAGTTTACAGCTCAAGTACTTGGATCTCAAAGCCCCGATATCACAGGTGTTAAACTCAAACGGCCCGCGCAAACTTGCACAAATCTATAAACAGCCCGCGTTACACTACTACCCAACATTTTCACACCCAAAGCCACATGCACACTGCACAATCCACACTGCACAATACACACTGCACAATCCACATCCACACTACACAATACACACCGCACAATCCACATCCACACTGCACAATCCACATCCACACTGCACAATCCACACTGCACAATACACATCCACACTGCACAATCCACATCCACACTGCACAATACACATCCACACTGCACAATACACACTGCACAATACACACAGCACAATACACACTGCACAATACACATCCACACTGCACAATACACACTGCACAATACACATCCACACTGCACAATCCACATCCACACTGCACAATACACATCCACACTGCACAATCCACATCCACACTGCACAATCCACATCCACACTGCACAATCCACACTGCACAATACACACCCACACTGCACAATACACATCCACACTACACAATCCACACTGCACAATCCACATCCACACTGCACAATACACACTGCACAATACACATCCACACTACACAATCCACATCCACACTACACAATCCACACTGCACAATCCACATCCACACTGCACAATCCACATCCACACTGCACAATCTACACTGCACAATCTACACTGCACGCGTTCCGTGCGCGACACTGCGCTTTTTCTTTTTCTTTGATCGTTGGCTTGCGTTTTACGCGCGTCTTGCAGAGCGCTTGTGAATTGAAGCGCTGGTTAAAACAGACGCGCGTCTAAAACCGCTTCAGAAACGCGTCCGCTGTTAATTGGCCGTTGATGTAATGATTGACTCCAAACGCCGAAATGCATCAGCCAGTGTGGCAACCTGAGGAGGGAGACTGAGGACACGTTCTTGTCATGCATGTTCTTAGCAAATACAAGCCCGTAGGAGTTCTTCTTTACTGTTGCAGTAAAGAACCTGCGGTATATGAAGGAATACAATTTTTGGCATAATTATGAAACAAAAATAAATATATTAAACTGACTCACGACCATGATCATCAGATTAGAGAATAGGCTAGATGCACTTATAATAATACGTTTAAAACATAATAGCCTCACAAAAAATGCCTTGAATTTGATCTGGTACACCACAGCCACCCACTGACATTGAGCAGTTTAAAAACTGACAGTCCATCATGCCACTACCATGTCAGTGTCACTGCTGTGCTGAGAGTGGTCCACCACCCAAATAATATCTGGTTAGTGGTGGTCCTGTGGTGGTCTCTTTCCATTGACAGGTTAGAGGGGGGCTGACAAATTATGCAAAGCAACAGATGGGCTGCAGTCAGTAATTGTATATCTACAAAGTCACCTACGTGGTAGGTTTGCCTGATAAAATGGCCAATCGGTATAGGTGCAAGGTAGGTGTATCTAATAAACTGACCTGTGTGTTTACTATATAGTGTGTAGTACAGTGCTGGGGGTATTAGTCCTAGGGAACAGGAAATACTGGTTTTGTCATTGCAATTATGTTGTCAGTACAAATAATGACACTTTACGATTCTGTGACTTACGGGAAGCAGATGTAGCCACCCTTGTGGCAGTAGCATTTGTCACATCCTTTGTAGAAGGTCTGGCCAGCTTCAAATAGCTTGCCTTTATGAGTGCACAAACCTGGTGAGGCACAGAGGAAAAAACACATGCAGTGAGATGTGACATACTTGAGGATTACTAACGCCTGACCACCAGAGTGCGCTGTTACCTCAGCTGACAGACTTTGGTTGCCTAAATCTCAGCATTAACTTGCATAACTACTGTGCTTGACCCTCTGCAATAAGATGGATCATTTTTCATATGCTTTTATAAAGTTCTAGCCTTACATTTCAGTAATGTAGTCAACCTGTGTTTTGTTGAGGTTGCGTGAAATGAGCTCTACATATCTGACAGTTTGAGTAGTGTGTTCTGTTAAGAAGCTGTTAAGCGTGTCCTACCTGTGTGACGGTACATGGCAGCCTGTGTGCCTCTGGTGTTCCACATTAAACTGAGATTCAGGTAGACGATCCACACCAGCACTTGTACAGTACACAGACTCTTCTCCGTGCTCATCCTGATTCTTACCCACGCTTAACAGAGTTGAACTCAGCGATGTACTAATACTGAACAACTTTAAAAGTCTAAATGCTGCCTGAAAAGGCAGGTCTCCTTGGAGGTGGTTAAGCAGCTCCCCTGAGCGGGACTGATGTTGGAGTGGAGCAGGGCAGCAGCTCTGCCCTCAGAAGTGAGTGGAAGAGCCACAAGTCGAAGCACTGAACACCTATTGTAAGGTTCCAGATGGTGAGTTTGGGATCTGTCGGTATCAGCAGTTTTTATATGGTTTCTCTGTCCTGCTTCTTTTCTCACTCCTCCCACACTGTTCACTTCAAATGGGCTTTTATAAGCTCAGTCACAGCTGGAGATGTCAGTGAAAACATCCCTGCTTTCTTCTGTCTCGTCTGCTATTTTAGTTTCTTTCTCAGCCCCCTTCTGTCTTTCTCTCTGACCAGTTTTTATACCTGGCTCATCCCGCCTCACCATACTTCCTCTCTTGTCTTGTATTCTGCTACCTGTGTCTCTGTTTGCTTCCGTCTTGCCATGGTTTTTTTTTGGCTAAATGAACGGTTCCATTAAATATTTTTACTTTCCTCTCCCACTCTCATGGTTAGGAGGTGGAATGCCATGTGGTGGAATGTTGTGACGGAATCTCAGATGGGCAAGTAGAATGCCCTGTGATGGTCTCCAAGTTGTGTGATGTTCGTTCAACGATTTGGGTGGTTTTACACTGATCAGCCACATCAAAGTGCCTGACACCCACAACCAGCAAGTTCTACATGGAGGTCCTGGAGAAAGTGCTGGGAAGATGAGACAATGAAAAGTTTGGAACACAGAACAGGATGCGCATCATTGTTATTTCTCAGCCGGTCAGACTGTTTCTCTCCATCTTTGTTGAGTCTGGGAACATTCTGATGTGGTGACACTGTTGCAATGAGTTAATGCCCGATTTTGCTTTTTATACACAACGCATTCACTCCAAAAGAAGCAAACCTGGAGCATCAGCCAGTTCCATAAGCTTAGTTTTATATCAGTTAATATGAGCAAGCTCATTTAGAGCGTGTTAGAGGCCCTCTGAGGCATAGTGCTATCTCACTAAGGCCTGTACTGTACACATTTTATTTCTGATTATGTGTAACAGAAACCCACAACCCGTTACACCCACTGTATATTCATCTTGCTTATTAGACCATGTATACGTCTCTCACAGTGGATTAAATAAATTGTAGTCTGACTGGCAGGCACTGTGCAGCACGTCATGTTTTTTAGACAGAATATAAACTATTCAATCATCAGAGCAGCAAAGTGCACATGAAAGGGTCAGTATGCTGTGATTTCAAAGCTCTGCTGTAAATGTCGAGCCATGCACTGTATAATCCTCATTAGATTGATGTGACAATTCTCTTTACCTCAGAGACCAGCAATCCATATGCATCTTAATGTGTGTTGTGCTAGTACGAGGTTATCAGGTGCAGCACCATTGCTGGGATTTTTAAACACTGTGTGAACTTACTGGCCATTTATCAGACACACCTACCTTGTTGGTACACCTTGTAGGTGTGTAGAGACTATAACTCATTTACCCCCAGTTTGTGTTTGTGTTAATCGTCCTCAAACCCTTCATCAGTGTCAGTTTCTGACCACAGGACGCTGTTGAATTGATATGTTGGGTTGGTGGACTATTCTCAACCCTGCAGTGACCCTGAGGTGTTTTAAATCCCCAGCAACACTGCTACGAATGAGACACTCATACCAGCTTCACACACACTACCATGTCAGTGTCACTTCTGTGCTGAGAATGGTCCAACATCCAAATAATATCTGGTCAGCGGTGATCCGTGTGTGTGTGTGTGTGTGTGTGTGTGTGTGTCCTTCTTCTTTTCTCTGACTCACTACTTGATGGAGGGAAGTTCTTTGTTTCCATTCTCTATTACTAACTTTAAAATGGCTCTCTGCACTCCTCAGTTTCTATATCCTCTGTAATTTTGTTCTCTATCCATCCATCAATTCGTCCAGATTCAATCATCCCACTGACCTGTTACATTCGCTATCACACGATCACTGCACACCCCCATTTTACCGCTGTTCCTGTTCCATATAAAGAGCTTTGATGTTTAACTCGCAGGTGAGCTGCTGGCTTCATTCGATTCATTCTTTCTCAGTACTTCACCTGAGCAGGGTTTCAGTGCCAGGTGCCTGTGGAGTGGCATTTATGGTGAAAGTGAGACTCGTTTCTCTGCTACTGGCAATGCTAAAGATGCCTGTTTAATGCCTGCTGGCAAGTTGGCACCTGCCCTGGTGCTTTCCAGTCTGCATTTGTTGGCCAGTATCCCCCTCCTCTTCTTTGGCTCTTTAGCTCTGCTTTCTATGCTTCATCTCCATCCCTACGTTTTGCTGGAGCCGTTAACCAGCGCTTCAGGAAGTAGCTCTGAGTGCAAGACTGGCCATCTGTTCATCTCTTTTTTTTTTCTCTCTCACATGCCCCCTTTCTCTCTGTGCTTTCTGTCCTGCTTCTCTCATCATAGGTGCTTTTTCCTCCCATTTCCATTTGTATGTTAAAAGCACGCAGGCTTTCTTGTTCCTTTCATGCCAGCTGCAGGTAATCTGAAAAAAGTTCTGGGAAGGGTTCAGAAGTATCAGTGGTGTCTGATGGTGTTTAGAAACAATATTTAAACCTGCCATCTGCTTCACTTTGGAACTGGTCGAATATAAGAGCAAATCTTCGCGTAAAATATAGTAACTGTATTTCTACATCATGGCTTTATAACTCTTCTGCCAAGGGCCACAAACACCTGTCTCGGCTTAATTGGGAAAAATTGAAATAACATGCAAATAATTGTTTAAAATGAAAACTGCAGCCTTTAGTTTTTGTTTAGTCAACCACTTATTTACTTCACCTTTACATCATAGAAATGATATGCTTGTCAAAACCATGTTAAATGAGACAGATCAAATAACTAAATAAACCTTTTTCTTATATCCCATTTCATACTCGTGCTTTTGCTGAATCTAGTTAAGTAAAATAAAAAAAAGGGGCCATCACTATGTGAGACTCATTATACAGTTGAGCTATACAAACCTCAATGTGTATCATGCCTTTTAAGAATAAAAAGGCAAATTGATGTTGAGCTCCTGAAACCAGCTCATGAATAGCTTGAAGTCCCCAGACTCCAGTTTAAGGCTACTTCTAGTTTTAATCCCTTGTTTTTATAAATCTTCTCAACAAACCTGACATAATCCATTTGACAGTTCATCCAGGTGTTTTAGTCTCACATTTCCCTGCCTGAACTAGTCTTCAGAGCATTGATCAGCCCAGTTATGTATTGTATCTTTTATGGAAGCACCAGGGAAAGGGAATTTTTAAAGCAAAAGAATTGAGAGGATGAAAAAAGAAAGAGGTCCAGGGTCAGACGCCTTGAGGACACATTGCACAGAGCTTCTCACTTATTATACCTTCCTGTCTGGGCATCCTCGGCCCATACAAAGCCCAATCTCATCTGACATATAATATGTTGCACGCAGCCCCCAGCCATCTTTTTCCCTGCTCTACTGCAGCTAAAAATAGCACAAACACACACACAAAACCCCCATCTCACTGGGGTGTGTGGATGCGCATGGCGAGCCAAGACATGTTTCCAGAAGACTGTGCCTTGTGTTGGCTTGCTTTTACAGGACGTTAAATTTGATTCTGGTGTGTTTAGTGAATTGCTGCTCTGTGCAGTGCCAAACATTGGTAGGCACAGACATAGTGGTGGGTTTACCTGACCCTGAATCTGCCACAAAAAGCAATCTTAAACAGCTTGTTCAGTGTAGAAGCAGTTTGCATAATATAAAAGGGTTTTCTACATCAGCTAAAACAGACGTCAGTATTTTCTCTAGTCCTGTATCAGTTAATAACAGCTCTTATCCATAACTATCATAGAAATACAGCCTTTGGATTTGTAAAGGCAGCTGCAATTGTGGATATTGGGGGCCATAGTGGTGTATTTGAGTATAGCATATAAAACTGGAATTGTTACAGTGTATCAGAGGTTTGGATTATATATTTCGTTTTGAATTGCAAGTGTGTGTATGTGAATGTACTGACAGAGCCACAGCTCTCATTAAGGACTGATAGTGTCGAACAGTGACAGTCCAATGGCATTTGCCAGCGCTTCAACTCACACAAACAGATGAGTCTGGACTAGTAGAGCAGAGTGTGTATGTGTGTGTCAAGGGGAAAGAGAGTTACAGAGAAGAGAGTTCTGGCTGCTGCAATACCTTTACGGTTGAATTGTTCAAATGAACTAAATAGAGTCATATACGTTATGCAACCAAATTAATAATCAATACCCTCTTGCTTCGCATAGATACATTTTTTAGTCCGCCACAAAACGTGATGTCACTGTTGAGTGTGCCTGATAGTTAATGAGGAATTTGTCAGTAATGTCTTGCAGTTTTGTACAGTTTATCAAATCCAAAATTACTCTTCAGATTTCAAATAATTCAGTTTCATTGCAAAATAAACCTCCAAATCTGGTTCAATTAATTCATTTATTTTTTTCCATCTTTTAAAACAACACCAACAATGTATAAGTGGTGGTGACAATGTCAGCCATTTTGCACTCCCCCCACGACAATCTTGCAGAAACCTTCACATAACATTTTTTGTTTTATGGAGAGACATCACAGCATCCCAGAAATATCAGATTTAAAAGAACATTTACAACTAGACCAAAAAGCAAAAACTCCAACAGAAAGGCATTCAACACTTTGATGCACAGGGAAAAAAAATACATACTGAAAAAATCAGTCATGTCATATCTGTCCACAGCAGTTTGTTCAGTTTGGTTTGGGACATCTGTTTCCAAAGGAAAAGATTACAGAGAAAATAACAATCATTGGAAAGAGAAGGGAGAGGCAAAGTTACAGGGAGTGACCTAACAATTGATACCAAATTTAATAACTCTCCCATGACTGGAAGCGTTTGTGTTTCTCAAAATGTATACCTAATGATGAATTGTGTGGGAGAATTTTTAGGATACTAATATTTGATTGGCTACTGACATTGTAATACAGTTATTGAAAGAGAGAGCAGCTGCAGTGCCCCAGGGCCACTGTTAAGATGTGAAAATAAGCACATGCCATTTTTTATTTGCATCCCCTCAATCCTTTTTTTCAAATAACATACTTAACTCAATATTAAGGACACACAACTACCCTGGAGCAATATTAATTGAGAGGAAAACTGTGGCATATAATCTCAAATAGTTAATGGTCAAACCATCATTGTGTGCATACAAATGGGTTCAAAATTCAGAGTCCACTACTTCTCAGTTATGAAAAATTGATAAAATACCATTTTTGTTGAATCATATATCCTCAAAATAAAATCATTCTTTACTTAAAAAAATCAAAATAGTTCAGTATATGCTGAAAGCAATAGTGTAACAGTAGTACTGAAGCAGTAATACTAAAATGTGTAACTGAGGACTGCACTGGGTCACTATCAGATGTTAGTTGTTAAGAGACGACAAACATGTACATGTTACCATTGGAATGAAATATGGTGTCACAAATGAAACAAATGATGTGTGTGCAGGATATTCAGATATTCAGTATAATGAGTATCAACTGCATGTCAAGATTTTTCATTAGTTTTTGATAACTGATGAAAAGTGGGCTCAGACTTTTGGACCTCACGCTATATGTTGGATGGTTTGGGCATCAAGGGCAGTATGGTCATCACAGTGTACAAAAGAAAACTGTTCCCTTCCCTTCACCTCTAAGGGTGAATGGATGTATAAATGCAGGGAGTCTATGGAGGAG
Source organism: Olivaichthys viedmensis (assembly GCA_028565825.1). Classification (NCBI taxonomy): domain Eukaryota; kingdom Metazoa; phylum Chordata; class Actinopteri; order Siluriformes; family Diplomystidae; genus Olivaichthys; species Olivaichthys viedmensis. Next base: position 9,515,452 of record JAOUQW010000015.1, read on the forward strand.
TTGTAATTTAAGACTGTCTATCTGAACGATTCTAACATCCAGAACACTCCTCACGCACAGTAAAACCCCTCTAAATATTTTTCACAGGGTCCATAGACTTGTACCGAGAGCCTTTGCCAACCCACGTCATTGAGTACGTGTGCCTTCATTCCTTCACACAGTTATTATTCTTAAATCATGCTATTGTATTTACTTTTTCTTGCTCTCATTTCAATAATAAAATGATAGATAGTAGACAATGCGGTATAATACTGCAGTTTAAAACATGAGCTGGAAAATAACCTCTAGCCTTGTGAAATGAAAATAATCCAATGATATTTCTGTATCCAATCTTTTCCTTTCCAAACCATACAACATTCACTCCCACTGCAGTAAAAACTCCTGAGGACAGTATGCTGTTTTTCAGTGGTTCTCAAACCCAGTTGTGCGAGATCTCTGTTCTGTAGTCTAGTGTTTTTACTGCTCCAACATGCCTGAATTAACTCATCAGCTATGTTAAGGCCAGGCATCAAAGGCAAAAATGGTGATTTTGCTTCCAATTGTCAATTTCCAGATTTTGGGATATTTTCCATCTATAACTTTTATAATTCCACACATTTTTTATACTTTTATCCCAACTCAATTAGCTACGCATAACATACATTTACCTGTATTTTTCATTTTTTAGGTACAAGTTCATTTTGAAATCGCTTCATATCGAATCATTTACCACTGGAAAGCTTATACATGTATATCAATTTCCTTAGATGGTGTAATGATTCTTGCTAAAAGATTAACTGATTATCGGGCATTTTCCTAAAAAGTTTTCCATTTGTTGAAAGATGGATTTTTGTGATATGCAAATTAGAGCATATTTAATTATCTGTTGCCTCATTTGCATATTTTAATAAATTTTTTAAAGAAAACTGTAATACCAGAAAGTATTGTATTTGATGTATACTTACAACAGGTTAAGTTTCGGTATGATACGAGTAAAGGAAAAAATAAGCCTATTAAGGTGTGGTACCTGGCCTTAATGAGCTCAATCATATTGTAACATGGAACACACTAAACTGTGCATTGCAGAGAGTCTCCAGGACTTTGGAACCACTTATGTGACCCCCTAAACCCTCAAAAAGATTTTAGACCTAAAAGGCATTAAATTAAACATGATTAAAACCACTATTATGTTTGTTCATATATCATCAAGGAAACACAGAGTTGCATTTATAAGTCCCTGTGGATGACGGTGGGAGAGAGAGGGAGTGTGGCAGAAGGGGAAAAGGTGAACATGTAGGGATTCTGAGGCTCTTTGCCATGTCTGCAAGCGGATCATTGGTTCAGTTTTGCAGGCTTCGCTGGGGGAAAGCTTTGCTTGGTCTGTACCACTCTTTTCTCTCCTTCCCATTCATGGATCCCATTCCTGTCCCCTTCATCCCCCTTCCTCTGTGGTCGTGGGGCTGTGGGACGTTTGAGGCTGGGATGATGGAGAGAATGCTGATTTAGGAAGGGATTGGGATAAAGCATCATATGGAGGAAATCACATTTCACTCTTCAGCTTCGTGTTTCTAAATTTGTCCATTCAAAACTGCACAGTGCTAGCCAGACCTGCCCTCCAGGTTAGTGCAGTGTGTGTGTGTTGTCCTTTGAATGACCAAGGAAATTATTCCCAGCATCAATGAAACACTTCCTTGTGGAGCACACGGAAAGTCTCTGTACAAGCAAAGCTCTGCCCATGAGCACAAAAGGTGTTACATGTGCAAATATTATTTTGGGAAGAAGGAAACAAGAAAATCACAAGTATATTTTAAAAAACCAACACTGACCAAAAAACAAACAAAAAAACAACCTTTTAATGGCATTGTAAACGCATCTTGATTATAAACATATACATGAAGAGGTGTATAATTGCACAATTAGCCTCAGTGGTTTGTTTCTGCTTAAAGACCCAATCAGGGATCGTTGCAACTGACAGGCCAGATTTAATACTGCAATATCAGAAGCTTAATATTTGCCATGCTTGGTTAGGAATCTCAGAGCTTAGTGCTGTTCTGGCAGTTCTGCACCTGGCTTTAACCACCAATTTGACACGTGTCATACCTTTTTAGAAAAAAACTGTCATTTCATTCTAGTCTAGTTTCATTCACAATACTGCACAGATGTGACCAAAAACGGACTGACGTGGTGTTTCCAGATGTAGTAAAACCCCTAATGACCTAAATCGAGACTAGTGCAGAGATTAGGACCTTTCTGTAATTAAAAAAGTTTTTTTTTTTTCTGGGGCTGATTGTAGCACAAGGTTTGTTCATTGCAGAAGAGCACAAAATGTTTCAAGCTAATGTGAGTTTTGAAGCTAACACTGAGATGAGTCTTCAGTCTGCTTGAGTCCCCTTGAAGACAAAACATATGCTCCTTGAAATCATATGCCGACCCATCATGGTCAGCTGTGTTGTGCTGTGCAGTTGTACGGTCTCACTGATGCTCGACTCATAGGGTCAGGGTAATGATGAAATACAACTTATCAGTGCTCCACTTGTCGGGCCTGAGTAAAATGCAGCATGCAGGGCTTTTCCTCAAGACAAAATGTATCAAACAAAGAAACAAAGAAACAAAAAAATGGAACAGGATTATAACAAGCAAGATTAAATGACCAGTAGTGAAATTGTAACCAGAATACTAAAATTCTCATTTTGCTAGTCATTGTTTGAGTCACCTCCCCAACTGTTTTACAGAGGCTAATTTAAAAAAGTATAAAGAAAGGCGAGCAAGATTAAATAACCAGTGAAGATTTGTAAAATGAAGCTTGTAAGTGGAAAGTTCCATGCCAAAATAAATGATCTTAGGGTGTTTAACCTTCAGACTTTAACGTAGGCTTCCTCACGGTGTGTAGCTATAAATTGTGAGAACTGGTAGTTCCCGTTTGATCCAGAGATAATGATGAAATTTTTTTATAAGTTCACTTCAGGGTGGAGTGGGAATATAGTTTGGGTCGATAAACATGTCTGTACCCTGTCTCCATAGAAATCTATTATTTACAAATGAACTACTTCTTTTCTCATACTAATCTCGTTGTTGACCACGAGTACAAAGAAAGGAGTTCAAAATCGTCCAGGAAAAAAAGTTGGTCTTCAAAATTACATCTTGTGCTGTACAAAATGTTTCCCCTTTTTTCTTTTCTTTTCTTTTTGGCTTGATTTTTTGATGTGTTTCTAGTAGCACCCAAGCACTTATACATATGCATTAATTCATTATTGTAATGTATTTTTTAAAGCTAGAAATGATACATTTTTCCCCATTTTAGATAAAATATGTAAATTTGAACATAATACCGCTGTTGCAAGCATAATTATCATTGTAACATTGTAATCATAGTACTAATATAATAACAATACTGTGTTAAGTTTCATGACTTTCCCAGAGTTGTTGGTTTTGTAAAGCTGATATTTATTTTTGTCTTGATTTTAAATTCTCTTTAAACAGATGTGTGTATGCAGAATAGGTTCTCTTCTTGAAGTGTGCTCCAGGTCAGTCCTATATTACAAAGAGCTGAGCTAGCAGCTTCCTAACTGAGGTCAGAGACGCAGACCTGAGAGGACAAGGAGAGAAGGACAGGGGGATGAAGAAGGAAGAGAAAAAAGAGGAGGAGGTGGCGTCTCTTCAGTGGAACCGCTGGACTCCAAAACGAGGATCCTTTGTGTCACGGATCTCAATCTGAAAAGAAACAGAAGAGAACGAGTGAGGCAAACTCCATGCAGTTAGTCTGTATGGACTAAGATGGGTTCACACATCCAGAGTGGGGCTGAGCAGCCTAAAGAGTCCACTATGCAAAGTGAGGTAAGAACAGAAGGACATTGCGTTGGTTTGCATTAATGGGGTATAGTCAGGGTTAGTGCAGAGTTGCAGGGGGAAGAGAAAGCAAGATTTAGGTCATTCAAGACAACACAACCTCTTCACATCCATTTCACTGACCTGAATTAGTGTGCATTACTCTTTTGACTTGTCCTGAAAGCATATGCATGTTTATTGTAAAAAATTTGTTTTATTGAACACTATGCAGTGTGTTCCTTGCCTTACATATCCACGTGTAAAACCATCTTGCCATCATCTTTTCCTCTTTACCCATATAGTTAAAAGGTGTGTGTTCTGAAGTGCTGTAGACTTGTCGACTGCCATTTCAAGTAAATGCTTTTAAACCCTAACACATGCCACATTTTTCTCTCTCCCAACACATTTCTTCCCATTTACAGTCTATTACACCTTACACATATTCCGAGCCTCTCTCCCTGCCAATAAAATCCCCCTCTGTCTTAAGAAGAGAGCACTGAAACTAGTTTTATCTCATCCCAGTTCCACTGTGAACAGTGTGATTAAATATTGCAGTGGGCAGTGATGCATAATGCCTGATTTTCCTTCGCATAAATGAATGGAATACCATACACTCACCGAGCACTTTATTAGAAATACTATACTAATACTGCGTAGGGCCTCCCTTTGTAGCCCATCCGCCTCAAGGTTCGACACATTGTGCATTCTGAGATGCTTTTCTGCTCACCATAATTGTACAGAGTGGTTTTCTGAGTTAGCGTAGCCTTTCTGTCAGCTCGAACCAGTCTGACCATTCTCTGTTGACCTCTCTCATCAACAAGATCCGCAGAACTGCCGCTCACTGGATGTTTTTTCTTTGTTGTACCATTCTGAGTAAACTCTAGAGACTGTTGTGTGTGAAAATCCCAGGAGATCAGCAGTTTTAGAAATACTCA
>JAOUQW010000015.1:9522948-9535630 GCA_028565825.1 Olivaichthys viedmensis
ATTAGTAAGTGTTTAAAAAGCCCTCTTGTGTCCGTCCAGTTTGTGCCTGATTGTTTGTTTGTCATGCTGTTTCATGTCGTGTAGTTTGTATGTTTAGCGTATCTAAAATAAATGTTGGTTTGCAACGGCTTGCGCCTTTGTCCTACCTCACCGCTGCAGCACCGTGACATCTACAGTCTAATACATTTGCAGTAAACAATTTGATTAAAATATTTTATTAAAGTTTAATATGTGGCATATATAGAACTAAATTGCAATTTTTGAGGCCTTTGCCATACCATTATTCCAAATTGCTACAGTAAAAAAGCATAAAGGTTATGGCATGTGTAAATGGGAAGGTGATCTTCAAGAATCTTGTGGAGTTTGATGAAAACAATGTAATGTGATTATATTTACAAACATTAAAATATTTTGATTTATTACCACATTATGGTCTTTTCTGTGCATTAAGCAAAAAATACAGAAATAAAATTAAAAAAGGCTAATTTACATTGAGAAACAACTGCTTATCTGTTTTTTATTTTTGTTTACATGCTTAACAGTGAATTTAACTTGTTTTCTGTAGTTTCTTTTTAAATAGCAAGAACCTAAATTGAGAATTTTCATTTTTTGTTTCCCAACATTTCTTCACAAATCAAAAATGCTTTGGACGGAACGTACACGGACCTAATATAATATAATTCGTTTAAATTTTGTATCAGCTAATTCTGACAAAAGCGTAAAATCACTTGTTTTTCCATTTCTCATGTTTCAAATTTCAAATGGAAATCAAATTTATTTTTCATTTTTAAATGAATGTTTCTGAAATCAAAATAGAATGCCAAAAAAGTATGAGCCACGCCCCTACCTGACAGTCAGTGTATAATAATATCCAGTGATATTAGCAAAGCTAAAAACTGAGCGCCCAGACAGCCACAGCTAGCTAGCTTCCCATAAGAACAGGAAACAATACTATAAAAAGTCAACATCTCCACAATCCATGACACCTCAGACTGTGATGTGCATATTTTTTATTTTTTTTAAATTAGCCTTACTGGAATTTGCGTCTTTATCCCACATGCAGAGTTACACAACTGCCATTTTACTGCTCGCAACAGAGAACCTTGAAGATGTTGGCTAAATAACTGTCTTCATCAGTTATTGAAGTATTGAATTTTATTTGAATACTCCTTTGAAGTCCCCTTTTCATGCTGAAAGTAGAAACTCTAGTTGCTGAGCCTGAATGGTAAAACTACCTCCCAGAGCCACCCCAGTATATTTGTGCAATCTGTGTAATCCCAGCTCCAACATAAGCAAATGGCAAAATCCATAATTATATCGAGGCCTGCTGTTAACGGCATATGAAAAGTGGTTGGTGGGCAGTGGTGGCTCAGTGGTTAGGACTCTGGGCTACTGATCAGAATGTTGTGGGGTCAAGCCTTGGGACCGCCAAGCTACCACTGTTGGGCCCTTGAGCAAGGCCCTTAACCTTCTCTGCTCCAGGGGCGCGTGATGTATCATGGTTGACCCTGTGCTCTGTTGTAAGTCGCTCTGATTAAGGGCGTCTGCTAAATGCTGTAAATGGTTGGTTGCAAGCCATATTACATATAGTTCATGACAATGAATTGTTTGATTCCTAATTCTTAAATACAGGGTGAAGGTGAAATTAGGGAGATGCATTATTTGAGGGCAAATCACACATTAGGAAAAATAGGAAAGCCACACTCTGTCAGCAGCAATAAACCAGAGTGAACATCCAAATTCAAAATCTCTTTGGCTAAAGCAAATTCAAGCTGCATGCTAGGACTGCATGCATATATCTAGAAAAGGGAAAACTGATTAATAAATTGATCCATTAGGTTAGTTAGTTAGTTAGATCTTACACCATCCATTCGGAGTGTAGGGCCCAGATGCAGTGGCTGCTGGGGAGAAAACAGCACTATTAATCATACTAGTAAGACAAGTACACTCTATGTATAACACTTTGCATGCTATCCATGAAGAAAAAGTGTGTGCGGATCTCAGCATTTAGATCTTTTCATGAAATAATAATGATCTCCCAATTTCCCACTTTACTAGCCTATAAACTTGAATGGTAAAGTGGGCCAGCAATGGGACACCAGTCTATGACAGCAACTGCAACTGTTTCCTTTTTTTATTTATTGCGCATTATTTTAAATATGTATTACGTTAGAGAGGCCCATCAGTTCACTCTAACCTGGAGGTGCACTGACTATTTTGTCTTGATTTTTGAACATCTTTAATAATCTTGCAAACTGCAAGTTGAATTTGTTCTATTTTGAATACAATACAAACAGCTGGACATGTTTTTTGCATGCCTTTTTTTCATGCAGTCGGTTGTCTGGTCTTTGCACCAAATTTCCTTTTTTTGTATGCATTTACACATTTGTCATCTAGTAATTAAGCTGTAGGTCTCCCCTTCCCTTTCTTTCTCTGCTTTCAAGGCGTGAGTGTAAATACATGCTGGCCGACAGGGCTGCCAGGAATGTGTTGTGGCTCAACCGAAAATGTTTTCTGACCTGACGTCTGGAGGCATTTGCATTTTCCAGGACGAACGAAAGTGTGTGCCACCGGAGGCTTTTGTAACACAGAACAATTCTCCACCGCTTGTTCTCCAGCACACTCTCCCACTATCGTTTAAGCCTCCATGGTTCAAATCGCTATGTCAAGTTCTCAGTGCCATGCGTCTGCTCTCGTGTGACCCAGCATCTTGAAGGGATGGCCGGGCTCGCTATTATCTACGCAATATCTTGGTGTGACACCGGGGTTCACATTTAGGTTTGGGAGCACTAACACACAGGGAGGGGTGAGCAATCTAAGCGCTAACCCACCCGGACAACAGAGCGTACATACTGCCAGGATACTACACAACACTGATTCTTGGAGCACGATCACTGCATACAGCAACACAAGCACGGAAGCCACAGCAATAGGGAGACTTACCCTGGATACTGCAAAGTCTGTAAAGACAGAATAGAAATGGTTGTTTAGTTCGGGCTGCATTTATATGAGGGTGTGCATCAAAGTTACATTTACACACAGTTGCTAAAAATGTGTAAAACCTTTTGTCTGTACAGTGTGAAGTTAATGAAGAAATCTTGTAAGCTATTTTATTAGATTAGTTTGTCTTCTGCCTTGGTGAAGTAAAAAAGGGCACCACATGCAGTGTAGTCTATTGCTTCCATTCATAAATCAGATGGCATATGTCCAGGTAGTGAGAGTCTGTACCACCCCATTGCCTCATTTCAATAGGATTTACAATGCCAGTGCAATGCCATCCAAAACCCAGACTGGTATGGTAAACCCGCTGGATTTTTAGTGTGGGAGACTAAAGACATTTAAAACATCCTCTCACATTCCAAAACATGGAAATACGCTTATTCTGTAACTCAATCAGCAACACTAAGAATCAAACCATTTAAAAACAGCATTCCTAATTTGAAAGATTATTTCTGAATCTATTTCTGAATGCTGAATCTGAGCAAACGTGTGCTGTGTAGTGGACAGAGAAGCGCCTTTTTGACATTTATAATATGCAGTGAATAATTTATCTCCTACGTTGTGCTGCCCTTGCTGGCCAGGTGCACGCTGGGATTACTTGGAGATGTGAGTCACGCTCGGCAACCGCAGAATTCCCTCCAGGGTCCGTAAAATGTAACAAGGACAGAATCGCGGTGCCGCGCTCATTAGCATGACGCCTCAGCTCACGCGCAGCATTTAGCATGATGAAAGAGGGGTTGGGGGGTTGGGTAGGTAGGTTGAAACATGGCAAGCAGTGATGTTGCGCTCAGGAAGAACGATTTGATAAATTCTGAAGGGCTTTTTGGAGAGAGAGAAACCGGTGAGCAGAGTGGATTAAAGCCAGAGAGACAAATGGTGGAAACTGGGGGATGCTTGGCAATCTGCCATGAAGTTTTTATTGATGCTGCAACACCAATTCCCTGGCTATCACAGATGCTGTGCACATACACACACGCACACACACACAAAAATACTGCCTCCCCCCTCTCCCCCCTCTTCAATTCTCTCCACCCTAGCGCTCCGCCTCTCTTAAAGAAACCCTCAGATGAAATAGAATTAGCAGCTTGAGAGGGGCGTGATAATTGTGTGTGTGTTTGTGTGTGTGTGTGTGTGTGTGTGTGTGAGGGAGAAAGAGAAGGCACAGCTGCGGAGTGCCCAGTCGCTGGGGAGAGAGCAGCAGCCCTTCTTATCCTGCAGGAATCAGATATGTAACCATGGCAACTTCCTCAATAGAATCAGAAGGCTATGAAGGAATTGGGTGGTGATTTTTTTCCTTCGTCTCTTTTTTTTTTTTCCTTTCTTTTTTTCTTTAGGCAGCTCGACACATCCTTGCTTAGTCTTTCTCTCTTCTATTCACGCACTCTCTTCCTCCTGCTTCTTTTCTCTCCCGTTCACGTTCATTCACGTTGTAATACTTTCTGTCAAGACTGTAGTGATGCTTATCATTAATGATGTACTAGCAATAAAGCGATCCCTCTCTTAAAGCCTTAGCAAACCCCAATTCTCCCGCAATTCTCTTACTCAGACATGTCTAAATTACGGGCACGACGTGAAAGAAAATCTAGCAGGATGATGAAATAGGCTTGTCACACAATAGCAGCATGGATCAGTCTACAACAGAGGTCTGGCTTAAGAGGGAAAGATGAAATATTTATGAACATTCTGCCCTCTTATGCTTTCATGAGACAGTCCAGCCTCCCTCCTCAAACCACTTCCTCGAAACATGGACATCAGGCGGCGGAGACGAGTAAACAAGACAAGATGGAGGAACTAGGAAACAAGCCCCACCGTCTCACCGAAACCCACGTTAGTGCAGCAGGCATTTTGTTTGAAATGGGGGTTTCCCTTCTCTCTTTGAGAGAGCATTTCTTAAGTTTCTAAAAGGCAATTTTCTGGAGCGAGAAGACTTTCAATCAAATTTTCACTTTTTTTACTTGAAAAAGCTCACACTGAGACGTTGTTGGTTATTTTTGTCCATTTCAAACTACTGTGTTAAATTTGGATATGTCTTATGAGGTTAATCAAATGCAATCTTCTTCTAATAAGTCTACTTTCCACCCCTTTAGCAGGTTATATATGCTATTGTACTGACTAATTAGGCTTCATATTATTGTGGTTTACGCAGCCAAATGTTACCCATTCATTGACCATCTAAAGAACCAGAAGGTTGCTGGTTCAATCACAAGCAGATGTTAGATCAAACAGTTTAACAACTTTTCCATTGTCTTATTTCCCCCCATTTTTCAAGTTAATCTTTTTATGAAGAATAACCTTTTATGCACATGATCTTGTGCTTAGCACACATTTTGTTGTGAAAGTCCCTGCTCTCTTCTAAGACACCTTGTTTGTTTTCTGTCAAACTTGTTAGTCATAAAATTTGTTGGCATGCGCATTAAGATCCAGTGGACATCAGGCTTATTTATTGATCTGTTCATGTAGTTAAGGTGTAGTGCTTTCAGTTCTTGCTCTTTTTGCAAATGTGGATCTCTGGAAAGCATTGCCTATTCTGTAAAATGGCTGTCTTTTCTTTGTGCTGTTTATAGTGCAACTGAATTGTACTTGTGAAAGATGTTAAACGTAATTAGTTGTATAGCCTACAGCCACTTTGCTTATGTATTTCTGTGCCTATTGATATTTTTCTTACTACCATCTTCACAATAGTGCAGTTGAGTTATAGGATCAGATCACTTCTGGTAGCTGTCTTCTCACCTTTATTGTCAGCCTTGACTTCATCTTGCAGGAAGTCGCTCTGGCGATTTCCGAGAACGAAGGCGAGGAAGGAGAGGATGAGTGCATCCAGTATGCCGATGATGGCCAGGATGTAGGCCCAGCGCACTGAACAGTTCCCCAGCGTGTACTTCCCTGTCTCCTCACCACACAAGTCCTGAACCACCTCTGCGTCCCAGCCAGCCGGGAAAATTATACATCCAAACACCAGACACACAGCTACAAAGAGAAAGAGAGATGTGTTATTTAGACACGCAAAAAATTTGCAAAATTGGACTAGAATGGTGGAATAAACTCTTAAACAGAACATTAATCCTCAATTTCCGTTGTACATAAAAATAATATAGAAATATTATAGAGATGGTATACTAGGAACCAGAGAGTTACTTCACCAAACTGCAAAAGAATATTGACTTAGTACTGAAGGCCTATATGTTGTAATGCCTGCTTGTGTCACTATGTCCAATATAGATATGGATCTTGTCACAATATTTCCCTCTCAGTGCATGTTTGTAAACTAGAAGCTTTTAGGGTTAAGGGATAACAAAATCCAATAATGTGATACCATGTGATAGTATATTCCATTGGCCCCTATTAGAGAAAAAGATCAAAACCTTATTATTGCTCACAGCGCTGCTCAATGTCATGGAGAACAGAGTGTGAGGTAAAGAACTGACACCTCAGCAGCTCTGACTCTAAAGCAGAGAGTCTTAGAGCCTGCAGCAATGATCAATGCCTTCTCCCATAAAACACACACACACACACACACAAACACACACACACAAAACACACCAAATATCCCTATCAGCTAAAACAGCTTTCCTTTAACAGCGCTGCATGTGCATCCTGTTCAAACATACATCATTTCATTTTAGAGGATGCTCTAAAATGAACACTTGGTTCATCAAATGCTTAAATACTTAATTTGACGGTTCATTAAATGCTTAAATAAAACTTTAAGGTCAAATCTCAAAGTAGATCATCTAACTCTCAAAGTAGAGACAGCACCTCAAGAGGGTCTGATTTTGAAGTAAAACACACCCTTGATTCTCATATACCATTACATTCTTTTAGTGCATTTTTAACTCTGGATCTTAAATTGATAAGTACATAGTTAAAGTCAACCCTTACCTTCTGCACACCTAAGAAGGTGTGCAAGTTGGAACAAGGTGATGAGATATTGAAGAGATTTAAAATGTTTTGCATTGTGCTCATTCTGCTTCTTTCACTATGATAAAATAATTGATGTCTGTCATTTGGGCATATTGTGACCTCAGTACTATAGGGTTCTATCTGGCATTTTGGTCAAAAATGAGTTAACCACATAAACTTCATCACTGGAGGGTACTTTATTCTCCTGTGGTGTTATTTTTTAATTTTCCAAAGTTTTTGGTGTAATATTTGAAAAAATATCTCCAAATATCTCCAAACTCACAGATAAACTTGGTTTTATAAGGTTCTATCTGCTAGCCAATCATCATCCAGGATGAATACGCAACATAGGCAACTGCGGCCAATCAATATCCACGTTCTATTTACGCACTGACAGAAAAGAGTATGGCGAGTCAGAAGAGAAAGAAACTTTTAGCTGTAGATGTTTTGCTAGATGAGAGTAATAAAAAGTAAGTGTACAAAATAGGACTGGTCGAGCGTAATGACTGGTCTTATGATGTGTAAATGTTCTGGCACATTAGAAAGTCCTCAGCGCAGCAGAAAGCTAATATTGTAGCTAACGTCAGATAACATTAGTCTTAAATATTACCGATATTAGTTAGCTACATGCAATATGCTTCATATATTGAACCTTCCAGTGCATCCAGGACTGAAGGTCAGCTACCAGAGTTTATGAGCGTTTGGAAGATGTGTGTGTGGTTTTGCAGAAACATGTATTGTATATTCTAATGTATTTTAATATGATATTGTTAATATTGTTCAATGTTTTTAAATTAAATTTTAAGGTAAAATATCTTGTTAAGGAACAACTTCAGATTTTCAAAAGTGAAATATTTGGCATTTTAGATCTAAGAGACTACACTGAAAAAATAAAACTTATTGAAAATCATATATGATCATAATGTGGTCTTAATAGGCTTAAAAATGTCTTTGTCTGCTGACTTGTACCATTTATTAGTCATTTATTGAGATTGAGGGATTGATAGACAGCCAGATGAGAGATCCAGATATAACCTTATAAAACCAAACCGTATTTGAGCTTCAGTACTTCAGAGTTTTGCTAGCTGGAATGTCAAAACTTTGAAGCCCCATATCTCAAAACGACTCTTCACCCAGATAGAACCATATAATACTAATGTCTTTTCACAAGATTGTGGACACACACACACACACACACACACACACACACACACATACACAGGCTCAATTAGAGCCTTGTGAAGTAACATTACATCCACACTCATCACCACAATCACATGTTAAAGTAAACCTATCATGTCAAAGTGAATTTTTTCTTCTTCTGATTTTTCAAAATTTCCATCAGTCATTCAGATTGTTTTGATAAGAACTGCACTTTTTGGAGAAATATGCAGAATCAGAAGTGATGGGAATAAGGGGTTTGAAGTGTTTAAAGCCTCCAAAAGTTACCTCACAGAAAGTTATTACACAAAATTTACAAATACTGTTTGATTACTTTTATGTTTCGTTCTTACTGCAATTTATGCACACGAGCCCAACCCTAAAACCATGACAGCTTTTGTATTGTTACTGTGGGCGTACAGCTAGAGCCACTGTACGCTTTTATCTACAGTTGATGTTTATTTACATGTAGTCTGCTACGAGGATGTTAATTATTTCCTATGTGTCCCAGAATTGTATCAGTTCAAACAGGAATATACAGATGAAGAATTGCAGCAGACTGATGAAGATAGAATCAGAAGGCAAAGAAACTGAACTGGCTGGTGCTGAAGCAGATTTTAATTTTAATTTTAATTTGCAATAAGGTACAGCGGGACCATTTTTCTTTGCTTACCAGAACAACCAGAAAAATGTGCAAAAAAACAGTGGAATTTCCCTTTAAGACACACGCACAAACACACACACACACACACACACACACACACACACACACACACACTAGTAGCACCTTACAAGGTCAGTAAGTTCTAAACACATCTTTAAACACAAGACTGAAACTGTTGTACATGAATATGTTTCCTTTTAATTACCCATGAGCCCCTGGGGTAATTCTGCTATTCTCTGTCTCTCTCTCACTCACTCTCACTCACTCACTCTCACTCTGCATTCCATCAGTGTACAATAGGGCTGGGTTAGGGTTAAGAACAGGTTCTTCTTGAAATAATGTTAATGTTCATTTTAAGTTTTCAAGGAAATTTATATTGATGTATTTTCTTATAAACATTGATGACAAATATATCAGATTGCATACTGCTTCCAAAGCTCAGAATTATCTATGGATTTAAGCGCTGCTGCTCAGACAGTTGGAGGACTTTGCCCAAAACAGAGTGTGTCTGTTAGATTGAACTTTCTTTTTTTCTTTCAATTTCCACTGCGACAAAGAGCTGTATGATTTCCACTCTGACGAAGAGCTGTATTAAGTCCAGCGTCACTGTCTGTCAATATTTGTCATGTTTTAAAATATAAATAAATAATAAATAATTGTATAAATCATGTACCAAATAGTCTTGCTTAACCTACTGGAGATCTTGGTGATGTGAAAATTTGAGCTTCCTTTGTTTGGCCTGCTTCTTCATTATTATTAGAATCTGCTGTATACTACTGTGTTTTATAGACTGGCAGGAAAATTATTGTGGGTGGAACCTAAATTGCTAAATTTAGACAAATTTGCAGATGGCTAGGACAATCAACCCCGATATATATTAGGCTTCTATTAGATGTTTCTTTGAATCTTGCCTACTCCTGATTTGTATTTTATCATATTAGTCAAAACTTTTTTCTTGTTTTTGAGCTACATCATATTTACAAAAAATAAATAAATAATAATAATAATATATATATTTTTAAATGTGATCCGGTCTGCTGTATCAGTCATTTTTTTCAGGCTTAAAGATAAGTGCTTGTTTTAAAGGTGGTGGTCTAGACGCAATTGAAATCTCTGAGCGCATGCTCTCAGAGCTCTACTCAAGAAAAACCTGGCAACCTCAGGGGTGAATGGCATGCAGGTAATTTCTATAATCTCAATGGGCTGCCCAGAAGATGAAGTTAAGCACCAGCAAAGCACAAAGGCTGAAAATGGGTAACATTTACAACGTATCTATTGAGGTATCTTTTGGCTGACAATACTGAATAAGTATAAGTACTGTTTCCACTTCTAACGGGGGGGCTGGGGTGCTGGGCTCCATCCCTGTACCTGGATCTTGTGGGGGAGGCAGGCTTGATATAATGATATATGGAAGTTTTTAACAAAGTATACAAGGAGGGTAAACCAGTTGACCCTGTAGACATGGGTGTTCTGTGCTTACTCTATTCATGCTGGGAGTTACTACAATACAAGCAGAGAAACCCATCTATTTCCTGGGCTCTACCAGACATTGGATTGCAGATGATAGCCGGAGGAAAGACTGATATTTATGTCTACTTGCCAAACATGGGACGTTAACTACACCCCCTTCTCCGATACGATATATTCCAGGGTCATTAAATAAGACGTTGGTTGTTTCCATGTTGGGGTGGGTAGTTTAGTCAGGGGAACTAGGCAACAGGCTTTATAAAATCAATTTATGATGACGAATATTGTGGTATGACCCCGGGATGCCAGCAAGTCCATTATAAAATGTACCCCATGATCCCACATAAGTGTGCTGTATGCCCGGGTGTCCTGAACTCAGCAAGCTGTGGACCCACAGTATGAGGTGATTACACTGAGGTGTATGAGGAGTGATCGAACACCTCATGGAAAAGTTGCTCGAATTGTGCAAATTATTGTCTCAATGTGTGCTGTTGATGGGTTATGGTGGTAGCCCAATCCCCTTTCATTCTGTAGGCAGCAGGCTGGCTGCTGAAGTGAATATCGCATTGCAATACTAAACTGTACCTTTTCTTGTCACTGGGGTGGTGCCGTCAAGGGAACATCTTTTGTACCTTTAGTATGCATATTTTACCTGGGAAGGTGCATGTACGGCACCTTTAAAGTTTTACTCGCGAATTAAAGGTACAACAGTGGTCCTTAAGGTGTAATTATGTTTAAAGGTACACTATATTCACATTTCCAGGTGAAAGATACTTACTAAAGGTACAAAAGATGTTCCCTTGAGGGTACCACCCCAGTGGGGCCCATAAGCAATTTGATATTGATAATTTTTTTTGCATTATCTCTGTTTGGCTTACTAGCACATGTGATTTGAAATGACTAGCTAAAGTGCAGACTGCCCACTTTAATTAGAGGGTGTTATGTCCGTATCGGCTGAACCATATTGGCATTACGGGTCTTTTTTATACATTGTCCTACCATTTTAGGGGATGACTGAAAAATCTTTTTTTAATAATAAAGGAAAACTTTTGAACAAATCAACCTTTTGAATCTCTGCTGGATGAAGGCATAGATGCGTTAAAACACAACATACAGAGTAGAATCCAACAGCCTGACTTCAGATGGTTCGCCACAAAATGCAACTGCTGGTGAACATCAAGAACAGAGGTCTACACCACCCTTTTACTATTTGCTAAAATGTATATGAAAAGTCTGTAGAGTTCTCACTACATTTATATGGGCCACACTTCAGGCCATTACTAAGGACTTGCAACCAAATATTAAAAATGACAATTTATTTTGGATTATGATAATTTGTCCAATTTCTCATGGTTCCCTTTACTGACTGGACTATGTATAAAAACGTGAGTGATTCCCATATGGTTCACCCAAAATGAATGTAAATACACTCAAAGCTGACATTCTGCCTTTTAACCTCATAGTCGCTGTTTAATTTCAGATCCAATATGCTGGAACACAGAAATTTGTTTCACTGTCCAAATATTAATGGACTGAACTGCTTTAAATTGGTAGCCTATTGTCTTGGGTGTTGTATCCCTTTGTCATTCAGTTTCTCTCTCTCTCTCTCTCTCTCTCTCTCTCTCTCTCTTGCTCTCTTTGAGCTGTAAGAGCCTGATCATACAGTGCTATCTGCATGCTGTTTGAACAGAAGTGAGGGTGCTTTTGAGGCCCACAGAGACTGTTTCTGACCCAGCCAAGAACACAGTCCCAGGGGAGTCACTCAATGGAAAATGGAACGGAAAAGCCAATTGTAATAGACTGATGGGGTAATTTGTAACTGCGTGAGCTTTATTGCTCCTGGATTTGATTACATAGGCAAGGTCATATTTCGTTTGCCATGGTTCGGACAAAAGTGTCCTCCACATGTTCTGCTGTTCTATTGGAGAAGAAAAACATGTATTTCTGTATTTCACCATATGCTACTTAGTGCAAACATACACAAAACACAACGCACCCAAAACCTGGCCACAATCATGAATTCTGCAGTTATTAGCTTCTTTTTTTAAATCCGTACACATGCACACACCTCAGGGCTTCATGAGTGTGAACCAGAAAATGAGAATGTGTGTGTGTGTGCCTGTGTTCAACCTTCTGATTCCCTTTGGACTTGTCTCTTGGCCTCAGGTTGAAGATCAGTGCTGAACTGATCCTGTTGTTACTCTTTGAAGTCTTCATTCATTTCATCTCGATCTTCCTCCCCACACCCTCTCTCCACAAATAGATGCTCACACACTTACTCATCGTCTGCCTCCCTATCTATGAGCATCCTTCTTGGTCTCTCACTTCTTTTTCACATACACACACTATATCCCCTCATATGTATAGTTTATTCTTTCTCTTCCTCTCTCTCTCTCACTCACTCACTCACTCACTCACTCACACACACACACACACACACACACACACACACACACACACACACACACACACACACACACACACACACAC
>JAOUQW010000015.1:9598280-9608447 GCA_028565825.1 Olivaichthys viedmensis
AATTTATCTCATATATTCAGTGGGAGATTGAGCTAATTAACCACATAAATTATTTAATATCATTTTTTACATCTTTACCAAGGGTACCAATAATTCTGACACTGTATATATATTTTTTCTTCTCCTCACTGCTGTATGTCTTTTGGCATTCTCTATGATTAAGCACATCCAATCTTAAGCTATCTTCAGAGATGCACAGCATCAGTTACAATTTTTCATATTCATATAGCTCAAAAAAATTAAGAGCATATTTTTGGAAAAAATCTTGTGTGCATGCTTAAAACCATGTTAAAACCAATCACTTTGACTAGTCAACAAATGGATAACTATTTTAAAGAATGCAAGAAAGGGATAACATAAACCCTGATCTTTAACATCTTTACACATCTTCAATTTACTGGAAAGCAGACGGGCAAGAGTGACATTTTATCAGTTTGGAGGGATCACGTTGTGAGGAATGTTTAAGAAGTACAATATTGTACTTTCAGTTCCATCAGAGCCACTGCAAAAGGATGCCGCCAGATGTGATAGGCATTTCTTGGAGCTCATACCTCAACAGTCATACAGTAAAACTTGCTGACAACACGGTCCTGCTGTGTCTGTTTTTTGATCCCGTTCACAATCATGAACGTGGTCCTACTCAGTTTATGAAGTGGTGAGACACGACATGGCTAGAAATAAATGTTACAAATAAAAAAAAATATCAGTCAGCGAATCAATGTTAAAAAAATAAAATAAAATAAAATAATTTCTGAACTTCACAGACACTGTAACCTTTATTCATGGAGACCCAGTGGGAAAAGACCACCATTATAAGTACCTGGGGACCCTTTTTGATAATAAACTGAGCTTTGAGGAAAACATTGTTGTGATTATTAGAAAGTGTTAACAGAGGCAGTACTTTTTAAGGAAATTAAATTAATTCTATTATGCGTTCATTGAGGATGCAATATCTTTGTCATGTATTACCTGATTTTACTCACTGAAAGTCAAGGACAAGAATTGACTTCAGCAGTTTGTGAATATCTGTTTGAGGGTAGTCAAAATCACTGAGATCACATTTTTTCCCCCATTCTGATGGTTTATGTGAACATTACCTGAAGCTGCTGGCCCGTATCTGCATGATTTTATTCATTGCGCTGCTGCCACACGATTGGCTGATTAGATAATTGCATGAATGAGAAGGTGTACAGGTTCCTAATAAAGTGCTCGGTGAGTGTGTATATATATATATATCGTATATTATATACTGTATATACTGTATAAGCCCATTTGTAAAAAAGAACTTGCTGTTTTCATAGCAAGGCTGCTGAATTTAATTTATTTGATTTTGTCAATAGTTACATCAAGCAAATCTATCAAATCAGTTTTAACATTGAAATTGGAAGGTATAGATTCGAAAATGTTGCAGAATTTTAATACTGGAGCATTCCTAATGACACTGGTGAAACAATGAGAGATTATTACATGACCTTTACTGATGTTATTCTTTGCACCCCTGTCTTTCTCTGTAAGCAAGAACAGACACATTACAGGTATGCCATTACCAGTCATTTGATTGCTATTCAAATGCATCCTAAGATTTGCATAGATTAGCGAGCACTCCTACAGAGAAGACACGGTAAATAAACAAAAATGTGCATGAAATGTATTCAGATCAATCTAATAAGGGGGAGGAATTTAATCTCTGATGAGACGCTTGCGTTTCCATGGTGCGAGAGTTCTTAGATGAAGATACTTTGTGTTGGTTTTTTAACTGCTGTTGAATGTTATTTTTATTGCTGTCTTATCTGTATGCTATATGTTGTGTTGGGAATAACTGAAGTTGTGTGATTATTTTGTGCATTTGATTCCTCATTGTTCTTGTATGCAGGGGATGACATCTCTGTAGCATAATCTTGCCTTTCTATCTATCGATCTATTTCGGCATAATACCCGAGTGATTGATTTTGAAATAATTGAAGGACAGATTCGACACATCATGATTTTCTTTTCATATATCTCTTTAATAAAGAGTAGTGACCACATATGGTTCCCACTGTACTGTACTATGCCTATGCAATAGATTCTATGATTCAGTGTTAGTGATTAGTAGATATACGATCCATTATGCTAAATAACAATGCATTTGATTGACACAGCCTTGTTTGAAATTCATATCCATATGACAGGTCACAAACACTTCAGTCAGACCTTCGTTCATGTAAAATAGCTATGTTACACATTTTAAATGAACTCTGAGTTGTACTGCCATTGATAACGAGCACTCATCCAAGAATTGATCTCTCTCTCTCTCTCAACTGGAAGTTATTCTTTTCACTTTCTTCCAAAGGCTTTATCAAAGCAATATTTCAGTCTTCCAATCAGACCTGAAGAGATAAGGAGCTATCCAATAGCGTAGCTGCAATAACAGACCAGACAGAAGTGAGCCAGTCACATCTTTTAGAAATATGAAGCACTGACTGCATGCTGAGAGGACACCAACTCAACTAATGGACACGGCATTGACAAAGAGATGAGAGAAGTTTAGAAAAATGGTTTTCTTATCATTGTGATTATAAATTATATGAAGGACCTTTACTGTTGCCATAAATAAAGTAAATAAAAAACAAGCTCAGTTGCAAAAGTAGCTGTAATGTCATATTATCTGATTCTTTTGTAGCACTACTTTAAATTGGAATAGAGAAACACTGCTTGTCACTTGCTGTAACTTATTTAAAGTAATTATTATCCCGAACATTTGCTGAATGTGTGCAACAGGACATTTCTAATGGATGCTTTTTGTCAAAGTAGCACTGCTTATCTCTGCTATATTCTTCATTGTTGTATGTAAATGTGCACCATTACATTTCTGAGTGAGTATATCGTTCTTGTGCAATAAAACCTCATTTCAGCAGTGCTCGCGGGCCCTCACACTGTGCCATAATTTCATTTTGATACAGGCACAAGTTAAAGAGAGAGAGAGAGAGAGAGAGAGAATGAATGAATGAATGAATGAATATGAGACTGTTGTTGGAGTGAAGATTGAAAAAAGAGGGGAGAAACTGTAAAAGGAATGAGAAAGAGATAAAGGTGCTGAAGAAAATAGGCAGTTTAGATGGGGTGGTATCACAGAGATTGGCACTTTAGTGAGAGTTTGCTGTTTTGAAACCTAAAGGAAAAGTGAAAAGACAGTGACTCCAGTGAATCATTGAATATTCAGGCTTTTTCTTCACACCGCTGGGTGAACAGGTGAACCTCCACTTGGACATTGAGCATGCCTGCCTGGTCCTTTACTATCCCTGTAGATTTCAGGGAGCGCTGTACCAGGGAGGTGGTGCACCTCATAGCCATCCATCATGGCCCTGTGGGATCTGGAACTGTCACACTATTCACTGCTTTTCAGCCTTGTGGAGCTTTCACATGTCCATCAGACACACAAAGACAAAGACAGACAGAGAGGGTGAATTTAAATGCAGCGAAACATCACTATACCAGGAGAAGCTTCTCTTTCCCAAAATGGGCTATGGGTGTGTGTCTGTGTGTTTGTTTAGATATAAATCAGAGTAATTAAGAATCAATCAATTAATTAATTAATTATAAATAAATATTGAGAAAGAAGAAACATAAAAAGGAGGATGACCAACAATTCATTTCAGAACACAACCGGACTCTCTGTAATTACTGCTGATTAATTATAATTATAATTAAACTAATTATTATCCTGTTAAAAACAAAGTCTGCCCTTATTTTTTGTGAACATTATTTTTCCATGTCTTCATGTACCAGAGATATTTGAAACATTATGTCTTGACTGTGTTCCTCCTTCATTCCATTTTTGGACTTTATCCTATGTTACAGGTACAATGTGGACACAAGAAGTTCAAACATCTCAAAACATGTAAGCTTCTGTAATTGCTCATTTTTCTTTGCCCTGTTATTGAGGTTTGGATCAATATCTGTAAATATAAGCTGACCTGATTATGATTTATTTTTCTGTCTCAGATATTTATTTTACACCCCTCTCTCTTTTGATCCTTTTTTTTTTTTGCCAATCGTGGATGAGCAGAAAGTGAGTAGTCCTGCAAAAACAGCCACATTTGTGTGTGAGCTTAATCAAAGCATGAGCACAGAAATAACATGACACCCTTGGGATTTCCATCTCTGAACTTAGTTAATTAGCTTAAGAAATTCATTAAAGCCCTCAGCTGAAATGAGGCTCAACCAAGTAAACATGAACAGGACTAAAATTATTAGTGTGTAGGGCAGCAATAACTTTTATGGCCTGATGCAGCTAATCCTACTGCATAGCAAAAACTCCAGTGTTAAATTAGCTCTTAAAGTGTTCGTTCTCGTGTAGCTGGACTTATATAAGCACTGCAGGTGTTAATAGAACAGAGTTTTCTTTACAACACAGTCCATGAGATGAGATTGCAAATAACAGGTCCCCTCTCCCACAACACGTATGATACGCTGCTCAATCTGACACGTTTACTGTCTTCCTCCAGACATGTTGAACTGCTTTAGTACTGTAGCAGTTTAATCAGTGCTGTAGCAGACTTCACATAGAGAAGGTCTCGTGGTAGTAAGTATATGTGGCTGGACTTGTGTTCTAATCTTTAGGATGATAATCTTAAAGATGTTTCACTACTTTACAAAACATTCAAAATGATCTGGATGACTGAAGATCTTTACAGACATGCATTGGAGGAAAGCATATACGAGTTTTTGTGCAGTAAATTTACAAACTGACTATGTTAACATTGGGTGAAACTAATGTGTGTCCAGTTTATATACAGTTTTTGTCAGTTTTCTCATGATGCGATACTCTATATTCTGTATTGACATAATATTTCTGGATATTTCTGGAGCCCTTTCCTCCTGTTTTGCTTCCTTATATATGTTTCCATCTCTAAAAGTGTTGTTAACGTCTGTACATC
Source organism: Olivaichthys viedmensis (assembly GCA_028565825.1). NCBI lineage: Eukaryota > Metazoa > Chordata > Actinopteri > Siluriformes > Diplomystidae > Olivaichthys > Olivaichthys viedmensis. The sequence continues at coordinate 9,603,200 of JAOUQW010000015.1, forward strand.
TGTTAATATGTCCATGTTGTTTTAGGATTTTCTGGGCCAGACATTTTGCACACTTGGAGAGATTATTGGCTCCACAGGAAGTCGCATGGAGAGAACACTATCGTGAGTCCAGTCTTTTTGATTCATTATATTCATTAGCCATGAATTAGTGAGGTACATTCTTAATATTAAACTCACCATAATTTAGTAATTTTGGAGCAGCAGTGATTCAGTGAGTCAATGCTTACATTTGTCTCAAAATCCTGGAACATTTATGACTCATAACAGTTACCGTTCTTTTCTACTTTATTTATTCTCAATAGGCCACACACACCTATTGTGGGATTAATGAAATGTCAATTCAAAGTGATTTCATTTAGTAGTAAACTTTTCTGAGTATTTTTACAAATACTGCATGTTTGGGTATTGATAGAATTTTTTTTACTTTGGTTCAGCACTTTTTTCATTGCGTTTAAATGAATAAATTCAGTATATCTTTTATTTCATGATTTTACAATGTTTAATGATTGCTATTCTGCGTTTACCAATATTCTGACAATCTGGTTAAGTTGAATGCTACTTCATAGAGTAATGTATACACTACACCTCAGATACATTCACAGAATTAATTACTTAATTACATACGTTATCAAATACTTAATCATACACTTATTCTTGTGGACTGTTCACATGCTAAGTACACACTTAGAAAATGGGTTTGAAAACTTCAAGGGTTCTTTGGATAGTTAAAGCTTCTTAGCTTCTTAAAAGGGTTCTTACCCTTTCTGGTAGGGAAACACTTTGTTGTAGAGTTCTAGAGTTAAGAGTTCTAGATTTAACCTTTTTTTCTATACATACTGTATATGGAGGTTGTTAGGGACCTATAGTTGAAGAATTCCAAGTACCAAATTTTTACTCCACTGATATCCTCACTGTTCTTATATGCATGAGCTGAAAATATGCAATGTTGATTGTATTTTTCACTCTTACTTATAGTCTTCTCAAATTGTATACTACACAACAAGCCCTTAAAAACAGATTTCCTTAACGTATAGTGAAATCTGATATGGACGTGACAACTATTAACCAACAATAACTGGGGACCCAAAACTAGTCAGTGGTAATGAACCACTGGACCATTTGCAACTATGATAGGGAGATGATTGTAGTCATCTTGTGATTGTGACTATTTTTTGCAATTGAATAAAACACTTAGTCGTTTATGGATATGCCTATGATTTGCTCAGTTGCATTAACTGTTCCATAAGATTCCATGAATATATCTATAAATATCACCAGGGGCGTCACTAGAGATTTATGGATTTTTTTTAATGGCTCCAAAATGTCTGTTTGTCATGAAGTGTTAGAGTAGCAATAGGCGTAAAATCGATAAATAAAATATATAGCTATTTGGTGAAGTTGGCACATAGTAGATCTGTATTAATTTGAACTGAAAGCTTAAACATCAGACCTGCTCCTTAAGCCCTGTCAGTTTCCTTCAGCTTCTTTCCCTCCCTCTCCTTGCCTGTGTTCTGTAACACGTTATTTTTTATTAAAGAACTCAAGGCTTAATCTCAAGGCCATATATCCATCTACAAGTTGAGTACAAATTGAGGGATATAAAACTAAGTTATGATTAACACACTTGTGACCTTTTCACTGACATTAACTTATTGTAAACAACAATCTATGGCAATTGATGTGATTGTTTTGAAATACTGAAGATATATGTATGAAAGCAAAAAATATAAAGAGCTGCCACTAACGTTATTTCTATCGCTTTTGCTTGTTCACACTCTCACTATCTGTGGAGTTTCTTTCTTTCTTTAAAATTCACAGCTTAGGCTTAAATAGTTGGCTCGTCAGCTAGCTAACGTTAGTGTTATGTAGCCTATGCCCCCTTTCTTTATCTCACGTAAACCTAAAGTTAGCTAGCTAACAAGCAGGTAACAGGTAACGTTTCAGTCTCTACGCTAGCTTTGCAGAGCGAGTAGCACAGCCAAGGCAACGCTGGATTAGAGCAGTAGCAGCTTCCCCCAGGTCCTAGCGCCTTGCTAACTAGGTATATTGTGAATTTGGAGATGCGATGGCACAGTTGAAAAATAAAGAATGAATGAGAAAAACTACTTATGATTTAAATTAATGATGTACATTTATTTGGAAGGGCTAAAGGACATTTAGGGGTGGCTAATGCCCCCTAAAACTAGCCCAGCGACGCCCCTGAATATCAGAGATTGTTCACACTCCCAAAGTACACATCGTTTTTCAGAACTAATTAGATTCATTTCAATAATATTTTAGATAATGCTTAACTGAGAGTGAGCACTGGCTGCTGTCTTAAATAATATATTATATTTTATTTGATATGCATTAATAATGTATAGAAATTCCACATATTTGATGTACCTTCAGACATACAGAGCACTCAACCAAGGATTTCTCTCTCTGCCTCTCCTTCTCTTACGCTCACTCAAAAATACATGAAATGCTCCTCTCACTTGATGGGCATGTTTCTATGGTAACTGAGAACATGCGTCTCAATCTCTGGCAGAATTTAAGTAGTGGGAATTCTTTCCTTGTCCTTTTTTTTACTAGTTCTCTTATTTTTTCTTTTTTGTCTTCCTATATCTTCTGCAATAGATCAGAGGGTTATAGAGCGAAGGTGCATGCTGTATTACTGTTGATCTCTATTACCAGTGTAAGTCACTCTCAGGCAGAGAAACTGATGTACTGCTTATGTGCTCAGGTCCCTGAATAGTGCATGATGATGTACAGTAGAACAAAACATCATCTGTGACAATTTTATGTCTGCCATGAATTCTCGCTCTGTTTCTCTAACTCTCTCTTTCTGACTTTTTTCTCATTTAAATTCAAAGTTTTCGTTATTGGCATGATTGTTTTTTTTTTACAGTATTGCCAAAGCAACAATAACGTGACAAAGCAAACATACAACACATATGTTATAACGTAACAAACACAAAGCATGTAAACAATAGAACTCCAACTAAATTGACATTAACAGTAAAATCACATTTTTCGCTAGCCCTCTGTCTATCTGGGTGTATATCCATCTCTCTCTATCCGAGACATACGTTTTCTGTTGTTCTGTTTCGTGTGTCTCTTAGACACACGAACCTGTATCTTGCATATGACATGCTTATGTTTTTCATCATGTCTCCTTATCCAAGACATGTCCTTGTTTCATTAGATTTACATGGATTGTAGCCATGCTTGGTTGTTGACACTGGATGTGAGTGAACACGGCTGCTATGTTTAATCCCTGAAATGACATGTACGTAAATGATTTATTATGGTGCCAGAATTCTGATGTATTTGTTGTCTGAACAGTAATGTAAGGCAGATTACATTTTACTTCCATACATACACTATTAAACACACATATAAACTGCTCAGTATATGTGATTTTTCACATATATCACTACACATGTGTTTTGGTCTGCGCTTAATACAGGCCGCAAATATTCAGTATACGTGTAGGACTTATTGAACCTTGTGGGCCTATGCTACTGAGACCAAACAGAAAATGAGAAATCTGGGTTCGACAGCACATTTAAAATGCACATACACACACACACACACACACACACACACACACACTGTCCTACACATCACACCCTTTTTCATTATTTAACAGGTAGCAGCCTCTGACCTACATAAAATGGAAGCAATTTTTTCCTACTTTAATTTCTTCTTTCAGTTTAATGATACCAGCAAAAAGAATCTATATTTCTCTCTCTCTCTCTTTCTCTCACTCGCTCTCTCATACAAGATTAGAAATTCTAAATGTTTTGCATAAAAATCCAGCTGAATATTTTTGCACTTTCTGTGGCTTTGATTGAAACAGTCCAGTAGAAGAAGGAGAAGAAAAGGGAGGAAGATTTTTTTTTTTCACCAGACATGATCACAGTCATGTTTTTTAAATAATGTTCTTTCTTTATTTTTGATTAGACCACCAAATCACTCTGCGTGGTCTCAGTTTTTTGGTTGGTTTCAATGTACTGCTATTAAATGATTCCTGGTTGTTTCTGCCTTTTCTATTGAATGTTACTGGAAGAGTGTGAAATCAGCAGTTTGTTAATGCGGGGACTTTCTAGCTACCTTTTCTGATTATACCGTTCTTTTGGTCTCTATGTCTTATGTCAGGATATTCCTGTGTGTTGCCATGGAGAGGAGACTTTAGAGTCTGGGTATGTGTGTGTGTGTGTGATTTCATTTATGTTTGCATGTGTATGTAGAAGCCTTTGGTTGCTTTTCTGCTCACATATGTAGGCTGTATTGTGTTCAGAAAAGTAATAAACATCTATAGCAATACAGAAGAGAAGAACGCAGTAGGTTATCTGATTTGATGCTCGAAAAACTTTTTTAGTCCAGCTTCTGAACTGTGCGTGGCATACTCCCTCCAATGTGGGCTTTTTTTATCATCAGCATTAAAGCAATAGGCTTTGGACAGTTTGCCACTCAACATGAAGACCTAAATAGGATACACAGCACGTTGATCACAGATTTCACACTGTTTGTACCCTAGTTATCTCCATTTGTTTGCTTTTTTAGCACTAACATATTTGTACACTTTCACCTGTTTAATCTGCTCTGATCGGTTAGCTTTCACATGCTTAATTTGCCCAATCTATTCATAGTAATTATATTCGGACCAGAGACGATCGTGGCATATTGCTGAATGAATTAATGTAAATTACAACTGCTATTTATAAAGGGACCTGTCTAAGCTGCCATTGAGTCTTATTGATATGTATGAGCCAGAACCGCCTGTGAAATTAGATATTTAGAGGTGTCACTGAACCACACTCACGTACTCACACACACACACACACACACACACACACATGCCAGATAAAGCACGCCAACACTGGGCCAAATAAATCAGATTAAATCAATCAAAGTCATAGCAAACTTGTTGTTTGTGTCAAAATAAACGTTTTGAGACATTGTTAAGAAGCACCAGTGAGCAATACAACCTGGCAGTTCATGGAAAGCCAGAGTAGTGGAACACTGGAAAACACATGATTCAATCATTTACTAAACCTGATGATTATCGAACTGTTATATTCTAATCCTATGGCTTCGATTACTACAGATGGTCTTTTATTAGCATTTTTTTCAACCTAATCTTTATCAAGTTCAAGTTCAAGTAGGTTTTTATTGTCATTTCACCATATACCTCGTATACATTGAAATGAAATGTCGTTTCTACAGGACCATGGTGCAACACGCAACAATACAGCAGCAC
>JAOUQW010000015.1:9629311-9648423 GCA_028565825.1 Olivaichthys viedmensis
ATCACACCGTGAATTTCGGATTTATTGTGTATGATTAATGATATGAAAAAGTGTTTTTTCGTGTTCCTGAAAAATTGAAATTTTGGAGATGCATGTTTTTCATTGGACAGCGACGATATGCTTTAAATACATGCAGTTAACACAGTTCTAGCAAATGCAAAGGGGACTAATACATTCATCAAATAAATGAAGAGCTAAGGGAACTGATGGCATAAAGTTCCTCTTTTCGAAAATATGAATTATTTATCTCATATTTAATTTTTCTATCCTCACTCTTGGAATAATTAGAAGCAGCAATTAGCAGAAGTGGATGGTGAGATGATTGCATGTTCTTACATTCAGCCAGTCTTTAATGGTCTGAATAATGAGAGAATGCTGTTGTTTCACACAAATGCTACTATAGGCATAATACATTCATAGGAATAACTTGGGCTGAATGTTCTAAAGTAACCTGGATTGTATAGAATAGGTGAATAGTTTCTAATTTAAATACCTTTGTGCATTTTATTGGGGGTTTTTTCCCATCTCAATCAATATACAATTAATTACGTATTGACGTAAGGAACATTTATAAGCTTCCTTTGTCTATGGGCTTGGATGACAGATTGGATAGCAGCGGTACAATGATACTGCCAATGCAAGGTCAGAAATCACGTATAAGCCACCCTTGAGGGCACATCTTGTAAAACTAATGACTAGTAGGCTATGAAGTGCTCAGCTGGAATTCTGGTCCAATTTCTGTGTCATGGTATCTGTCGCAGTTGATCCCCGAGAACAAAATTGGCTACCTTTTCAGTTGGAGAAGGATTGCATGTTCCATGCATCACATCATTGTGCATCTTACTCCTTGGAGCATGCTGAGGTGCCTGCTAATGCTGTACTCTTAATTTGGAAAGTGGCAGTATTCAGTATTTGCCCTCTCACACCAGTGATGCTGTAGGATGTTGGAAAAAAACCTGCAGTACTACACTGTGAGTTAGGTCCCATTACTACTACATACTGCTACAAATCACTGTTAAATTTGTTCCAAAGGCATTTCAACTTCAAACACCCCTCTTAAGTCAGCAAAGTCATTAACTGTTGTGTGTGCTTTTGACCAAGCTCAGAAGCCAAGTTTCTTGTTGGCTGCTTCAAGAGCACAACCAATGGCACCTAATAACATTGCTAATATTATTCTACAACGATAATCACCATCAACAAAGTTGCTTCCTTAATTACTCATGACTGCTATACTTCCTACTTGAGAAAGCAAAGTCCTTTGTGTACGTTTATACAATTATATGCGTGTTGCACTCTTAGATATGTTGTAATAATTTTCTTAATCTTATTAAGATTTTATCTTATTTATATTCTTATTTATTAACATCAGTTGGTTTTCAGCTTTTCATGTAATACTTCACTACAAACTACAAAATTTCTTTGTAAATGTCCAAAGATTCTTGATGAATCCCAAACAATGCCCAAACAAATATATCCCGTAAATTTTAATAACCTTAAGAAGCTTAAAGCCAGAGGTGGGAAGGCTAATGCCGAGCAGATTATGTATTATGGATATGAAAAAGTGTGCAGCTCACACTAATACGGTACATAGAGAGAAATATGGAAAAATGAGAGGCAGTGTTTTCTTTGGCAGTGATTTTGCCGCCTGTGATTCCAACAGGATAAAACCCTCATTACAGCATATTTACACAGGCAGATGAGGTGTTTCATTTCACAGTTTTGAGTGCATGTGTGTATCTGTTTAGCAGTGTGTGTGTGTTAATTTTTCATTGGGCCTATGTCCTTGAGAAACAACATCCATTTACTTTATATAGTATTCCTATTGGAGTTTCATGGCTTTCATCTTTTTTTTATTTTATCCCACCTTCTGCATTTGCTTGCATTGACTGCAGAGGTCATCTCTCTTGTTTGTGTAATGTGCCGAGAAATAGTTTCCGAAAAAAGAGAAAATTCTTCACTTTGCTGGTATAAAAGTATGTATGTATGTGTGTGCGTGTGTGTGTGTGTGTGTGTGTGTGCGTGTTTGTGTGTGTGTGTGTGTGTGTGCGTGTTTGTGTGTGTGTGTGTGTGTGTCTTGCCCGCCGTGTGGCCACCCCGTGTGTCTTTTTGTACCTTCAGGATATTGCTACTATGCAGCTGTGTGCCAATAAACTGGACAAGAAGGACTTCTTCGGCAAGTCTGATCCTTTTTTGGTGTTCTACCGCAGCAACGAGGATGGAACGTGAGTGAGATGGCAAAGGGAGATCCCTCTCTCTCTCTTTCGCTCTCTCTCTTCCCTTTGTCACCCCTGTCTTTTTCTACTCTACAACTCTTTTTCTCTGTTTTTCTGCAACAATTGGATTGCCTTTGACAGTCTGAAAAATGTTAAAATAGATACTATTCCTAATTCCTTGACATGAATATTAAAGTCAGTCATTTATGAGGAATATTCTGTGTTACACGCTGTAGGTTCACTATCTGCCATAAGACAGAGGTGATCAAGAACACGCTGAATCCAGTGTGGCAGCCCTTCACCATCCCTGTGCGTGCGTTGTGCAACGGTGACTATGACAGGTGAGCTGCTCTAGTTAACCCTCACATCCTCTTCACTATTTAACAACGGATGAGCTGTTCACCCGATTCCATCTATTTTGGTTTTATAGCAAGACAGTTATAGCGTGTACTTTAAAAACTCAATATATTGTATATCTTTATATCAGTTATTAGCAATATAAACAATAATTATAGTAATAGACACACAAAGCCCCTTCACATGCCTGGGAATCCCCCTGATGGCTGGTGTGTGTGTGCCTCTGGTGTAATGGCAAATAAGAGATTGAGATTTTATTTACAAAGACCATTTATCTTTGGCAGGGGCTATTTGCACCCGGGTGACAATAGAAACATATATATTATTTGCACCCAATTTCGTCATTTCGCCATTTCCCACTCTGTAGCCAGATCTCCCTCTATCACACGATAGCAGAGACAGTATAAAGAGTATACTATAAGGACTTTGACGATAGCTACCAATCTGGGAGCGTGAGTCCTTTGCTTGCAAACCTAGCTACTGGTTTACACAAAATAATAGTTAGCCTAATGTTAGCTAGCTTTCTAGTGACCTTGGTTACTTTACACAATATAATAGTTAACCTAATGATAGCTAGCTTGCTAGTGCTTGGTCTTAATTACATTATAAACTATTTAGACTACTAGGTTGTTAGCAAACTTGGCTCATCAAACTTGTGCTGTAAGAGTGTGTTTGCCAAATAAAGAGCAATTTTCCTAGTTTTAAAATGCTTCCTGCTCACGCCTCTTCTTCGCCGACTTCACAATACAGATAATGCACAAGCGTGTAAGGCTACTTATGTTTTTATATCATTAAATCCTCAGTGTTTTGAGTTATATGAACAAAACAGGGCTTGACTTTCATATTTCAAAGTTATACAGAGTTTATAAATCTGCCATTTGAGGATACTAAACCTGAGAGAACATACTGACCATTCCTAAAGCATTACAGCCTGTACTCAGCCCACTCTCAACCCAGTAACTCTATACCCTCAGGCAAGATCCAGTGTCAGAGTGAAAAGAGCCTCACGTAAGCATAAGATCCAACTTGCATAAGGTTGGATCGCTTGTAAACCGCCAGAGAACAGGATTGTGAGGATTGTAATGTTCTCAGTGATGAGCAGAATGATGGCAGCAGTCACATACACATGCATGCACACACACATAGGGTACAATTAATACAAGCATGATACTAAAAACCTCTAATGACATTCCTGTGAGAGGTAAATATGCAACCAGCAAAGGCTTTCCAATGTTTGAGCTGTTACAAGAGTGTTTTGTCCTTTTCAGATGCAAAACTAAATTGTGCCAAATTTTACTGCTGGTGTGCACTCTCACTGTTGAATAAAAATAAGATTTTGAGAATAGTGTCCACATAATGACAAAACATCAGGGACTGAGAAGGGGGGCTTTTTGTTTGTATGTGTGCTGCTATTCTCTGCAGTTATCAATTTTGCCCATAACAAAGGAAGTGAATTTCAATAACAAACACAAACTGTTCCCAGTACACCCCATTTGTTTGTCTGTTTTCTTCACTAGAGCAGGTTTTTAAAAATTATGAAAATATCTGTGTTGCTCTCAGCTCTCAGTTAAGTGATTGCAATCTGTCTCTTCCTCTCTCTTTTTTGTCTCTTTTGTCCTACCTTCCTTCTTTTCTTTTTCTCTCCTTTATCTTCCTTCACCGTCCCCCTCATCTCTAAACTTCCTGCAGAACTGTTAAGGTAGATGTACATGACTGGGATCGAGATGGAAGGTATGTTTTCTTTAACAGATATCATCACTCTCAGATTTTCCTCCACAGCCAGGACAAACTGAAAGTCTGAGAAATGTCAGCATGAAGGCGTCAGTGCTTGACAGAGAGGACTGATCACTTAACGTGTCTTTCTGAAAGAAAAGGGAGAGGGCAGAAGGTGTAGGGTTATGCTCATGTTAGGGCTGATGGAAGCAAAACAGAAGGTGTGTGCCATCAAAGAAAGACAGGGGCCAATGAGTGGGAAGTAACATGGCTCCTGTTCTTTTCCTGTTACCTTGACCTTGTTTACTCATCCAGTGGTGACTGCTTGTGCGTGCACACACAAACACAAATCTTATAAACTTCCAGGCACCTCAAGCAGTAGATTTATTTAGTCCAGTGCCAATATAGAGAATAAATAAGAGGGTCCTTTTTTACAATTCTGAAAGAAAGGCTGAGAGAGAATGATGTTCTAGAGAGTTCATACAGAGTGATTGTCTCTCAATATAGTAAGGAAAATCTTTCTCTCTCTCTCTCTCTCTCTCTCTCTCTCTCTCTTGCAGTCATGACTTTATTGGCGAGTTCACCACTAGCTACAGAGAGCTGTCCCGAGGTCAGAGCCAGTTTAATGTGTATGAGGTAAGAGTGGGGAAAAAAGCTGGCCACAGGCTACACATGATGATTTTCTCGAAGTCATATTAAAAATTCAGAATTGTACTGAAAGTGCTACTGTTTTGTAGATTAGTTGGTTGAGGGGAGTCAAGCAGTGCAAGGAAGGAAGTGAAAAGCCTTTCTTTATTTATCTTAACTGTTAGCACACACACAGAGTCCTCTATCAACTGCAGCTGGGATGTCCTTCTATACAATATCTAATTTTACCTCAACTGCAACCCAATGCAGTCCAATCCAACCAACCCATTAACTGACTCCATTGCTTCCTTTATATTGTGCTATGGCTCCGCCCACAGGCACACCCATTCTCACAGGTTCTAGAACTTTCTCAATTCTAACAGCTAACATTTCTAATAACTTCTACATAGGAAATGATTACACAGCATTTCTAGTAAAGTCTATGTGTCAAATGAAAACCAAATTTATTTAAAATATTAACAATCAATCAACCATATTGACACAAATCTTTACCACTGTGAATTACATTTAGCCAAACACAAAACTCTTATTACCACCAGAAAATATGAATTTGTGACATGAAGACTGCATAAACGTATCTGATTAACTGATTTCTGGATTCTGATTAGATTATGGACTGTGTAGTGTATTTAATACATATATATGAACGTCTCCCTTGTACAGGTTTTAAATCCAAAAAAGAAAGGAAAGAAGAAAAAATATGTGAACTCTGGCACAGTAAGTACCTGTTTGAACTCATTACGCTTTCATTTTGAGTGTGTGTAGAAAAGTGTGTGTGTGTCTGTGCCTCATGAAAGTGGTTTTCTTTCTCTCTCTCTGAAGGTGACACTGCTATCCTTTAAAGTTGAATCTGAATACACATTTGTAGACTTCATCAGAGGAGGGTAAGCAGAATAGTCATACCTCCTGATTTGCCTGCCTCAGGTTCTGCTTTACTTTAAATCCATTAAGTGTTGCTAATTTGTTTGTGCAGAAAAATTGCACTTGCTTGCACTTACAGTTTATTTTCTGTGAGTTGGCAGCCTACTAATTTCTTTTAAACTGTTTGCGCATACATCCCTATGATAAATCCTTTGTGTCAGACTATTTATTTAAAAATCTCAGTCCAGTTCTCATATCTGACATGGTTCTGGTCTCACCAGGGGTATGAATCATTGGCTTAACAGTGATCTGGTACCAATTACAATTCAGTGTTTGGCAATTTATGTAAGAAATTATATGTTATTTGAAACTTCGGTTTTACCCAATGAAATGAGTAAACCTTAACAAACTGTTGAAAACAATTTAACATGTTAAACTAAGCTATTTTATCATCTCTTATAAAATAATATACTGTATATTATAAAATATATTAAGCTTGCTTTATCATAAAATCTGTTAAGTTAAGGTCTTACCAAGCACAAGTATGAAGTTTCTGAAGCAGGTAAATCATCAGATTATAGTCTATAGAGGAATGATGGTGACAAATGCACAACAATGCTCATGCATATAAAGGATTTGTTCAGATCTGCACCATCTGTGCTATGCGGGCCATCTGTACTACACAGAGACTACATTATAAACGGTTTGTGTAGTGGATAAAAAGTCTTTAATCTAAGATGCTTTCAGTGTATAGCAGCTGCCAGGAAGAAAGCTTCACTCAGTTATGCTGATATTTGCAGCTGCCAGTAGTATCCTCAGAACGGAAAATCAGATTATGAGTCCTCTGTAAGCCGGTACGAATGACGCACCTTTACCACACATTCTAAAACATCATTAGTTTTTAGTGTTAGTTAATTTTGTGTAATGTCTCTTGGGAAGGGGGATCTGCAAATTTGTCAAAATGTAACTGCTTACGTTTTGAAGCTTGCAAATTGTTTTAGTGATAATGTGTACTGTATTTGGCCCTTCAGGACACAACTCAACTTCACAGTAGCCATAGATTTCACAGCATCAAATGGTAAGTGTCTACAATAGGCATTATTTACAATTATTTAATTCTGAAAGCTGAAATGACTGACAAGTTACAACTAACAAGGTATTTGAGTTAAAACTACCATTCATATATCTAATTTCACAAACTGAACTCCTTTCTTTCATGAATATTAATGTTCTCATTCCTCAACCATTTTCATTAAGACCTGGAAGGTGCATGAGTACTTATTTCATTAAGCAGTAATGAAATCATTAAGCATTAAAGCATTAAGCATTAAAGAATTTAACAATATTTCAGATTCTCACAAAACCTGGCACTCTCCTTTCAGCACGCAACCTAACAATCATTCACAGCCTTCCATGTAGCTCCAAATTTCTGCTGATTACCTGGTTTATTAAGACTGATTAACTGTAAATGATTGAATAATATTTTTGGAAATCTGAAATATGTAACAGACACATGAATTTAAAAAAAAAAAGCATACTAACTCATTACAGATAATTTGCTTTGTTGAACATTTAAAATTTGGGATGACAAGTTACTGTATTCATTTTGAACACTAAACCTGTATACTAAATAAGATGTGTGCCCTCTATGATTATAGGAAACCCGGCCCAGCCAACCTCCCTGCATTACATGAGTCCATATCAGATGAACACCTACGCCATGGCATTGAAGGCTGTGGGGGAAATTATCCAAGATTACGACAGTGACAAGCTCTTCCCAGCCTATGGTTTTGGAGCCAAACTGCCTCCAGATGGCAAAATCTCCCATGCCTTTCCTCTGGTGAGATCATTACAATGAATATGCTGTTATTATAGACAGCTTGGATTATCCCATAAGAATATTATTTCCTATTACTGTCACATTTGACTTCTTTATCATTCAAATTCACATTTCCTAGAATAGCAATTTGGAAATTCTCAACAGGGTTTTGTTGATGTCAAAACTGACCAAAATAAGGCAATTGACATATATCTGAATTGGAATGATATATACAGGATGCAGCTCAGACAATACCTCAGGCATATGCATGAGTTCAGCTCTGATTCATGATAATTAAACACACAAGCCCAGTCTTGTTATTCTGAGACTGTGAGAAAGGCCTTATGAAAAATAAAAAACCTGGCTAAGCTCTTCCTCTGAAATATGAAGCACACTATGGTAACTCAGGATTCTGCATAAGCCAGAGGAGAGGAGAGACAGAGGTGCAGAAAATGGTTGGGGAACAAAAAGAAGCACAAAACAAGCCAGCCTTCTTCCCAAGGCCCAAGATTTGTTCTTTTTTAAGAAAAACACAGAACTGAAGGGGAATTCATGAGCTGAAGGAGAGACTGAGACAAAAAAAATTAAACCATTGAAATTAAGAAGACAAAAACGAGTTATCCTTGAGCTTTGGATGTGCCTTGTCTCTATGGACGATTAGTGGAACAAAGAGCGAGTTAGTATGTAAATATAAACAATAAGACAAAATAAGAGGGACATCAGAATGGAAAGGGGATTGATGACAAAGCCAGTAAAAGATATTAATTTAACTCTGTGAGGGTTGATAACTGAAGTCGTCTATTATGTTGGTATGATTTGTTCATTTAAATAAAATTATGTCGTTACAATGCAAGGTAAAGAATCTCAGTTGCTGGGGGACCAACAGCTCGCTGGCTTAATGTATACAAAAAGTCACAGTGCCACTTTTTTAAAAGTCTGTAGGTCTAAAACAGTTTCGATTTGTAAAGGGATACTTGGTATGATTCAATTTAGTTTAAGAACTGTCTATAACTTGTAACTTTTCCCCGTAATCACCTTTCTTTAATTAGGACCCACCTTAGCGTGACTGCTGAAACTGCGTCATGCTAAAGTAACTTCAATTACAACAATGACATATTACGTAACGAACCGTGTCTGATTCACTGCCTTTGTTCATGTGATATGAATTCTTTAAACACCTTCCCACTAGTTGTGTCCCTCTATTTCCTCTTTTCTGAGTTAATGCCACATCAGGAGAGAACCAAGGCATTTGATATAAAATGATGACCTCGACGATTCACTGCACAGTGTCTTCTTTTCACAAGAGCCTAATTCACTGTGTATTTTTTCCATATGCGACAGTGTTCTGAGCTCACTTCAGTTTAGGACAATTTTGTAAAATTTCTCTTTTCTGGAACTCTTGTGGAAAGGAATTAGTATGGAATTCCTTTTGTTTAAAATAAAATTTGATTTTACCAAAGAATGTGTCAGAACGTTTCCGAGAAGGTTACCCTTTCTTGTGATGCAGCCTGTAAATCCATAAAATCAAAACGAAAGTCCGGTCACTCTCGTATAAAATGTGATTCACTTTCGGCCCCATTCAATCTCACTCCCTTCTGCTCTCTGCTCATGCAGGGTCGGGGGTTCACTTGCACCAATCTGCTCTATCAATCAAATAACTGGCCATATATGAGGCATTATAGAGGCTGCTGGAGGCCACTCAAGTCTGTTCTGAGAGATCCAGGTTTCAGGTCATATGGAGATCTATGAGCTCAAACTTTGAACTAAAATCTGTATCAATCCAAGAAATCCGCCCTTAATTAAACATAAATTTCTCTAGATCTTCCAGTATTGAGTATAAAAGTTTACAGAGTATCACTATGACTAGAGCCTTTCCAGCAAGCAGCGACTTACTAGAAATGCCCATTAAAGTCCACTATTGGGCCAGCCTGGCCTGACCGCGCGCCAGGACAGCTAGCACTTCTCTACAGTATTAAGAGCTATCATGGACTATTAAAGCCTGGACGCTGTTTTAACAGAAATATGTTGAACCATAAGTTTTAAAACCCACTTGCAGACTCCAGTGGTTAAGTGTTCAGCCTCTGTCAGGAGATCACAAGTTTGAATCCTGTCTCACTTGTCAATCAGAGCGTTCTGTTATCCTATAAACAGCATTTGAAAAGATGCAGTGGCTTCTAGTTTCTCAGGGGGAGCACCCTCAAGTAAAGTAATAAGTGCATGGGTAGTATGTAAAGTAATATACTTTCGGTATACTATGATTTATGTACTTATAGTACATTATAAAAAATGTACTAAAATATACTATATTTGTATAAGGGGTAGACAAGTTTTTGTTTACTCTATTCAACAAAGAAATTGGTTTATAGATATTTTAATGCAAACTGGTATTACAAAGATTATGTTCAGGTAATTTTGACCTGAGAGTATTTTGCCTGTCCAATGACCTCTATCTCTTTTTTGCATTTATACCTGTGCACACACAGTTTCCTCAAACATGTGAAAGAGTTTAGTGTGTCTATGACCATAAATGCTGTTTATATTGCTAATAATTAAGCTAACATTGATTGGATATTTTAAAATTCATTTGTTTACAATTTTATTGCTATAAGATAAAAAGAGATGGTCTGATGGTCTGGGGAATCCATTGCTGGAGTACTAGACAGAACCTGATGGTTAAGGCTGTCAAGAAGCTCACATGGTGCATCTACACAAAACGTCTCATCCCTACTGAATATCATTTAGTCCTGTGTAACTAAATATGAGAGTGCAACTGGACTAAATGTATTAGGTCCTCCAGAAATGGTGGAGCTTCACTATGGAGACTCTTAAAGTCAACCCAAGAATTTTTAAATCATTTTGGTAACTAACAAGGTACCAGTGCAGTAAAGAAAGCGTAGGAGTGACTTTTCTTTCACACTCCCATTAAAATCCTAGCAGAACGGTTTTAAATACACCACAGTTTTAGATATTCTTAGCAGATATCCATTTGGAACAGAATGTTAAAAAGAAGCATTAAAAAAGGTGTTAAATAATGTGGCCTTAAAGAAGATACAAAATGCTTGGGCAGGTTTCTTAGCATCTCACCATGACATACAAGAACCAAAGTGTATAAACAAACATGTTTAATATGAAATTCAAATACTTATACCCAGATTAGAACTAAAAGTAGGATAACCATCGATAGTGATCCCTGTAATGTAACTGTTGCACCTACAGCATAACAGTGGAAATCAATTCTCCTGAAAAAGAGAGCGTGTGAACAAAATAGGTCCAAGACTTGAACCTTGTGGCCTACCACTCTGTCACTCTATGTGGCTACAATATAAACACCCGAAGAGTAACAATGTTCTGTGAGAGGACTGAAACCAGGATAATGCTTTCTCTAAAAGGCCAATTATATTTTCAGGTTCTCAGAGAAATCAAAATGTATCAAATTGATACAAATCTATTTTATCAAAGGCTGTTATGAGATCGTCGGCACGACGTGCCTAATTTACGTCTCAACGATGCCGCATGTAGCTCGTTTGCTAATTGGGAAGACGTCGGCACAAAGTCGGTTTTTTTTAATCATCTGCTCCTTTCAGCCATCCTTGAGTATGATATGTGATCTCCCTCTTGGTGATGGTTTATTTAATCTTATTTAAGTCCAAAACCCATTTCATATTTACAACTGAATTTACAAGAATTATTGGCACCCTTCAAACAAACAGGCAAAAACTGATTGTACAAAATAAACGTTACACACAATAATTCAAACCTTCCACTCAAACAATTAGAGAAAATACTTACTTTTCCTCTAACAAAATTATTCTCATTTTGAATTGTAATTTTCCCTTCCCACAATAATTCAACAATTAGAAAAAATACTTACTTTTCCTCTAAGTTGTTCACGTTGTGCTGACATTGGCTAGATGTCTGTGTGTGTGCTATTTGGGAAACTAAAGGCGTCACCGTGATCAGCCACCCATAAATTAATAGCCTTAACAGGTTCAGTTCCTGTACTATGGCCAGATATAGAATTAATATTCTTTTGCAATTGTCATCATTATCTTAAGAACTCTGTTTGCTCATTTCTTTGTCTACACAGAAAACATGACATAATTCTGCCTCCAGTACTTACAGAGGTTACAATTACTATATTAAATTTGCACATACAGGGAAGCCTTTTTACCTCAATCAGACACAGGATTATTTACAGTATGTGCACTCTTCCATTTGGTCTTCTAAAGTGACGTTCACTGAATTATTAAAATTCAAGTACAGTTTTCTATGTTTACCCCTATGCTTAGTTTATGTCTTCACTTAGTCCTGATAAGTGAAGACATAAACTAAGTTTAAACTGGTGTTAGTTTATGAATCACATTTTTGACTTAAGTCTCCATTACTCAATATTGAATATTTAGTCAAGGACTAAGATTAATCTCTGTCTGACAGACCTGCTTTTATTTAGCCAAGGATGGTAATTAATCTGTGCCTGTGAGACCGGCTTAAAGTGGTGGATGCTCTGGGCTTAGTGTTTTATGTATGTGTGTTTTCCTCAGAACGGCAACAATGAGAACCCAAACTGTGTGGGGATAGAAGAGGTGCTGGAGGCCTACTTCCAAAGTCTCAGAGCAGTCCAGCTTTATGGACCAACCAACTTCGCCCCGGTCATTAACCAGGTAGCACGGTAAGACTCTGAGTGTGTGTGGGGGCGTAAGAGGCAGGGAAGAGAGAGACATGTGCCATTTAGTTGGTTGGAGATTTTGCATTTTCCCCTGTGGGCACACAGTGACACTGAACCAATCAGACACAGAACCAGTGGGGACCCCTACTGCCTGCTGCGCTGAGTGTTACCTTCAAACCCACCCACACACACAATCACACACACACACACATTACTCACACAGTCATTAACAAATGTGTCGAGTAGAAAAGTCAAGCCCTGTTTATATTCCTGAATATAGTTATGAGTATCGACAGGAAAACATGCTTGTGATAAAAAAAAAATCAGCTTACATGAAATTGATCTGGTTCACTTTCTCAAAACGAATCTGTCAGAAGATGCTTATTGTGGGAAGTGCATATTCAACTGAAAATATTTATCTTTATTATTATTTTTAAATATATTCTAAAGCGTGTGATCTGAATTGGTGGACTAAAGCCAATAACTGCTCTACTGACTAAACTATTCAACCAAAAAAACACAGTTACCTGTTACTTCTAGCACAGATATCTGTTTGTATCTGAGGAAGATCTGTTCCAAAATGGTGTCTCAGGGGGATTTTTTTATTTAGGTCAAGTCGTGACTGAGTTACATGGATAAAGGGAGAGAGGGATATTTTGAAAGGTCAAAGTGACATTTGTACATTGCTTACTGGGCTGTAGGGCATAATGAGCGTAATAAGGATGCCTGGAGCTGCATATTATTCCTGCAGAATGCTATGCTGCATTTTTCATGACTGTATGTGGTTAATATAGACTCGTAGACTTGGTAGTTAGAATTGTTACATGAACTGACATAGAGTTACTTTAGTTTTTGGAGTTCAGCATTATATTTGGTTGATATAATGTTGATATCTTTCTCCAAACGGACATTATATCATGCACTAAAGCGCCTCCATGCTTATTCCTCTTCAATCTGTCCATGTCTGTCCCAGGTCAGCCCAGGATGTGACTGATGGCTCCCAGTATTTTGTACTGTTGATGATCACAGACGGAGTCATTTCGGACATGGTGCAAACCAAAGAAGCCGTCGTTGATGTGAGAAAGACCATATGAATCCGAATAAAACCAGAAAAATATAATTGTAAAAACTGAAAATGTGAAAGTAAAATCTGAATATATAACTGTACATTGTGAATATATTAATATACCTGTTGCAAGCAACTAAGAGGTAAAAGCATTAGCAATAGCAAGTAAAGTAGAAGATAATAGCCGTAGGGGCTCAGATGCTGTACTACTTTGATACTACCCCTGTTAGAATGGCCTATTCTATTTTGTAGGTTGCTAAAAATGTTTACGTAGTATTTGGAGGCTCTAAATCTGAATACTGTCATTAATTGCACTTGATATTGCTCATAATTATTATATCTGTGTGCTTGTGTTTTACCTCAGGCCTCTGCTCTACCTATGTCCATCATCATTGTGGGTGTGGGCCCTGCTGAGTTTGATGGTGAGTTTGTTGTGTGTGTGTGTGTGTGTGTGTGTGTGAAAGAGAGAGAGGAGGGTGGTGTGAAACAGTGGATGTCTGGTTTGCCTTTTGGTTATAGCAAGATTAATAAACTTACTTTCTTGAGTTTCATAAGCACATACAAACAGTATCACACAGGGTACCTATTACAGCCTGCGTCAGGTCTCCTATACGAGTTATTACAGCTAAGTTATGCATAGCCTAAAGCGCAGTACTCAATGCACACTTTGTGTGAATACTTATAAGCACTAACTGTGATGCTCAATGGCACACATACACACACACACTCATGCCATACTGAATTATTTGTTGAAAAATGCTGGAGTACCCTTTTAATTTGACATTTAATTTGAAACCACCAAAATCTGTTCATGATAAAAATCTAAAATGTAAAGTGTTAAGAATAGTCATGATTGCATTGTTGATCTTGGTCTTTTGTCCTCTTGCATTGCATCATCTCCCTTGTTTCTCTTCTTCCCCTCATCTTGTCCCTGTATCCTTGCCTCTTTGTCCTCAGCTGCCATCTGTCACCTACCGCTCAAACCCCCACAGTACCCACTGTCTCATTTACATACACACTTGGATCTCCAGGATCGATATTATGCTCTCTGAGGCATGCACACAAACATACTCACACACTCTAAGCACATAACACGCACAGCATAAGTATCCTCTCTTCCCTGGAGAAGCAGTGCTTAAGCCTGTGCCACCTCCGGAGACTGAGCTAACTGACATCTGCCTCCAGCCTACACACACACACAAACAGATGCTCCCTCTCTCTGACACAAAAACACACATACACAGAATTACAGCAATCACTATGAAAAGAATAAACAAACTCCAACATTGACAGACAGCAAAGATATTCAGAACATATTAATACAGGAATGTTAGAGTGAGGGAAAGGATGATGGTGACAAAGTGTGTGAGGATCACACAGTGTGTCTTCTCACCTGCAGCTATGGAGGAGTTGGATGGTGATGAGGTCAGAGTGTCTTCTAGAGGACGCTTCGCTGAAAGAGACATTGTTCAGGTAAAATAAAATCCTTTTTCTCTTTACCATTCTACCAAAACCCATTTTATATTTACAACTGAATTTACAAGAATTATTGGCACCCTTCAAACAAACAGGCAAAAACTGATTGTATAAAATAAATGTTACACACAATAATTCAAACCTTCCACTCAAACAATTAGAGAAAATACTTACTTTTCCTCTAACAAAATTATTCTCATTTTGAATTGTAATTTTCCCTTAAAACATGTTATTGACATCCCTAAAGAATATTTAAAATAAATGCAAACAAATGATCTTTCTTGAAAAAATAAATTAATTCTATTAGTATCCAGAGAGTCTGTTGTTGCGTATGAAGCTGCACACATGTGAAATCCCTTTGTCATTCATCCCCATGGGGAAAACCAAAGAACTGTTTGCTCTTATTTATTGTTTGCCTGCACAAGTTCGGTAATGGATGTAAGAAAAATACATAAACAGTTAAAATACCATTAGGCTGCCATAATGACTGCCATAATAAAAATGAATTAAAGAGGGCAGTCCACATGCACAAACCTAAGAATATAAAGAAGCTTAAAATGTTCTTTTTGGAGGAGTGGTCCAAGATCCTCTACAAGTGTTTCCAACCTGGTTAGACATTACTGGAAGAGGCTCAGCGCTGCTAATCTCTCCTGGGGAAGCTTCACCAAATATTCGTTGTGGGGGTGCCGATAATTTTGAAACCAGTGTTTTGCAGAAAAAAAACTGCACTACTTAAGAAAAATGTATATGTTTGAAAAAATATTGTTTTAAATTATACAACTCCCCCATATGTTTCAGCTTAAAGTATAATTTATTGCATCTGTTATTCACTTTATCTGTCCATTTTTGCTCATTTTCATGAAGGGTGTCAATAATTCTGTCTGTATGTCTCTCTCTTTGATTTCCTGTCTGTCTTCTCAACCAGTTCGTTCCGTTCCGCGACTACATTGACCGCTCCGGTAACCAGATTCTGAGTATGGCTCGGCTTGCTAAAGATGTTCTAGCGGAGATCCCCGACCAGCTGTTGTCCTTCATGAAGAGCAAAGGGATCGAGCCACGTCCTGCCCTCTCTGCCTCCAGCATGGCCAACAAACCCCCTGTCAACATGCGTATGCGTATCTGATCACCTAAGTATATATTACAATTATATATTATAATACTCAGAAGAAGGACATTTCTATGACAACATCTGCACTCAATATGTCCCTTCTGAAAAAGCACAACAGGGAAGGAAACAGATGCCCAACATACTAGCACTGGCAAATGCCTTGGAACATCACACCCAACACAACTTTGTGCAACCAAAAAAGATACGTTATCTAGCACTGATTGAACTTAAACATGACCCTTTTATGATTCTGACATATTCTGTAGACACACAGAGAGAGAGAGAGAATGAGAATGGAATTAGATAGAAGAATAGAGGGAGGAGAATGAAGACAAGGGAGAGAGTGAGAGTATGGGAGAGAATGAATGGCATGTCTGGGGTTGAAAGGGCAGATGAACTCATTTTCTCTCCTATCACCACAGTTTACAGGAATGGCAAAAAAAAGCAAACAGAAATAAACCATAAACCGTTCTTTATGAACCCAGAAAAAGACGGTAACCACTGGAACAGCATGAGTTACCGTACCATATCTGGCACCCTAGAAGTTTCTGAAACCTGTTAACTGGGTGTATTAAGCACAGTCTGTGTGTGTGTGTGTTTTGAATGAATGATGAAGATAACGGAGGCTCTGATTTGTCTCTAGGTGTCTTGCTCTTTTAGTATTTTAGAACTTTTCAAGGTATCTGCAAAATGTTATGGTTGCACCCTACACAGCACTGCATGAACAATAAGAAACTTCCGCCTCATTATTTCTCAAATATTTAAATGTTTTTGATCATTTATCATTGGTTGTTGGCTGTGTCTCTGAGTGTTGGATGACTGTTAGTGAGTATTAAGAGAAGAAGAAGTAAGAGAGAACTAACAGGCTTCACACCCTTCGCCTCTGACTGGTTGTGCAGCCACCCTAAACCTGAGCCATATATTCCAGTCTTCTTGACTTCATCAACCCAGTTTTATCCCCCTGACTTTACAGATGCAAACCTCCACACTCTGAATGTCCATATGTCGCACCCAAACCTTTAGCGTTTAGTTTTGGGTAGACTCCTCTATTAATCCAAGGTGTCAGAGTTTCTATTCACTTTATCTGTCTTTTGTTACACTTCCTGCTTATAATCCTCGGAAATTCTCTTCCTGAATATATTCATGTGGATGAATTCTTTTTTGGCTCTAACCTTCCTTTCAGCCATAACCTGGAAGATTTTACCAGATGAATAATGTATTCCGGCATAAGCCCTGAAGGATTCAATCCCCTTGGTCTTTTAGGACTTGCAGTCTCTCTCTTCTGGATGTTTAGAGTCAAAACATATCATGCACCACAAAAGAGGGGGGGACAAGTGATCACAACTAGCACTTGAAAATGTAGTACAGGGCCATTATGGTAATTTCAAGGGACACAAAATAAGCCTCTTCTCCTTTGCAAATTAATGCAAAATTATTCTACTCTTTCACCAGCTCCATGTCACTGACTCCTGCTCTAGATCCATGTAACAGTTCAAGCCCCAAATCTGTTGGATGCTCTGTCTCCGGCTGCTGATGCTGCTTTGCTTCTAACAGCATTACAGAGTGTCTGATCATAGGCCAAAGTTCACGCAGAGTGATGGTAGCTGTCAGCATAGGCAACATTTTTGAGCAGCATTTGTGCGCTCGAACGGTTTTGGAAGTCCCATTGGTAAAGAAGTATAAGACTGCTGTCTTCTGCAAATCTGGACAATTTAAAGGCAGCATCATGTGTATCCTTCTCAGTGTTGACAGTCCCATAATTCTGTGCAACGTAGAAAAGTTTCATGGAAAAACATGGCAAACCGGCCACACCAACTGACAAATACAATTATCAGTGTAAATTAACTTCCTTTATGTAGCTAACAGTTTCTTTACTGTTTTAACAGCTGTGTTTGTGTTTGTAGATTTCTAGAAGTTGCTTCCAACGTTAAATTTAGCTAAAGTAACATGACCTGGCAGACAGCATATATACTGTAGCTTGCCAGCTATGTCTTGTTGAGTTTTTTTTTATATCTAAACTGAGAAGCTAGCAAGCATTTGTTATTAAGAATGCAACGCATGGGGCTCCCGATTGGCGCAACAGTAAAGCGTTCGCCCTATCGTCTGGAGATCGCTAGTTCGAGCCCTGATGATGCCACAGCCATCCGTGGCCGGGAGAGCGTAATTGGCCCTGCTCTCTGGATACACTTTCTCTCCTGTCAATCAAAAGAGCGGTACCAGCAAATCATGGGCGTCTGTGACCTCATGCATACAGAAGAGGGCAGTTGGCGCTTTCCTCCAAGCACACGGTTTTTTTTAAACAACAAATTTGTGATGATATTGTAAACCATGATAAAAAGCTTGGGCAATTATTGTGAAAAGATTTTATATCAGCACATGCCTAGTTTCTCCAGAGGTGTCTGTGTTTCCGTCTTCCTTTGGCTCTGAGGAAATACCCTTGGGGGCATGAACGCAAATTATATGGCAAAGGATATTATTCGTTCTTAGCTCACCCTCTCTCTCTCTCTCTCTCTCTCTCTCTCTCTCACTCTCTCACTCTCTCTCTCACTCACTCACTCACTCACTCACTTCAGGTGTAAGGGCAGTGGTTAAGGTTCTGCACTAGTAATTTGAAGGTTAGGACTTCAAATCCCAGGATTGCAAGGGAACCACTGTGGGGCCTTTGAGCAAAACCTTTAACCCTCATCTGCTCAGCTCTATGCTTGGATTGTATCCTGTCTGAATTGTTGCTTTAAATAAAGGCATCGACCAAATGAATCAATGTAAACATTTTATTAAATAAGAACAAATCGGGAGAACTTTAGCTGAGTTCTAGGTTAAAGTTCATTAACTGTATTTATCTGAGTAACTCTGTTCATGTTTAAATTAACTAATTCCTCTATGTTCCAAAACATCCAATTATTTTGATCTGTAAAGAGAGAATTAATGCCGGAATGAACTCAGTGTGTTTGTGTGTCTGAGTAGGAGGTACTAACTGACTTTGTAACTATTTACATGTTGCAGTTTATGATATTGCATGGTATCAAAGGGGACCATTCAGTGCTAGTTATTGATGTTGTTACAAATGTTTATGTACATATACACCCACTGAGCACTTTATTAGGAACATGTACACCTTCTCATTCATGCAATTATCTAATCAGCCAATCATGTGGCAGCAGCACAATGCATAAAATCATGCAGAT
>JAOUQW010000015.1:9654779-9689466 GCA_028565825.1 Olivaichthys viedmensis
TACAGCGCCCCTGGAGCAGGGAGGGTTAAGGGCCTCGCTCAAGGGCCCAACAGTGGCAGCTTGGCGGAGCTGAAGCTTGAACCCACGACCTTCTGATCAGTAGCCCAGCGCCCTAACCACTGAACCAGCGTTATCAGTACAAACATTTATGAATATGACTTAAAAATCCCATCAGCTCATGTTAACTCATGTTAGCTAGCTATGTAGCGTTAGAACTGGTGATTATGAACAATTATTAATGTGACCTAAAATAAAAAAAACTCTGAGAAATTCTGTCAGGTTAGCTCATGTTAGTTAGCTGGCTAACACAAACCTGTGAAAATACACGTGCACGTATGAATTCCTCCGTGAAGATTTCTATTATAGAGTCAAACACACGCCCACATTCCCACCTATGACCTCTAAAGCACGCTCGGTGCCGTTTTCCTTTCCATCGTTGGACTCAACGGCACGCCCACATTTCCATATATGGACTTAAAGGCCCGACTTCTGTGATTTGAGATCGGCAGACAGGCTCTAGTCAGCACGCGCAACAACAAAAATAAAACAAATAGTTGTCCTATACCGCCATCTAGCGGTCGCCACCAACATGGCGTCGCTCCTAATTAGTCGGGGGGAAAAGTTTGGCCAAATATTTTGGGTGACTTGTCATACTACTCTACGATGCGAGATATAATAAAATGGTCCACTGGTCAAATAGTATAGTAGTAGCACCAAGTCGTGCAAAAAAAAATAAAATAATAATAATAATAACTCCTGCATGAATTGCAGCGTGGCCGTGTAAGTCCAGTCCACGCTCGATGCTCCGCAGTTCCGGACTCGGACTTGACTGCCTGGTTCGCCATAAAGCGCGTAGTGGCTCTGCGGGAACGCGTGGCTCTGCGCGTAGGGCGGGCCTTTGATGTGCTGCTGCTACAGGGATACCAAGATGGAAATGCAGGGGCTCTCTGATGCCCGAAACACTCACCGCCAACATGGCGTCCCGCCGGAGTCTAGCCTGGCTTCATCGGGAACGACAACAGACAGTGTTTCAAGACAGATTTCGCACGAAAACGATAACAGCTTCGGCTCGCGAAGCGACAACGACGACAACAACAACAGGCCCTTGTCTGCGCCGCCTCGCCTGCTGGTACAAAATGGCAGCGATGCTCGGCTGCCTGGACAAGAGAAACGGGGCGAAAGCAGCAGCAGCAGCAGCACGTCGTCTCAGGAGGTCCGAGCGGCCAATATTGAGCTCTGTCACCTGAACGTGTTGAAGGAGCGGCGGTACGGGGATTTAGAGCTGCCGCCAGACTTCGTGAGGGCCGACCTGAAATACGGGGAAGAGGAGAACGACGACGGCGGCGGCGGCGCGCTGCAAATGGCGCTGCCGCTTTTCGACGGGGAAGAAGACGGATACGCGGAGCCGCGCGAGCAGCGCCGAGAACCAGTGATGAGGGAGACGTGTTCATCCGCAAGCGGCGACACGGTCGGGTCTTCCGAGGGCAAAGACCCCGAGGAGTTTTACGTGGTTTTCAACATAGTGCAGGAGGAGGACGACGGCGAGAGGAGAGCCGATTCCTCCAAGTCGACCTACGGCCCGTCAGATGTGCAGCACAGCCCAGGTTTATCAGAATCGCAGCAGAGCAATTTGACAATCAAAGCCAAATCCTCCGCCACACGCAGCGTGGATGGTTTGGTTTCCAATTCTAAGCTAGCCGATGAACCTGGTTCTATCACCGGCGGAAAGCCGGAAGCCGAGACCCGCACCATGGCGCTATCTGAGCAACTGTCTGTAACTTGTAATGATCTGGTATCGGCGGAGAAGGAGGAGAAGGAGATGGAGATGAAGGAGAGGGAGATGAAGGAGATGAAGGAGAGGGAGATGAAGGAGATGGATGAGAGGGAGAAGAGGGAGGAGAAGGAGATGGAGGAGAAGGAGAGGGAGGAGAAGGAGATGGAGGAGAAGGAGAGGGAGATGGAGAAGGAGATGAAGGAGAGGGAGAAGGAGATGAAGGAGATGGAGATGGAGGAGATGGAGAGGGAGAAGGAGATGGAGGAGAAGGAGATGGAGGAGAGGGAGATGGAGGAGAGGGAGATGAAGGAGAGGGAGAAGGAGATGAAGGAGATGGAGGAGAGGGAGATGGAGGAGAGGGAGATGGAGGAGAGGGAGATGAAGGAGAGGGAGAAGGAGGAGAAGGAGGAGATGGAGGAGAAGGAGATGGAGAGGGAGAAGGCGTCAGACGACCTAACGGTGTGTGAAACTAAAACCGATGCTCCGGTAATGCCGGTGGACAATAACAGCCCGGAGTTCATGGCGGACTACGCGAATCATCTGGCGAGTGGCGGTAACGGAGACGCTGCCACCGACGGGCCGGCCGAGACTTTCTCCGGTACCATCATGATCAACAACCAGAGCATTATCGTGACTATCGAGAACGGAGTTTTAACTCTGGCGGCCCCGCCGGACGGCTATGCATACAAAGAGGACGGGGTGGTGAGTCTGAAAGAGCATTTGGGCGTGAAGGAGCACGAAGACATCGTCCTCCTCAACTACGAGGGTGGCGCGAAATATCTGGGGAAGATGGCCGAGGACGAGCGCGGGGCCGTTAGTGACCCGGAGGAGCTGACTCTGGCCGACGACTGCTCACTATCAGCGCTAGGCGCTTTGGACTCCCGCCCGCCCGTTAAACGAGAGGAAGGAGCACTGTGCGACGCTGACTCCGCAGCTCGGACCCTGACCGGTCCGATTGAAGACGAGCTGCAGCCCGCGAGCCTCGTCTCCCCAACCGGCGTGGCTAAGAAAGGCAGCGCCGTGTCGTACCGCTGCCCGCAGCCAGGTTGCGCGTGCGCGTTCGACAGCCGCCAAAAGCTCAAGATGCACCTGGTGTTTCACGCCGAAGATCAGCGGCCCTTCAAGTGCACGGTGGAGGCCTGCGGCTGGTCCTTCACCACCTCCTACAAGCTGAAGCGGCACCTGCAATCGCACGACAAGGTGCGGCCCTACGAGTGCGAGCATGAAAACTGCGGCCGCCGCTTCACCACCGTCTACAACCTGAAGGCGCATGCGCGCGCGCACGAGCAGGAGGACGCGTTCGCCTGCGAGCTGTGCGGGGAGAGGTTCCGCAGCGCCACGCGCCTCGCCAACCATCAAAGGACGCACTTCGAGCCCGAGCGGCCGCACAAGTGCGAGTTCCCAGGTGAGAACCGCCTACTATGGGTCTGAACGTGTGGCCCCAGATCAGCTTCGGATGTCCCATTTCTTATTTTGAGGCTCAAAAGGGTGTTCATGAACCCTCTATGTGCCTTTTGGGGGAACCCGCATTGATGCGGGCCTAAGAGCGGTCTCTGAACCAGAACCAAAACCAATCACAGCAGATGCAACAACAAACATGCTATTAAAAGATATTAAAATAAAGTTAGAGCCTCAAGAGCCTTTTCGTTATTAATTTAACTTGTCATTGAGCAGCATTAGGGCTACAACTTGTGTGTGTGTGTGTGTGGGGACGTAAAATGACGGATTAAACTGAGTATGATTGATGACCTAATTTAATCTAGAGCCTACCTTATACATCATTTGATATGGGGCTATGTGAACAATGGTAGGTCATGCATGTTTGTTGGCGTGATCTTGTGAAATTTCTATTTTGTTGAAGGGACTGACAAAGTTACTAAAGTGCATTATTTGAAGGTAAAATGACACAAATTTGCGTTTCCTTGGTCATTGTTGTGCACCTGCACAAGCAGTTGAGTGAGTAATGGCTGTAAGTTCGTGACTTCTCCGCCAGTGTCACTGAATGGCAAGCCGTCATAATAGCACTTCACTGGAATCACAACATCCTGGAATATCATGAAGGCTAGAGGACTGTCCCAAATGCTCAATTTTACACCCATCCGCTCATGAGGACTCGGATACCAGAATTTTGACTGGCACCAATACCAGGTGCAGTATCGTGATTTTCGACACCAAAACAATACTTTGACCAAAAATAAATATATAAAAGGGGGAAAGAAAACCCACACACAGGCGTCATTGAACACCCAAAATTCTGATTGTTGGAGCTAAATTATGATTTTTGTCTTTTTATGAATCTAAAGCTCTTTGCTGTTAAATAAACCAAACAAGTAACTCAATAATTCAAACATGGTAGCGCTGACCAAATCGGGGCTCGGGGGGGCAAGTTGCTGTTGTCCGAGCATGAATGCACCGTAATGAAACTAAAAATAGTGCCCCTCAAACTGCGAGTAACGGCGCGGTGAGTGGAGGGACATGTTCATGCCGCGTGCAGTGTACACGTACAGTTAAACAGCATTCATTCGTAATTTGCGGTTGCAGTGTTTCGCATGTTTAGCACCTATGTATGTTTTAAACACCAATATTTTATCATGCACCTTTTAAATTAATAATAATTAGACGATTACTTTGTGATGGCAATCGTGAAGCTCCCCAGTGTATAGCCGTCTAACCTGTCCAATCGACGTAGAGGTCAGGATGCTTGTCAGCCAGATGCTTAGCCAAATCGCTCGTGTTGGATGTTTCAGTGGAGGGATTTACAAATGCTTTTGCATATTGGTTATGTTGTGTCCGTGCCCGTCCTCGTCAGCAAGGTAAGCGAAAATATGCCCAAATCTCACTCTTTGAAGCCGTCTTTTCCACAGGTTAAGGGCGTGAAATAACTTTTTTTTTTTTCTTTAGCCGTGCACTTGCGCAACATCTGAGTCAAATAAGCACGAAGAAATTAATTCTCCTATAGCCAGAACACAAGGTCAGATTAGTGTTGGTCGATTTAAATGCAGTATCGAATGTTATAGAATCGAATCGTTTACCAGGTTGTAGTATTGAAAGGATATCGAACTTTCGATACATCGTGCAACTCCAGTTAAGGACTACATTCGATTATTATGGTAATATAAATAAAAGCAGCAGGAGAATAGGACAGTGATCAGTCAACATAAATATCTAGCCCACTGACTACAATTGACATGTCACATGTGAAGTAATAGTGTACAAAAACATTAAAGTGTGTGTTCTGCTCCCCAGGATGCGAGAAGGCCTTCATCACCTTCAGTGCCCTGTTCTCACACAACAGGACCCACTTCAGAGAGACGAGCCAGTTCACCTGTACCTACCCAGGGTGTGACAAGCGCTATGACAAGGCCTGCCGCCTTAAAATCCATCTTCGCAGTCACACAGGTACACGCATTCATATGTACATGTACACATAAACAGATTCATCCTTTTAAACGGCACTGATTTTTCTCACTTTCTCTCTTTTTACTGTTCTCCAGGGGAGAGGCCATTTGTCTGTGACTCAGAATCTTGTGGATGGACTTTCACTAGCATGTCAAAGCTGCTGCGCCACAAAAGGTTAGAGTTAAAGAGTTCAGGAATGAAGGCACAGTGGTGATGCTTCCATTTACCCTCTTTCATGCTCTCTCTGTTCCCTTCCATTCCTTCCCTTCCAGGAAGCATGATGATGACCGGCGGTTCACGTGTCCAGAAGAGGGGTGTGGGAAGTCTTTTACTCGCGCAGAGCACTTAAAAGGCCACAGCATCACCCACCTGGGCACTAAGCCCTTCGAATGCCCAGTAGAAGGTTGGCATCGTAGATTCTTATTTTGTTTGCCTGTGGTACAGCACAGAGGTGGTCATTCATTAACTTGTGTGTATTTGTTTGTATGTAGGATGTAATGCTAAGTTCTCAGCACGTAGTAGCCTATATATCCACTCTAAGAAACATCGTCAGGACGGGGTGTGTCTAAGGAGCAGATGTCCTGTGGCAGGATGCACCAAGCACTTCTCATCCCGCAGTAGCCTCAAGAGCCATATGCTTAAACACCACAACCTCAGCCCAGGTACACCCACACACATACACCCACACAAACTCAGGACTCAAGACTATAAACGTTTATGTACAGACCTTTGAGCGTGGCGTCCCAAAGAAGCAGCTCATACACCAGCATGCGAGTTGGATCAGTGGTATATATGTATGAGACAAATATATGCTAATATTACAATTTCACACGATACTTGCTTAAACCACTGTTTATAATATCATGATTTTGTAACAAAAACAAACATGTTTTGAAGTGTCCACAATAACAATATTGTATAATGGTGTATAACCAGTCAATGGCACCACTGAAGCTCCATGTGGACCTACAGAAATCAAGTGATGATGCCTTTGTCTCCTATTGTCTTTGTTCTTTGCCTTGATGAAGGCCTACTAGGCCACAACATTGGCATTGTTTTTAACTTTGATATGGCCAAATAAAATAGTGGTGTAATTGAGGTAGTGTCCCTATATTGATTCCGTAGTGAAATAAGTGCTCCCCGTGTCGATCACTCTGTCTCATTTTTTCTCATTTTTTCCCCCCTCCAGATGTGTTGAGTCAGTTGGAGAACACGGCCACTCTGACGCCCAGCTGTGAGCTCACCAGCGCTGCTCAGAGCGCCACCGCTCCTGGCTCTGTGGGGGTGGAGCTCACCAGCCTGGATCTCTCCTCCCTATTCTCCACTGTCCCCTCCGGGGCCTCCACTGTGCCTGCAGGTCCTGCCCCTCAATCAGGCCCTGCTTCCTTCACCATGGACATGGCTCTGGTGAGCAGCGGGATCCTTACCATAGATCCAGCTTCAGTGGGCTCGGCTCTGGGAAGTGCCAAGCCCGTGGACCCTCTGATCTTGGCTGCGGGCGGGGACATGGGGACACATGTTCTGGACACGGGGGGAGGAAGTGGGGTCCTGCAGCAGGCTGCGCTGCAATTGGACGACGTACAGACCGTCAACCCTGAGGCACTAGGGGCGCTAACAGCTATGGCTATCCAGAGCACCTCTGCTGCTGAGCAGCTTCAAGCCCTGAGCTGCTCCAGTGCTTTAACGGCGGAGTCGCCTTCCTCCTCCCTGACCCCATCTCTCTCTTCTCCTCTCTCCTCCTCTCTCCCCACCTCTCTTGTTCCATCTCTGGCGTCCTCCACGGTCCCTGAGCTGCTGTCTCCCCAGGTGAAGGCTGATATGGGGGGCAGCGAGGCGGCTGTGGGCCCATTACTGAGTGGAGTGGAGGTCCTGAGCCAACCGGAGAACAGCAAGGCTATGAGTCAGTTTGTGTTTCCTAGCCACAGCGCATCCTACAGCGGGCAGAAGGAGGCGGCGCTGCCCTCAGTTACTCCTTGTCCCTTCATGGTGAGTGTAAAGGATGGAGGATGTTTCTCTTGGTTGTTGCTGCTCTTATCCTGTCTGTCACGTAAGCCCCCCATTTTTTCATATTTGTATAAAAAGCCCCCCAGGCAATGCCAAATGTGAACATAGCCTTACATGTCATAATTCCATAATCTTAATGTTGGTATGAAAAATGTTTCACTTAAAACTCGTTGATTACAATATTGTACCAAGCGTGTTTAATATGGCATTACAGTTTTAATGTGCAATTTAATCGCTGTTGATTTATTAAATTTTTTTTCCTTCCTGAAGGAGAGCAGTGGTTCTGCCCGCACAGACTACAGGGCCATCCAGCTGGCAAAGCGGAAGAAGCAGAAAGGCCCTGCTGCCAGTGCAGCTACTTCAGGGGCAACTCAGAGGAAGACTAAGGGGGTGAAGAGCTCCAGTGCTGCAGGGGCTCCAGCAAGTGCTCATTTTGGAGAAGGAACTGCATCAACCACGGCAGGTCTCACTATACGAGACCCAGTCACTGGAGTCCAGTATGTACAGATTCAGCTACTGCAGGTGAGTGGGCGTGGGAGCGTTTTCATTCGTATGACTTCGCTCTCAGTCATAGTGTGCTCTTCTAATTTGTGCATGTGTATTTCAGGATGACCCTGCCACTGATGGAGACTTGGCTTTCCAGCTCAGTTCACAGACCTCCAGTTCTCATTCCCAGCTAACAGTCGACCTGCCCGTCAACATCCTGCAGGTTAAGCCTCTACTACTTGCACCGACTACTTCATTCAAATAAATGTTTAGGATTAGAGATGTGCATCAGGACTGGGATCCCGTGCGACCCAACAAGAAAGTTGTGGGTGGTCAGACATGAAAATCGTGGGACAAAGAGAGATCCACGTATCCAGTGTTACCACTACTTAATTTTTCTTTTCTGAAAAAGAAGAGACCACCGCTTGCCATCTTGTTTATCAATTGACTCACACTTCCGTGATTTGCGCATTCACAGGGTTAAAGTTCACCTAAATTAACTAGTGGATTTAACCGAAGCTAATTCCTTTTTTTTTGGCTTTCTTCTTGTGTCCATTAAAAATCCCTCTTAACAATGTTTTAAATGACTTACTTTGGGAAACTGAACCGACTGAGTTCATTAAAAGATATTGGGGGCGTGTACAAACAGATAACTGAAAGAGCGGGATTAAAAAAACAGTCCCACCCAGTTCTACCTAGGATGATAAAAAGAGAGGTTGGTGTTTTGTGATAGTTTATTATAAAAACAGCCTTCCCAGATGGTAAATTAAAGCAATGTTTGTATAGTAAATGGCTAGTTTAATTTCATTACAGTAGACTTTAATTCACCAAATATTATAGCATAAGTTCTGTTACTATATATGAATAATAAAATCACTGAAATGTGGGTGTTTCTTATCAGGAGCCTTCAGCCATGGCTGAGGATGATAATGGATCAGATAACTCTCAGTTCACCGGCAGTACCATCAACCTACAGGACCTGGAATGAGGATACACCCGAGGGCCAGCAAAAGCTGCTGGTTGACCTACTGACAGTTTCTCTTGTATAGTTTTTATTTTTTATTTTTTTTACTTTCTCAAAAGCATCTGTTTTCATGATGTCTGTCTGGATATGTTCGTGTCAATCTACTGGGTGTTTTATGCAAAGAGTTTCTGAACCTTGTAGTGCGTGCATTTCTTTATTTAAAATGGCATATTTAAACAGCCCAGCCTAATTCCACACTTTCTTGATAAAATGTCTTATTTGACCAAAAGCAAAGCATCATGTATTAGCTAGGTTTCCTTTGTTGAGAACATGCTCTGTTTAACTCACTTTATGTAACACAGTTATTTATAAATAGAGCCAGTATCACACGTATTAATGCAAGAGAGGCATTGTACTGCCAAAACAGACTTTGTAGTTTAGCTTCCCCAGCTAGGTGTACCACTATCATCTACTGCTAATAGAGTAGTTACGGGACAACTCTAAGTTGTCGTTAAAGTGTTAATGAGCAAGAATTAATTTGAGTTGTTACATTCTGCCTAACATGGTACATGTTTTAAGCCTGTTACAAGGGTCTTATGTAATTACCTTGATTTGTAGAACAGCTCAATTAAGTATAATAGATATAAGATTTAATATTCTTTCTGCAAAAACACCCATCAAACTATCAATTGTTTGTCATGAACATTGTCTTGAGTTTCTGTGGCTTCTTCCAGTCCTGATGAGGCAACACCTTCTACAAGATTTTTTTTTTTTTTTTTAGTTTGTTTAATTATTTTTATATGGATTTGTGTAAAACATGAAGATATAGTTATTTGTTTTGTGTATGAAAATAAGATTAAAAGCTACTCTACTTTTTAATTCAACCTGTATATATGTAACTTATTTTGTGAGTTGGTTTTTGCTCTTAGCAGGACTTTAGTAATAAACATACTTCTGGGATTTGCACAGTTATAAACTTAGGGTGGGAGTAAACGTTTTTGGACAATCTCAGGCTAAATACTGCACTAGGGTTGTTCAATGCTAATTGGACTGTGTTATTATGTGAGTCATTAGTAAAGAGCATCTGCTTTAAGTGAAGAAGTAAAGATATTCCTCCTTCTCCTTGTCTGTGTTCTCACTGTGCTGGTTGTTCTTGAGTTTACGAACAGGAGGCTTGGAGCGAGGCATCAGCTTCCTACCAGACTAGAGAAAGAGTATGAGAAGGGTTAGATTTTAGTAAGGTATTTATTGTGTATTTATATTGTCCACCCTGTTATAGGTTTTTTGCATCTCTATATACAGTCAGCTCCAGAATTATTGGCACCCTTGGTAATGATGGGTAAAAAAAAAGGTTATGAAAAGATGTCTGTGGTTAATTAGCTTAATCACACTGAAAATATGAGAGATATCTAAAAACCATGTGTCACAATTATTGTCACCCCTAGAAATTCTTATGAACATAATGTAACTGAAGCATGTCCCCCTATATTTGACTTTTTTAAGTTCATGTGAGTGTTAATGAACTCTTAAGCAGCCAACCATGACTTCCTGTTTCACTGGGGTATGAATATGAGGTGACACAGAAGCCGAATTCCTTTAGTCATTCATCAACATGGGGAAGATTAGAGAATACACAAATGAAATGAGACACAAGTGTGTTGACCTCCAGAAATTAGGCAATGGCTATAAAAAAAACAACTACATGCTTGAAAATAGGGCAATAATTAAGAAGTTTAAAACAATTGGAGCCTGTAATGAACCAGCCTAGAAGTGGACGCAAGTGTATTTTGCCCCCACATACAGTGAAGCTGATGCTTTGAGGGGAAAAAATTTGGGGCATTTTGGGGTCACCAAGTCTCTAAATCTATAATTAGACGCCACCTCCATGCCAACAAACACTTGAAAGGCATGCCAGAAGAAAGCCTTTTCTTTCATCAAACCACAAACGTAAGCACCTGAATAAGGTTTTTTATTTTCTGGAGAATAAATTTACTTCAGTTAAAGGTTAGATTTCTCTCATATTTTCAGCGTGAGATTAAGCTAATTAATTACAAAGACATTTTTTCATAAACTTTTTTACCCATCTTTACCAAGGGTGCCAATAATTCTGGAGCTGACTGTAAGTCTATATCAGTATTTTACCCTCTGTTTTACCGTTTGCTTGATCTCAGCCTGAGCTCTCTCCATGGCTTTCTTCATTCTCTCTTCCTGGTGTTGCTTCTGCAGATTGAGCTTCTCATCTCGCAATCTACAAGAACACAAAAAACTAAAATATGACTGGCAAGTTTTGTGGGTGATTAACCTAGACAAGCCAAATGTGAAAGTGGAGAATTGGAATGGTTATTGGTCAGACCTGAGTCTCCTCTCCTTTTCCTTGGCTCTCTCGGCCATGGCGAGACGGTCAGCAGGAATTAGCTCCACGCTCTCCAGCAGCTCTCCCAGCTGGCTCTCGATGGCCGTCAGCATCTGCAGAGTGCTCAGGTTGGCCTCACTGTCTCCAATGCAGCTCCGATAGACTTCCTCCACCTTCTGGCCCAGAGCATTCAGAGTACTGTCCTGAGAGGGGAGTGAAAAGACATGTGGAGGACGATTGGACAGAGAGACACAATTAAAAGGACAAAAAGAAAAGAGAGGATGCATGAAACAAAATCAGTTTAAAATGATATATGGGGAAGATCAATGTGTACAAGTTTTAAATTGGAGCTCAGGTGTGTAATGGTAAAGTAATTTGACATGCTGTTCTTACTTTTTGTACTTTCTACTATTCAGAAAACAGATACAATATAGATAAAATCATTGTAAATGTATGTAAGTCCAATGTGAAAATGTGAAGAAAAAAACAAACCCAAATGGTGTAGAAAGTGTGTACATACCCAGTGGAGTTCATTTTACCTTAGCTTAACACAGTAGTTTTTTAGAGAAATTTTACTCTAAATTAATGAAGTATACTGTAGCAGCGGTGCGCCAGCACGGTGTGCATTTGCATACCTGTGAGCCCCCGCGGCCGCCTGTTATTTGTGGAGAAGAATTCCTTGTTCTGTTAGAATTAGTGTTCCGTGTAAAAGGAGGAATTGTGGGATTTGTTGTCCGTGCTGGCCTGTGTTGAACCAGCACGCTATATTGCTTACATACGTGTCCACCATCGGCAGAAGTCCGGTGAACTTTGTTAACCCCTGCCGGCTTCCGCCATGTAAGTTTAGTTCTCAGGTTTACCACCAAGCTACGTTGTTGTGCTGTAAAAGTGTGTTTGCCAAATAAAGAGCATTTTCCTGATTTTAAAATGCTTCCTGCTCACGCCTCTTCTTTGCCGACGTCACAACACTTTAACTTCAGTAACTTTTTTTCTGATTATCCAGAGTTGCAGTTCTTTTTTATAAGCATTGTAAAGCAAAGATGTGAACATGTTTAACAGTCTTTTCTTACCTCCTCTGCTTTGTACTTTCCGAAGTTGAAGAGCCTGGCTTTAAGCTTCAGTTCTGCAGTTCTTTCTTTTTCTCTCTCAGTAGTCACTGTCATGATGTTAATCTGTTGCCTCAGCTGGTTTGCTTCATGCTCCCTGCGTGCATATAATTACATACACAGAAAACTACAGTTCAACAGGCTTATCCTCCTAATGAAACATGTTTTCCAATGCTGGTTTTGGAGTACCCAAATTTGAGTGTTTTCTATTAAATTTTTTAATTCAATTCAACTTTATTTGTATATAGCGCTTTACATAAATCAGCTTCTAGATCCCTAAAAAGCAAGCCAAAAGCCACAGTGGCAAAAAGGAAAAATTCTATCCTGAGACAGCATAAGGAAGAAACCCTGAAAGGAACCAGTTTTCCTGATCTACCCCTGAACTACATGGTAATCAGTGGAAGGTCCTCTATGGTAAAGTTACAACAACTATATCCATTTTGAATCATATAAGCTCCTAAAGTGCTCACATGTTCTTGCGAGTCTGTTCCATGGTCTGTCTGAACTCCTCCAGGCCTTCCTCTGTCTCCTGAGAGTTCTGTATCAAGGAGAGGTTCTGCTCCTCCAGTTCACTGAGCAGGTCCAGCAGCTGCTGAGGCTCTGTGAAGTACAGCTCTGGCTCTTCCTACAGGGGGTGCAGTGAAACACATCAACCAGTAAGTGGTGATTTACAGCTCAGGACAAGAAATGGATTGAAAGATGCACATAACAAAAAAAAAACCATGATTAATGGTGCGTGTTTAACAGAGAATTTGTTCATATTCAACTTTATGTAACTTCTTAATATGAATTCATCTCATATTTATTAGTTCTGGTTCTGGTTTAACTCTTCAGACCTCAAATAGGTTGCAAATGTAAGGATGAATAAACGGTATGCTAACAAGCATAATCTTTACTAATGGCTTAAAAAACAGTAGTTATAGGTTTCATTGTCAAATCTGCTATATTGAGGTGTGACATGAGAGAGTGGGAGATTAAAAAAGCATTTATTTTGAAAATTTTATACAAAGATGCATACTAATAGCAATGTAAGCTTTGTAGGTTTAAGTATTATTTCACATGATTCAAGTATTATTTTAGATCAGTGATGATAAAATGCGTGTGATTGACATTTAAAAAAAAAAAACCTGGTGGCACAGATTAACTCCTAAACAAGTGTTTCAGGCCCAGAAATGTACTTTTACTTATGTATTACAAATGGATCAGCAGTTGGTTTGGATATAATTCATACTGACCTCATATTCTGAGCTGTCGGTTTCAGATGCAGAGCTACTACAAACAACAAAAAAAGTTTGATTAGTTAAACTAATTTACATCACATGGAACTTATCATGTGTGCATGTGTGTTTGTTTTGTACAGACATTTTGCCACTCTGAGGAGTTGACTTCACACTGTGTCTGGAAGGAACTCTGGCCTCACGAAGAGAAGGCAGCTCTCGAGACCCAACAGAGCTCCTTTTCTCTCTGCCCGTGTCTGAGTATCGAGTGCAAAAAAGAAAGTTGGTCATCTGATACTGTAATATCTACTGGAACTAAACACTACATTCCCTAAGGGAAAAAGCTCTCCAGCTACAAAGATGACGGTTCAGAATTTTACATCATGTGTGTACAGGGTTCTTAATGTGATGATCCAGAGACTGAATATCCCCGGTTGGGAAATCAGTTACACAAACCTCAAAAAATATGACAAGGAACAATTTCAGAGCATGAAGTAGGACTACGCAATAATGATTGCATTAGTGTTCACTAATGTTTTTAATAGAGATGCACCGAAACGTTGACACTTTTGGTTTTTGGCCAAAAGAGTAAAATGCAGAACCTTTTGGGCAAAAAAAAGTTACCCTATTAGTGAAAAAGTCACCCAAGGACTTTTTCACTACAGGTTTGATACGCCATCTAAAATCCCAACATCCTGGGCAATTTTAAAGACCACGTATAATAGTTTTATATTTGATATTATTTGTTGTATTTATTGTCAGCTCGGTTTTGTGGAACAATGTCCTATTAATAGGGCTGACTTGCTAATAAAAAATTTAAAAAAAAGTGTTTTTTAATTACATTGTTGTTTTTTTTTATGAGTGCTTTTCAATTTTCAAAAGCATAAAAAGCTCATGAATAAAAACCCTGAATTTCAGATTCGATGCATCACTAGTTTTTAATATTTTGCAAGGCTAATTGCAATCACAATATGCAGTAATCTAATCATGATATGATGTTCCATGGTGAATACATACATCTATCATATTGAGGGGTCTTTTTTCCTCTGTCTGTCTCCCTGCTCTTTCCCTCGCGCTCTTCCTTGTTGATAGCAGAGGTGGGTTTAGTGCAGCTTTTCCTCTTCGCTTTCTGTTTTTCCTGCCACTCTGGAGGAGAAAGCTTAAACAGAAAGTCCCTGTAGAGTTTGTACTCTTGCAGCGTGTCCTCAAACTTAGCGATGTCGCTGAGGGAAAGAGGGAAGAATTAATGCACCTTTGAACTGGTGTGTATAGAAACTGAAGAATCAACCCGAATGTGGCTTAATAAAGACTGAAAGCTGGTTAGCATGTTCTTGTTGTATCATGCTGACTTGCTTATACTAGCTTTACTTAGCAACATTCTGTAGTAAGATATTCTTTTAACAAGTAGATTAGTGAAAAGAACTGTACTTATGACTTATCTCTGTGCTGTGTTCATATATGTTACTGGCATATGTACCTTTTAATGGTCACCATCTTAGCAGTGACCCGCTTGATCTCTGCTAGTTTCTCCAGCTTTGCTTTGGTCTCCTGCTCGGCACTATGTATGAGATCACATGCATGGTCATACGCAACATTTTCTCAGTGCACACACACTTGCTCAGTGTTCTTCAATGTAATTTGCAACCATAGCCACCAAACTTTCACTGGGTGAATCTGGTTTCAATTTCCCTTTTATATTAAAGCAGTAAAAGAATTAGTGTACAGGTTAGTGATGATTGTGATTATATGTTGGTCTAATTATGTACATTTTAGGATATTGTATGTCTGTGCAGTTGTGTGTTTGTGTTGCATCATTACATTTTGATGGCCTCCACTGAGCTCTTGTCGTTTTCTTTTAGAAATGCATCAAACAAGACGGCGTCGTCCTCCAGGAACTTTTCAGCTCTAGCTAACTTATTCTCTTCACAGCTTGCCACTTCATCTAGGTGCTCAATTTCTTTTCTCTTTACTTCCAGAGCATACTTAAAGAGGGAGAGAGACAGAGAAGGAGTAGAAAGGATAGAAATATAAGGAAACATGCTGAAACTATCACAACAGAATAGGCAGAGTATCCATGAGAGGTTGTGGGTGAACACAAATCGTACCTCCAGGTAGAACATCTCTCGTTTCTTGTTAATAAACTCACGTATGCTCTCTTTTTCAATGTTACGATCTAAAACAGAATATAACAGAATGAACAGAATATCTTAATGGACACGGGGAAATAAAAAGGTATGCAACTGGTTTTGTTGTTTGTTCCAGGCAGGCGTTTCTCAATTTAAAATATGTATGACGTGTATGCCTGCTTCTGTGCATTTTCTGACATTTATGTCTCACCTTTGATCATGGGCACTTTGCAGACAGGGGTGTTTCGGAGGAGCTGGACCTCGGTCTGTGCGCAGTTGGTGGTGCTCTCTTCCTCGTCCTCTAGGCCGTCTCTCAGTTTCTTTCTCAGCTCTAACTGTCTGGCTTTCATTCTGCCCGAGTATGTCTTCTTCTCCTGGATAGGCAGACTCAGCTCTCTCTGATATTCCTACACACACACAGAGATCAGCTTATTGCATATTCTTGTATCGATTTCTCTTTTGACCCAACTCACAGGGGCTGTGTAGGTAAAAAGGAGTGCTTTGTTAAGAGTAAAGACTTGTAATGCTGTGCTCTTATCAAAACCCTCTATCTTCTAAGATGAATGCCCTTCGATATTAAGAACAGGTAAACGGATGTGATATAGACTATCAAAGGATATAGGATTATATCTTAATGAAATACTTCATTGTTTTTCAAACTAATCTCTTCTACATCTGCAGCGTATGTGTGATTACCATGGACAAGAATTTCAACACATTTCCTAGTACTGAGAAGAGAACAAAAACCTGTTTGCTCAAAACTCTCTTATTATGGAAGTCTAAGGGCAGTTGTTGGTGCAGTCAATAATTTGTTTATGGAAAGACACATACACTTCCAGTCAAAAGTTTGGACACACCAGCTCATCAGGGGCGGATTTAGTGATTTTGGGGGAAAAGAAAAGGAATGGGGACCCCCTCTTTCAACCACAAGTATTTACTTTGGATGTCCCTCGACTTGACTTGTCCAGCCTGCTTTTGTACAGTAGGGTGTTGACTGTCAGAGCTACACTAGCGTTCAAAAGTTTGGAATCAATGTTTTCAGTAATATAAACACGCCTGTTTCCTGTCTGTTACCCCCGAGTAGCGT
Organism: Olivaichthys viedmensis; assembly: GCA_028565825.1. NCBI lineage: Eukaryota > Metazoa > Chordata > Actinopteri > Siluriformes > Diplomystidae > Olivaichthys > Olivaichthys viedmensis. Next base: position 9,671,296 of record JAOUQW010000015.1, read on the forward strand.
GTGTATAAGTATCCCGGTGTTCCAGTCCTGTTTTGTCGTTCGTTGTTAATGTTGTGCCTGTTTGTAACGTTGTGTTTGTTCAATTGAAGTGTTTAATAAATGTTTAAAACGGCTTTGCGAGTGTGTCCAGCCTCCCGTTGACAGAGCGTGACAGTATTCAGTTAAAGTAGTTTGACAAATGTATTGAAGTATTGAAGAATGTGTTTGGTCTAAAAGAGAACTGTTAATATTAATCTCAGTTCAGCAGCTCCAGGCAACGCTATAACTGAGACCATGACCTTCTCATTCTTGTTCAAGTAGTTGCATAATTTTGCCAGGATAACTTAGAATAAAGCATTATGAAATAATGTGCTGCTGTCTTGTCTTGTAGAGATTTTAGCATGCAAAGAGTGCCAATACTGTGCCCGTTTTATAATTTACACTCTTGTTACTTTTTATGTCATCCAATACCACCATGTTTTAAAAACGTATACAAGCAGTTCTTTGTACTGTGACATTTATTAGTGAACTGCTAATAATATATTGTGTCTAATTAACTTTTGTATGCAACCTAGCATTTTAAATGAGGATCACTGATAGAGCTACAGAGTACAAGCACAGTAGTAGTACGTAAATAAGTGTTACAACAGTCTTGTCTACAGGACAGCATCATTAGTTAAAAGGTCAAGACAAGGCTTTTAACAATCAAATTGTTATTACTATGACATAAAATACAAAACGTGTGTGATTGAAGTAAGTGCAGAAGTATATTTTAAACGGCCTAATTGTCATATATACTAGGGTAAGGATCTACACACTCTTTATAGGCCAGATGTTCTAACTATATTAGACACTACCTTACCTATATCTACCTATAAGCGGTGAAAGACAGAAAGGCGTGGAGAATGATGATCCATAAAGTGACCGAGAGTCGGCTGCGACTGAACGGATAATCATCATCATACTATAGTAGAATAAATTTACTATCCAGGGGCCACATTCAAACTTTTGGAGCCTACTGTATAAAAGTACATTAAAGTCCATGAAGATGACAGTGTTTCCAGCAGTGAGGGAGTTTCTGTGAAGTGTGTACAAGTTAAACACTGCTGCAGATGTAGACTCTACCTTCATGGCATGAACCAGAGCCTCGGGTTTCTGAGCCGACGTCATGTAGGGGGTGATGGGCGAAGGCAGATCTCCACCCGGGAGCCGAACAGTGCCCTGTGGAGAGAGACATACACATTGAGTAATGAGACAATGAGACAAACACACATTTATCAGTGAGGAAGAAGACTGTTAATGTTATTGGAACAAGTTGGGCCTGTTTTTCTGAGGCACAACGTGGGTTAAACCATTAGAGCTCTCTCATTAGAGCTCATCTTTGCCAGTGCCGCCCCTCATGGGTACGGAGCGTCGAGCACATCAACAAAGAGCTCTTTGAGTGGGTCAGGCCTGGCGAGGCCCTGTTTAGACACAGCCTTTTGAGTTTCATTCTAGCGTTAAATCCACAACAATTGAGCCTGCATTCCAGCAGTGGGGCCGCGAGAATAGCACTAAACGGGAGCAGCTCCTCGCTTTCAGCCTGCGTTGCTCATTTACAGTCGCCAGCAGACTCATATTGGGTTGGACCTCAGGACATTTCACCCACTGCTGACACGGGTACGCCCACGGGGCACGGGCCATGCTCCGATTCACTACCTAGGCTGAAAATGCTGAACTCCTTTAACTACAATTTATTATCTAGGGGCCATGCTCAAATTGCGCCAGGCTTCAACAACGTCCAATGAAATTTACCAAGTGGATTGTATTTTCGAATACAATCCACTTGGCCAAACGACAATTTACGAACTGGCCATGCTCCATGGGGCCAAACAAAAATTCAATATCCATTTAAATATTTAATATCCAGTTTAATAAAAATTTAAATAATCACACTCAAATATACTCTAAAATTTACTATCCCTGGGCCATGCTCAAATAAATTCCACTGGGCCAAACTAAAATTTACTATCCAGCGGCAACGCTCAAATACAATCCCTAAAATTCTTTATCCAGGGGCACATTTAAAATATACTCTACTGGGCCAAACTGAAATTTACTATCCAGGGGCCAAGCTCAAAGTACTTTCTACTTGGGCTAAACTAAATTTCACTATCCAGGGGCCACACTCAATACACGCCACTGGGCCAGACTAAAATTTACTATCCAGGGGCCATGCTCAAATACCCTCCAATGTACTATAGTAGAATAAATTAACTATCTAAGGGCCACGCTCTTGGATGATTTTGTCAGTCATGGCAACTTTTATGAAAACAGGGGCCACGCTTAAATCCACTCCACTGGGCCAAACTAAAAATGTCCTTGCTAGATGCTAGCTAGGTGCCCTTTCTCTTAAGTTATGGCTTCAGGATAACATCTGTTATTGTTACTACAGGAAGTAAAAGGGCACCAAAATGCATTTATCCATACAAGTCGGCGAAGTATACCATCAAGTCTTCTATATTTGAGTGCGATATTAACTGAAATGTTTTCAGCCACAAAACATTGGAGCATTCACTGGGTCGGTGGGCTAGCTAATGAATTTATGATTTGTCCACCCCTTTTTACGACATCTTACTCAAATGCAAACGTTTCGGTGAACATAAGTACACACTAATGGCGAGAGGATGAAGTATTGATCGTTATGGAGCCGTGCCACAGGCAACGTGTGTGCGAGTGGCTCAGAGGGAGCGTTTAATTACACAGCATTAGTGTTTCTACGAGCTGCCGGCCAGCTGAGCTTCTCTGGAAACAACATCTTCATCAGTCATGTGCTCTACCTGCAGGACATTGCATGGCATCACTGTCTTACTCCACAAACACACACTCACAGACACACTCTGGTGGAGCAGAGGATTTCTATCATTCTGCCTGGATCAGATCCTAATTTGAAAGCCTCCAATTCATTTGGATGGCCTCCCAGGCCCGACTTTACAACCTTGAAGTCCCTGATGATGCGTTAACTACTTAAACATCGACGAGTGAAGTGCTAGGCACAACACGAGTGTGTGTGAATCCTGGGCTTCGAGTGCAGGACAAACTCGGAAGAGTCTGAGTCTCTCAGGCCATTTCCGCCTTAGGCAGGCTTATAGGGCAATAAAAAAAAGCCCTTGGCGGCTATTATGCTCTGCTCAGAAAGACCAAGGGCTCTGCACGGCAAATCCAGTAAGGCAGATTAAGCCTCAGGTGATAAATAAATCTTCCTTGGCGTCACCCAAACACTGTCTACGTGCAGGATGTAGTTATGGAGAAAGCGCAGATGGCTGATCTAAACTCATTCAGACAAACTGCAGGCAGCGTCAGAGCAATCAAGCTACGAGATAAGAGAGGATTACAAATGCATCTCTAAAATATAATTACAAAAATGTCATCTGTGTAATCTATTGGTTGCATTGAGCCAAAGCAGCATCAGGAAAACGTGACTCATGGATGTAAGATGTAAGTTACGTCCATTCAAATTTAATTCGATGAAACAGCTGAGACAGAAATTGGACCATAATAAGGAAAATTATTTTGACAACTTTTTGACGGAAAATAATCAACGAAGGGGTGGTGTGATGCGGCCGTTACCACCCCGGAGTTGATTATTTTCCTGTAACAACAGTGTTTTATTCCGCTTATACCACAGCAATATGCCAACAATTACTCATTTTATGTATTAAAATAATCTGGTTATGTAATAGTTCAGCTCTCAAGCCAGTGGAAAAGTGAACTGGTTCCTAAAAAGGTTTGCCGGTTCCATGACCAAGCACTGGTTTCGTGTCGGTGGAAAATGGGTATTAGAGAAAGGGGAAGGGTTCTTCAACTTTCTCACGTGAGCGCCGGTAGTGAAGTGATCAGCATGTGGTCAGTGCGAGTGTGTGATCCTCTCTGATACGCCGGTAAGCACACCAACAGCTCCGAATACCGTTTCAGCAGCACGTTACTGCATTATTTAGCGCTTCTGTGTTTGAAGTGGAAGTTGAAAGCCAGGCTAATGAAGCACTGATCCCAGAGATGGGCTCTCTCTCTCTGTCTCTCTCTGTCTCTCTCTGTCTCTCTCTGTCTCTCTCTGTCTCTCTCTGTCTCTCTGTGCAGACCGACACTCTCGGCAAAATAAAGAAAAAAGAAAAAAAAAGTAGTTTAAAATAAGCCCTGTCGTATCTCTGGATGAAACCCACGGTGCGCTCTAATTGATTTCTCCTTCCTGAGGAAGCTGCTGCTCTACAGAAGTAGGACGAGAGCGCCGTTTTTGCCTGTCACGGCCAATGAGCACTCTGATTAGCTAAAGCTGGAGGGCTGGGGAGTGGGGTGGGGGGGGGGGGGGGTAACATCCACAGGGCTGTTCGTGACCTTTTTTCTGAGGAGAGGAGGCGGAGAGGAAAGAATACATACCTCAGGGAAGGAAACGGAGAGAGAGAGAGAGAGAGAGAGAGAGATCAAGTGGGTGGTGATGAAGAAGAGAGGAAGAAGATACCATGGTCTAAATAAAGAAGTGTTCGTTTCATGCTCGGTCTCGTTAAGCCGTGTGCAGCAGCGGATGGAGGCTGAACGCAGCTGCTGGCTCAGCTAAGCATGAACAGCTAAACAAGCCAAAAATCTGATGCGAGCGGCAGACATTCAGGCTTCTTTTTATTGCTCGCTGTTATTGCTGAAGTCTGCGAGATGTTTACGTAGTGGTCCGGGTTATTGTCTCCCGCTTTGGCATGGACAAAGCAAGCGCGTGTTGTGCTTGGACTGTCAAAACTGGCTGGGGCTGAAGAAGTAGAATTCAAACTCGTATTCAAACAAAAGGCCGTGATCTCAAAAGCTTACAGTATCAGCTTGTTTTTGTTTTAAAGCCAATCTCCTCTCAATTTAGTCTTCCCTATTGCTGGACAGCTATCAATCCTGGGAGGGTGAAGGCTAACTCACCATCTCTTGAGAATAGGGCGAACGTTTGGACAGTTGCACCACTCTGGAGCCAGTATGAGCCTTTTAAATGAGTTTCTCTCTCAGTGTAATGAAAACCTGGTGCTCTGAGACGCGGCTATTTATATGAAGTTGGATTACATGGTCCGAGTTAATTTAATAAACTGCTTTCCGCTTTCCGCAGGTCGCTTCCAGGTTAGCAGGCAGTCTGTAAGCTTTCGGAGACACGCTGTACTGGAACATCAGCTCTCCTGCAGGGATCAGACCCCTGCACAGAGCCAGGAAATCATCTGATCATCTGATGCCAACCAGCTCTCTTTTGTATTGTCAACCATTCATCATTTTTATTTTTTATTTAAGATACTTTCAATTAAATAGCTGATGACTGATGCGAGGGAACTTCCAGAATGATCCATCGCTATATTTTTATGAAGCAACAAGGACACACAGTGTGACTGACATGAAGCAACACTCTTACGGAGAGTCCTTGGTGTGTGGGTTTTTTTTTGGGGGGGAGGGGGGTGGGTTCTTTGCCTGTGCCTGTCTTTGCAATCCGGATGAAGTATGCAGGTCTGGGCTGAATACTGAGGCGGCTGATGAGATAATTGATGCCTGTCCTTGTTCAAATGTGGAAACAATTAGAATCCAGGAAGCTGTTAAATATTTCTGGTTAGAGATGACTGACAGGACAGCTGTAAGAAAATCTCCTGCCTATAAGTGGTTTGATTAGCGAGTGCAGGAAATTGTTGGTGTCACTCAGATAACAAAAATGCGTTTTATACACAAAATTTATTTGAACAGTCACACAAAATTGCCTGAAAAAAAAAAAAGTCCAACGAGTCAAATGGAAAAAGAACGTACGTTCTGTAAGGCGTCCTGCTGCTTGGAAAGAGAGGAGAGCTGGGACTCGGAGTGATACAGCGACATGCCTTTCCTCAGCGTTTTCAAATCACCAACAGTCCCCTACCGAGGACAAAAATACAAATACAAATTAATTTACATTAATACAGATTATGGTTGTAATGTGATTGGATCAAAAGTAAAAAATGACTGGAACATAAAAGCACAGTGTCATTGGTGTTAGTTGTGCACCAATTAGCATCAACCTTGGCTAAGCTCAGCAAGATCTCGATATTGTGATCACGATTAAAATACGATGCAGCCTTGTGTTGAGAAATTTGATGAAAATAATGTTCCTGGTTTGTTCGCTCTCGTCTGATCTTCTCCTCTTTCCCTTCTTCGCAATGTTAATGATATAAATTCTACATTATTGTTACAGAGTTGGTGGACACCAAAGAAATGAAAAAAATAAAAATAAAATGTAGCATCCCTATTTCCCCCCAATTTTCCATTTTTGATATGATATTGACCGATTCCCGATACTGATCCGATATCGACATCCTCTTAGTAACAGAGCAACTCTCTTCAAGTTTCCGTTGCTAAGTAATTAGAAACATCAGAAGCCTGATGGCGGTGTGCTTTAAGAAAAAGTTGCGTCCTGCGTTCACTAGGCATGTGCAATAAGTGAAAATTAGTAAGTACTTAACAAAGAAAGCTTCCAGGAGGTGCTGATCTCACAATGACTTTTTTTTATACAGACTATTCGCTTCCTCAACAAAACCTAACAGACTCAGTCTTTGGCTGACAGATGTGTTGTTTGGCTCGTGTCTTCATGTTCGCCGTGTGTTTAAAACACAAAGTGACGGCGCGCAATAACCAATATTGGATAGTGTACAGTGGTAACGCATGTTTATACTAATCGGACAGTCAATGCAGACATTTGCACATCACACATGGTGAGAAAGCACAGAAATGAAGCTGTACGTTTCTCCTACAAGATGCTTGTGTTGTGCTTTTGCGGCTGGTTTGAATTGAAAAGGCCTAGACTGCACAGTAAATAAAGATTCTGGCTCCATTTCTCGTTGATTGGTACCGGACTTCAATTCATGTAAAATGTATGCGATGAAGCGAAAAAACAGATTTAATAAACGTTAATTTACGCATTTATTGTGCTTGTCATGATTTGATCATTGCTGCCCCTAGTGTTCACTCGCGAGATCTGCGCTGTGTCAGCAGAGGAAAATGTGTCAAATCCAATCCGATACTAATCCAACGTTTCAGGCCAATATCGGATCGGACATCTCTACGCTCTCAGAAAAAAATGTTACTAAACTGTACCTTTCCTTGTCACTGAGGTGGTACCCTCAAGGCTACATCTTTGATACCTTTAGTATGCATCTTTATCCTGGAATATAGTGTACCTTTAAAAGGTACACTATAGGTACATAATTGGGACTTAAGGACCAATGTTGTACCCTTAATTAGCTTGGTAAAGCTTTAAAAGCTACACTACATGCTCCTTTCCAGGTTAAAGATACATACTAAAGGTACCAAAGATGTACCCTTGAGCGTACCACTCCAGTGACAAGGAAAGGTACAGTTTCGTACTCTTTTTTCGGAGAGGGTAGAGCAAACACGAGATTTAAGACATTCTGGAAAATATATATTAGAGTCCAGCGGGACGTGTGTCTGTTTAATTTGCTGCTGTAATAAAGGAATATAACTAGTGAGTGAAATGTGTAGAATCCTTATTAACACAGCACTATTTCAGTGGAAACTCACCTATTAAGCTGTCCACTTAAAATAAAAGGAAATACAATTATTATTAGGCCTATTAAACATACTCTATCTTTATTCTAACAGACAGCCTGCGGTCCGTAACATATTTTTAATTCATCTGGCCCAAAATAAGAAAAAAAGTTTGGACACCCCTCAGCCAAGTGAACGAGTAAAGAAACCCAAGTCAGCACACTAAAGAGGGAATGTCCACATCACTTCACATCACTTTAGCTGCTCGAAAATCAGGTCGACTGCTTAGCATAATGCTACTAAAATGGCAATTCATTCTTCCTTCGAGCGTTTGCAAATGTCATCAAATGTACTGTAGCTTCATGCATATTGAGCTTGGGCACCAGCAGGTCATTTTGTGGAGGATCTTTTGCGATATTTCTGGTGCCAATATTCTGGTGACAAGCGATGATTCTGTTTAGCACTGGATCCTAATTTCCCCAGTCGACTCTCAGTTCGTCTTCTGCGTTCGCTCAGGCATCAGTCACAAATAGAAGATTCGCGTCAGAATGAGCTTTGGATGGGTGTCATTTAAAATTAAATAAAAAAAGGCTGCAGGAGAGTCTCGGCGCGCCCGTCTCATTACGGTGTAATCTATTTGATCAGAGCAGGAAGAAGCCATTTGAGTCAATAAACGGCCCTCCAAGTCTCTTCAAGCATCAGTCATTAAGAGCAGAGTCTCCTCCATGAATCGTCTGAATTATTATTGATGAATTCTGCCTGCTGCGATTCAACGCCAGCCGTCGGAAAAGCATCGCGTCTCCGAACCCAGTCGTCTCCAGACAGCGTTATTTCCGCTCGCTTTAATCCGTCTTACTAAAAAAAGGGCTGGATGAAAGCGACGCAGAGGGACTGACGGAGACGAAACACATCCTCGGTGTTTGGGCCTCTGACTGCAGCATCTGTTCTATTGTTCTTTTTGCTAATGGGATGGGTGAAATTGAAATCCGTTTCTATAATCCATTGTCCTGAGATTACATTTACACATGATTCATTTAGCAGATATTTATTTTAATCCGAAGAGAGATACAAATGATTGATTTAAAAATCACCTTAAATGTCGACGATCAGCCAAGACGTGCTTGGTGTCTGAAGTTTGCTTCTTTAGGGACGCTTATAGCCACCAGTTTAGAATGCCTAAATCTTCACACACTCGCCTCGAAAACACCGTTTGGCTCAGCAACACAAGTTATTGCTATTCAAATATCAAAAACGGGAACCATATTATCATCCGAATCACTTCTCACGTACGATTCCGCCTTCAAACTTTAAGCCACGCCTCCTACCGGAGTCTAATGCCGACGCTGTGACACCAAAAAAGATGGTCGCTACGGCTGTTTTTAGCTCTGCGATGTCCTTTTGTGCGTTTTTTTTAATAGACACCAGTGTGTCAGAAAGCACATCAGCAAGTCCGAGATACTGAGCACCTCGACACTGACGACGAAAGAAGCTTCCATTACACCAAACTTCAGACACCAAACATGTTTTGGCTGATCGACTACATTTGGCGTGAGGAGGAATTTTTGGCCAGACTATTCCTGAACTCATAACCTTGCAGTCACGAGTGCAGAAGCTTAGACGCAAATCTTCCAAGTCTTTCAAGACCCTTCAGTGGTGACCTCATTGCACATCAATACGGTCAATGCTGGGTAAAACGGTACAGCCGAAGGTTAAAAACTACAAGGGCCGATGAGTTATGGACTTGAGAAGAGTCGTCTCGTCACGCTTCATAAATACCGAGACATATCCAGGCTTCACCTGTCCACAGGGCTCAATGCACAGCTAATCTGCTTGGGCGTGGAGAACGTCGTGAGGATCCGAGGATCTGCGAAGAGGCATCTGATACCTTCACGAGACTCCGCGGTGTCTGCTCCGAAAGCAATTTAGCGCTGGATGTTATCTATCTAATGAAATATTCCCCCTGAAGACCTGAAGATGATCTGTATCTACACACGCAGCCCATCGTTGCCCTTCATGGGCTTGAGAATCTTGTGCCTCGGTAATAACACGTGTGTAATTATCCTTTCCCTGGCTTCTCTTTTTGTTTTTTTTGTTTTTTCTTTCCCCTAAACCTGCTCTTTGTGTGCTGATTGTTGTTAGGTTGGAAAACATCGCTCTTCTGGATTACTGCAGCTTACGTGGGGTTATGTTCAAATTCCCCCCCAAAAAACAGGCACTACATTATGTTTGTACGTGTGTGTACGTGTGTGATGAAACCGTGTTGCAAATACAAATGTTTTCTTTTTGTTTGTTTTGGTTTTTTTGCATTCCAGCTCCACCTGAGCTTTCTGATTTCCGTCCTTCGCGTCGTATTATTATAATTATTATTGGCTGCTCCCCAATTGGACTTAGTCACATGCTGGTGTCTGGCTCTAGGAAAGAAAGAAAAAAAAAAACAGAAAAAAAACCGGCTGAGCGTTTCCTGGAACTGGTGAAAGTTCTGCCGAAGAGACGTGACTCAAACGTTCCAGCTCTCAGCGTGTGTTCTGGGCTTTGTATGAAAATTTAGATGAATAACGCTTTTTGTCGCATCGGAAAACACATAAAAAATGGTAAATCTGGGGTTACCCCCCTTCTACTCGGTTCCTTCTGCATAACTGAGGCCAGACTCGAGTGCACGAGTGTTCTTTGGCCCACTCTGGCATACGTACGGTTTCCAATAAGCCCTTTTCTCTGGGTCTGTCATCATGTTGCAATGTGTTTCTGATGGCATTTCTTTTATAAAGCGGGAGTTCGGAAAAAATAAAAAAATGAAACGTACCCCTTAAATTTTCCCTCAACCCCAAATGCAGTCGGTCAGCCAGACGTCAGTGTCTGAGGTTTTGCACTGGCGCTACGAGGTTAATGTTGCTAACCAGTAATGGATGCTTGTAAGAGTAAAACTGCACGACTCGATCAAACTGTGCCTCAAGCAGACTCGCTTGACGTGGTTTCTGAGGCTGCATGACACACTGTTATCTATAAACATGGACAAAAGGAGGTCACGGAGCTAAAAACAGTCGGAGCTCCATCTTGAAGCCCAATCACGTTCTTCCTCGGCACATAATCTGGTGTCTGTGTATGTGTATAGGTGTGTGTGTGTGTATGTGTGTGTGTGTGTATAGGTGTGTGTGTGTATGTATACGTGTATAGGTGTGTGTGTATGTGTGTGTGTGTGTAGTTGTGTGTATGTGTGTATAGATGTGTATATAGGTGTGTGTATGTGTGTGTGTGTGTGTGTGTGTGCGTGTGTGTGCGCGCATCACCTCTTACCTGGGAGAAAACCTGCTTGTTGTCGTCCTCTAAAATTCGCACTTTTGTGTCTAGCTGACGAATGTAATTTGAGGAGTCTGTGGAAATAAAGGCAGAAACACAGAAAACTTCATCACTTGCACAAAAACAAAGTGTTTATTATATTACGATAAGACTACAACACATCTCCACACGCCTCCTGGATGCGCTGGAGGTTTGCACCGATCACAGCACGATGGAGTCTCGAAATCACGCTGGAGGAACGTGTTAACCAGATGATCATCTCATCTCAGCGGAATCCCCACGGTTAAAACACACTGCGTCGTTTGCACCGATTTCGGGTTTAGCATCGACACACAGCACCGTGTCCCAGAATGCTTTGCGAAAAGGATTGCGAGAGTACTTTTAAATAAATGAGGCGTTCGTCAATTTTGTCTTCGATGTTCGTTTCCTGCATGGGTGCGTCATTAGAAAAGAGCACATTTTAGATTTCCAAACATTCATTTAACAAAAAAAATTGAATGTTACAGAGAAGTCATGAAAGAAAGTGAGATATTCAGAAATCGAGCGCTTTATTTTAGATAAAAACACAATCAAGTCTGTTCTGGGATTTTACCTGCAGAGACAGAAGCAAGTGAGAGCCAACGTTCTGCAGAAGAACCGTAACAAGTTCTCCAAGATTCTTGGAACAACCTACCAGCCGATTTCCTTATAAAACTGTACGACAGTGTGTCTAAGAGAAAGCCAAAGGCTAAAAACATGAACACACGCGCACACACACACACACACACACAGGCCTCAGCCCACGGTTGTGATGGAGGTGAAGGAGCCCATAGCATGAATCATCCACAGGGTCAAACTCCTGCTGCTACCGCATTCTCACACACACATGCACACACACACACACACACACACACACACAGCTCCTATTCACTCTCTTTGTATCCCTCTCCGCCCCTCCCCTCCATGCTCCATGCGTAATTAGCTTGATTCGGGAGTCGTCCCGTTTAACCTTCTCGGCTGTAAATCCTACAGAGTCACACCTGTTCCTCAACGCGCTCTCAGACAGTGTGACCGACCCCATCAGGGTCACGGCCGTCCCGCGGAGAGTTTCACTCTTTGTAATGGGACCCGGCTCTTTGGCTTTTTTACGAACCAATAAAACACGCCTGACACCGTCTTCTTTACTCTCTGCGCGCAAAACCTGGCGTCCCCGTTTTTTGCACGCTCTCATCTCATCGATCATCTCGATGCTTAGCTACCACCAGGTGTCAGTACCACCTCGGGGACAGTATGTACTCTACGTGTGTATATATATATATATATATATATATATATAAACATCCTCGTGGATGCCAGAATCACAGGGAATGATTCCACCGTCACGTGAATGTGATAATTGCTGTTAAATAGCTAACATTACTCCAGACGACTGTGAAACGCTAGGCGCGGAGGGTTCTCCTGAGGTAAATCCTTTTTGATCTAACTCGAGTACATCTGATCAGCTGACCCGCCGCGCGCAGCCTTTCCGAGCCGATTAGGGGGCCGCCGTCCCAGCGGGCCATGAGTCACGGCCTCCCGCAGCTCGTCTGCAGGAAGAAACAGAAGTAAACAAAGATAGAGAACCGCGTCCTCATCGTGTGTTCATCACTGCCGCGCTCTTTCATCTCCGCAGGGCTGCAATGCAGTAAAAAAATACGCGGGTTTATCTTTTCATTTTAGCACTCTGTGGCTTGTATTGGCTACAGAGAGGAATCCACTGGCATAACCACATTATCACAATGGTGTGTTCGCTGCATTGTGTGGGCATTTCCATTGTTAGCGATGGGAAACGGAGAGGATTAGCTGTTTAAGCCCAGAGTATCACGCACACATGCGCACACAAAGAGACGGGGGAGTGACTCGGGTGGCGTGAGCCGAAACTGTGCACTGCTCTACAACTCCGACGCTTGGGTTTGTGTACTCTTAGCCCAATTATTTCATTCCTTTCTCAATATCGAGCATCACAAGTATTTCGGAATTTAGGAACTTAATATGCCCAAGAAAATGTTCAAACTATGAATCGGATGCATCTTTTAAATGCTGCATGTCGACTCTAAATTAAAAACGATTCATTAATGAAGAAATAAATATGCCAGCACAGTATGTAACTGAACAGACAGATAAAACATATGGTGCGTAGACTGCACTAATTTCATGCACCAGAGAGAACGGCGGCCGATGATCTATCTTTAGCAAAGCTCACCAATACTTGCAGTCAATTGTGTTTAATTACTCGAGGAAGCCAAAATGCCACGATCACAATTAAAATTGGATTAATTGTGCAGGTTTTATGACGCTTGTGATTTATTTTCGTAATGGGTCCTTGTGCTTTCGGAAAGGCGCTATTTAAATTACGTGCATTATTAAAAAACACCCCATCCAGCCCTGATCTTAACCAGTCATACACACTGGGTTGTGGATATCCCTACGGTTTTGCGGCGCAGAGAGACTGAGGGAGACGGACATTGTCAAAGCATAGCTTCAAGTGGGTTTGAGTTAATTGGAGAGACAGCGGGGTGTAGGACGGCCTTGGTGGAGCAGGAGAAAGAGACAAAGGGGGAGGAAAAAAGAAAGAAACATGGCCAAAGCGTGGCTGTATTTGTGTTGCTGTTGTGGTCTGCGAGTGGGTTTGACTTAATTGGGAAGACAGCGGGGTGCGGGACATCCTTGGAGGACGTCCCTCTACATCTCGTCTCATTGTATCGGGGCAGTGACCCACTTTCAGCGCTGAGCTTGTGTTCCTCATGAATGAGTGTATTAAACACACTGGAGCCTAAGACTGCCCAGGTTTAGATGATCACTGTAGCTTAGCGGCAAGAATTTAAAAAACGTCTACCAGAAATAGTCGACTAAGCTGACAAGCAAAAAAAACTGAAAACATAAGAGCTGTCGACTAGATTGTAGTTCAATTAAGCCCTTAGGACAGAAAAAGATATATCAAAAAACTTGGTTTCATCACATTTCCATGATATTAGTGTTCCACACCCATTAAAGAAGTAGAGCTCTAACACCGTAATAAAGAAGTAGAGCTCTAACACCGTAATAAAGAAGTAGAGCTCTAACACCGTAATAAAGAAGTAGAGCTCTAACACTGTAATAAAGAAGTAGAGCTCTAACACCGTAATAAAGAAGTAGAGCTCTAACACCGTATTCAAGAAGTAGCGCTCCAACAGTAACACCAATGGGGTCAAAGTTGAATTTGACTGAACTTTGAGCACAGTGCGACGCCCAAGAAGGTGCGGCCTCTGGGTAAAGCGGCACCGCTATGTCCACAGGAAAACGCCAGCGTTGCGTGGCAAAAACCTGTAAGCAGCCTAACAATCAGAAACACACCAACAGTACCAAACACAGATTACAAAGAAGGAAAGGATTATTGCATAAGCACTCGGTAAACCACGAATCCGTCACTCCTTTAGAAGTCAGATACACAGATAAGTAACTTTTCAACAGGGCTGAAAAGAAAACACCTTTGCACTGAAACAATCGGGCAGCGGCTTTTACGGCGAACCCCAGTCCTGGATTCAATAAAGCTCTCGTTAGCTTCGCTAGCCGACCCTCTGCTGAGATCATACGTGAAGTTATATACTATGAAAACAAACGTGCGCGTCGCTGCCATCGTGGGGAAATGACGGGAGGCCCAGGACTGATTCAAATTACTCCAAGATGTGAAAGCGGGGCTGAACAAACAGTGCTGTATTGTTGCTCGGCCCGCGCTCCTCTCTCTCTGGTGTTCAGCATTTCCTCATGAAACCCGAGGCTGTGTGACTTTCACTTGGCCTGGATACAGTCGACGAGCGCGTACAGAACCGAAGCGCTCCAGCAACTCGCTGATTGCTGTTCATACTGAATTCATCACACCTGAAGGGAAGGACTGCGGACTGACTGACAGCAAGGGGTTTAATACTGGTATAGATACAGCAATGACATCATTAAAAATCATGATTTCAGCACGTCTCTTGAAAACTGCCACATGATATTTTTATTTCTTTTTTTTTCTTTTTTTTTTAAAGGTGAAAATCAGAAACTACAGCCTAGTTGTTTCAAGTATCTGGATTGCATCACTGATGAGATTTTAACCACATGCATTTACACTTGTGCTCAAATGCGTCTCTTTCGTCAAAGGTTTGGACACACCTGCTCAAAGAAAAACCCTTCTATATATTTCACTTTTACTGTTCTGCCAGCTTCATGAGGGAGCTTCACCCAGGAGGCTTTTCTTAAACTTCCCAAATAGGCCGAGCCACTTGTTGTTCTGCTTCTCCTAGTTTAAAAAAATTAAAAATATATACATTTTGATTCAGAAATAATTATTCAGAATAATTTGATTTTTACACTTGTCTTAGAAACTAATTTCAACCATAAGCCTTTATCAGAATGTCTTTAAGACAATGAAAAATACAGATCCAATCTAGTGTCCAGACTTTTCGCTGGTCGTGTACTTGGACTCGGACATGAGATGTTTAAACGGCTGAGGTTTGCTTTGATGTCCTTTAAGTCCAGGAACCATTTCCTAGAAAGCAAAACCAGAAAATAGGGCAAACAAAGTGACCGGCACTAGAGTGTGGCCACCTCTTTATGTGTCTGAAAACCTGGTTGGGCGTTCGTTCAGATAAGGTGATGCTACCTGACGTTATCTGATGCCAGATGCCCTCAGAGTCGCGTTCTTCAGCTCTGTTAAAATCCCAAACCGGTGTCTTCGCTCAACCACCTGAACAGATAAAGAAAAGCGCCTGCACATTCGAAAGGCATTTCTTTTGAGATCTGATTTCACAACCCGGTGAACGAGACCCGGGCTATTTGTATAACTCGATGTCGTGGTTCAATTCTAATGGTTTGGCCTTATGTGACTCCAAAGACAATCCTGTACAGAAATGAAACTCAAATAAAAGATATTAACGTGACTCCAGTTTGTGACTCCTGAAACTGTAGCGTGTGTGTATGTGCTCCATCAGATAAGCTGTGTTGCGTCACCAGAACTTCATTATACAGTAACCTCCAGCCTTTAAATATTAATCAACACGAGTTACAGCAAAAGAGCCTAGTTGAGTCTGCTAGCAATATAATAGCTCGGGGAGCGCATCCCATACGCGACAGCTCGTTCTGTCCACTTCCTGTGAAAGGAACAGGAGAGTTCAGATTGCGCGAGCTCAGCGGACGAAGGAGCAGCGCCGAGAGTTGGGCCGATTTCAATCATTAACTGCGTTACGAGATAGCCGCCTCTCTCTTTTGTGCCGTCTGCAACCATGCCGCTGACTTACACACATTTCTCTGTAACTGAATGTTTGGAAATGTAAAATTTTCTCTTTTGTAATGACACACGAATGCAGAAGACATCAAATAAACATCGAAGACAAAATTTTGATTAAAAAAAATAAAAAATGGAGGGTGCCTCAGACTTTTGCACAGTGCTGTGTATATTTTGGCTGCTACCATTCCTTATCGGAATTTAAAAAAAATGCTGGACAGGCCACGCCCACACATGGTAAAAGTAGCCATTAAAGCTGGATTTCTTTCTTCCTTTCTTTCTTTCTTTCTTTCCTTCTTTCCTTCTTTTGTGAGAATAATGCACATGTGCAGTCTGGCATGAGGCTACAGCAACTCGTGTTTCCTCATTCCTAATCCTTTCTCGTCTTTCCGGGACACACCTTATTGACCAACATTTAGGATTATGGTTATAGATTACTATGACTATTGTAAACGCCTATTGTAAACGACTATTGTAAACGGTCTTTTTCTTATAAAAAAAAGAAAAAGACCACTACATCTGCCTCCCGCTCTGCTATATAAATAAATGTCACTGAATAATAAAAAACAAACCAAGAGACTAGATTATGAAAGCTTATCAGATCAGCGTGCCATGCGAAGGACGGAACGGAACGATAAGCGCACGATGCGGGTACATTGCATGATGGATGATGGATTATGGCACGTTTATAACCCTCGTAACTCTCACACCTCGGTGCTCGCACTCTTTCTCACGCCGTGGCATTTAAAAGCCTCCCGAGTGCAATTCGGACAGAACCCATTGCAACATATCGTGTTAGGTTAGGGGAATGCTGGGAGCTTGTTTCATGCACGTGAGCCCTCGATGGAGCATCCGCTCACATTACATGGCCCGTGGGAGCATCCGAATGTCAACATTACGCTTTTTCTGCATCCACAGCGGCTGTGCGGATAAAACAGCCCCGGGCTCGGAGAGAGATAAGGACAGGGGTGTGTGCTGTGTGCAAGCTGCTGTCACTACGCATCTTTGTTAGCACTGAGAGGCAGAGAGAAAGAGAGATAGAGAGAGTCAGCAATGCCCGACGCCCATATGAACACAGCCACCATCAACAACATGAAGAGCTCACCGAGAGCTCAGTGTTCATTGATCAACATCCAGAATAGGGGTGGGCGATATTGCAAAAATATCATATCACGATATTTGAGGACATTTTCCGATATATACGATTGGTATCACGAGATTTGTCTTCGCTAACAAAATGCAAAACAGTGGTACTGCATTAATAGAAAATAAACAAAACCTATATATATCTATATATAAAAAAAAAAAAAGTGGTTTCAATTGTGTTTTTTTTTGTATGATTTAACCTCAGAAAAGGATAGAAAATAAAAATAAAAATAAATAAATCGGTCCATAAACAGATTTTAACGTCCCATCAGCTACTTGTCAACGTGAGTAACGATCCACAAAAAGAAAAATCCAGTTGGTCAGCGTTACGCCAAACACTGACGAAAAAAAAACGTGATACTCTGAGAAAAGCATAAGGTGACGTCATTTATCGCAATATCAATTTCATATTGTCATATTGCCCAGCCCTGGTGCAAAAAATATCTTCTCACAATATATAGTTTTGATGAGGTTTTGCTAACAAAGCGCACAAAAATAGAGTGGATATAATGTTTTTTTTATTCAACATGTCCAAACTTTTGTATTATTTATCAGTGAAAAGGAGGGATAATTAAATGATTGGTACCAAAAAAATATATAATAATTATAACAATAATAATAATAATAATAATAATGTTTTGCATATAAAATATTAAACAAAAGCATTTTTGATAAAGCATATTTTTTCAAATCATTAATTAATTAACTACATCACGAAAAAATATTGAACGAGATAGAAAGACCTAGAAACAATGAATAGGCCAAAGTAGATTGTAAGTGTGAGATACTGTGAAGGTACAATGGATTATAGACTGGAAGACTCATTTTGTAACCGTCTTTTCTAGGGCTGGCCTGAACAAGTACCCGAATACTCGTTCTCAAAACCATCATTTTAAGTATGTTCGTTACTGCGGTTCAAAATATATTCAGTAGCAACGATGTATTAACAATAATAAACCAAGATACTGCGT
>JAOUQW010000015.1:9725880-9742845 GCA_028565825.1 Olivaichthys viedmensis
AAGATGCCAGGGACGGTCAGAGGTGGGGATGGGATGGGGATGAAGATGAAGATGCCAGGGACGGTCAGAGGTGGGGATGAAGATGAAGATGCCAGGGACGGTCAGAGGTGGGGATGGGATGGGGATGAAGATGAAGATGCCAGGGACGGTCAGAGGTGGGGACAGTATTTCGTCCCCATGCAGCTCCTTTACAGCTTCGTATTAGGAGTGGGAATCTCTAGGCACCTCACGATTTTGATAGTACGATGCAGTTATAAAATAATAATAATAATTTCTCAATGCATCTTTATGCACTTGTCGATTTATGCCCACTTGCTGCTTTTAATACAATGTTATAATTTTCATCCATCATGAAAAGCATTAGACTTATTATATTTCTATTAGGGCTGTCAGAACAAATTTCAATGTTCAAATGCTTTTAGAATTTTCAGAATAATTATGTATTCGAAGGGTAACAGAGTTACAGTCTCATTGAATTTATTGTGAGTTACACCAAAATTGTATAGTATAGTGTGGTTGTTTCATACGTTGTTTTTGTGGATGTTTATATGTATAGTTTGTGGCACGTTCATCGCTGTTGAATTTCTGCTTCGCGCTTGCAACGTCCTGTTATGCACAGCTGCAGTTCCACACTATTTGTCCCTCGTGCTTGTCGTAGTCTGGCAAACTCCGATACAGACTTTGCCGGAGCAGACTTGCAGCTGCTGAAAACATCTAATACAGTGCTGAAATATGGCTGTCTGTATGCAGAATAAAAAGAGAGAGTGAGAGAGAGAGAGCAATCCAGAGACTGTCTGCCCACACACACACACCTGTTCCACTGTCGTCACATTGATGCCATAACCGACTGTCACACGAAGATAAAAAAAACCACATATGAATGTTTAAGGTTCCTTGTTCTACCTTAAACACCTAAAATAGGTCATAGGAAAGATGTGTTTCCTAAACTCTTTAGCTAAATTAAACTTGTCTTTCTTGATGTAGGAAAAAAGCTCTGAATAAATGCGTGTTGTTTATGGCTTACTTTATTTTCAGTACTGTTGACATTTTTCAATTATAAAATTTATCCACAAGCCTATATAAAAGATATGATTAGAACATTTTGCTCATTGATGAAGAATTTTTCAAGAGAGAATTGTGATGCATCTAAGAATCTAAGAAAGAGACCCCAAAGAGGTGAAAATCTGGCTTTTAGTTTCGATGTTTATCTCAGTGTTGCAACATTAACTGTCACTGCAGTTCATATGTAAATCTTTCTATTGCCACTCCATTGCAGGTGATCTGACTGATTGAACAATACTATTCAACAAGCAGCTGTCAATCTGCTAGTTTACTTATTCTTTAGAAAAAGTGAAATAATGAACAGTGTCACTCGACCTAAATAACTAAAATCTGTATGGACCCCTTATTGCTCCTGTATCTTGTTCAGTTTGAGCCTGTATGTCTCCTCAGGATTCAGTTTGGGTCCAGGATGAAGATCGCAGTAATTGGCCAGAGCCTTTTTGGACAGGAAGTGTATCAAGAACTGAGAAGGGAGGGCCACACTATTGTTGGGGTGTTCACCATACCTGACAAAGATGGCAAGGCCGACCTGCTAGGTGAATCTTTGATTCCTTTCCACTCTTTTTCTCATGGCTTATGCAGGGGTTTATACCTAGGAACTGTACCTGTGGACCCCATGCCCTGCACATTTAGAAGATTTCCCTTCTACTAACACATCTGATCCAACTGGGCAGTTAATTATTATGCCCTTCATAAGCTGGATCAGGCGTGTTGTGAGAAGGTAAAACTTTAAATTGCAGGGCCGGGGGTCTGCCGAACTAGAATTGAGAAGCGCTGAATTATCTGGATGATTTTCATTAACATATTCATTGTGTTGGGTGTGGAGCCTTGATCTACTGATAGGCTAAATATCCACCGATGCTCAAAGTTGACGTCTCGGTTAGATAAGAAAACACTGTGTGTGTACTGGGGTTAAACATGTTTTGGAGCATACACCTCAAACAGTGTTTCTTTACAGATGTAACATTGCTATCCTATCAACAGGATTTTAGTATTATTCAAATCGTAGTCATCTCGTTGCTGATGCCTTAATTTATGGGCAGCAATTAAAAGTTAATTAAGCTGATCTGTCTCCAAATCTATTACTGCACATCTGTGCTGAAAAACCGTTTCAACCTCATATATGGACTAAAACGGACTGAATGTGGAATTCCCCAGGTGCTGAAGCAGAGAAAGATGGTGTGGCGGTGTTTAAGTTCCCGCGCTGGCGGGTGAAGGGCAAGGCCATTGACGAGGTGGTGGCACAGTATAAGGCCGTGGGAGCTGAACTCAACGTTCTGCCCTTCTGCTCTCAGTTTATCCCTATGGAGGTGATAGACAACCCAAAGCACGGCTCCATCATCTACCACCCCTCACTGCTGCCCCGCCACAGAGGGGCCTCTGCCATCAACTGGTCAGTCCGTGTGTGTATGTGTGTATGTGTGTGTGTGTGTGTGTGTGTGTGTGTGTGGTTAGTTAACATACTCACTGGCAAACAGTGCTGTATATATTTAGCTTTTTGCTTATTGCACATTTGTAGTTATCTTCATAATATGCCATTTTGTCAATATCAAAATGTCATTATTGCATTGTTTATAGGACTCTTATTCATGGTGACAAAAAGGGAGGATTCACTGTGTTTTGGGCCGATGACGGACTGGACACTGGACCAATCCTGTTGCAGAAAGAGTGTGATGTGGCGCCTGATGACACGGTGAACACCATCTATAAGCGCTTCCTGTTTCCAGAGGGAGTCAAAGGGATGGTGAGAATCTGTGCAGTCAATAGGGGTGGGCGATATGGCAAAAATATCAAATTGTGATACTTGATGATATCTTCCTGATACACAATATGTATCATATTATCTGGTTTTGCAGAGGTTTTTCTAACAAAGTGTCAACAAAACAGTTGGGACATATTACAGAAAAAAATAATTATTCACAAAAAATTAGGTACGGATTAGATTTTAAGTTACTTGTTATAGTAGGTAACAATGGAGTTATAAAAGCACTGACACTTGACAATACCTACAATACCCAAAAAGGTGTGTATTGATATATTGCAATATAGTATATCATATTGTCATATCACCTAGCTGGAACACTCACCCTCCATATGTCCTATTAAAATGTGTCCTTGAACGCTGTCCAACACTCTTAAAATATGCCTGTCTTTCACAGGAGGAGACATTGTACTGACTTTCAATCTCGGTCTTACAGATCACTTTGTATGATGTGACTGTATCTAAGGTGATTGTAATGTGTGTGTATGTGTGATTGTTCAAGGTGGAGGCAGTCAAGTTAATTGCAGAAGGTAAAGCTCCCAAAATTAAGCAGCCGGAGGAGGGAGCCACATATGAGTGCATCCAGAAAAAGGAAAATTCAAAGGTGGGCCTTCATAGTTACCTTTAGTGTCAGTTTTGTCTTTGTTAAATGATACGTAATATATTTTGTACCCACAGCTCAACATTTTAACTACCTATATGGAGTACTTGTGTTGAAAAAAGATGTACTCTGTGTGTGTGTGTGTGTGTGTGTGTGTGTTTAGATTGATTGGAACCAGCCTGCAGAGGCCATCCATAACTGGATCAGAGGAAATGATAAAGTTCCTGGAGCCTGGGCAGAGGTTGATGGAAAGGTTTGTCACGTGAAGCACATTTTATGCTTTTTATTGAACCCGCAATTCAGTAGTAATGTATTATGGGCCAGAAACTTCTTGAGGATGATCTTGTTCACCATGAGTTAAGAAAAAAATACAGCATGATATCAAATCCTATTATTCATTTCCTGCACACAGACACACACCACCCACACCCATATTTGACCGAAAAAGTCAAATATTTCCATTCTGCAAATGACCTAAAGACTGTTCAATTCCTAAATCCTAATTAGTTTTGAGTATGCTGAATAACCGGTTAGTTAGCAGGATTGTCTTGACTCTCTTTTCTCCCTGATAGAACATGACGTTCTATGGTTCAACATTAGCGGATAACGGTTCCATAGCTAACGGTCAGCCTTTGGAGATCCCCGGAGCGAGTCGACCAGGCCTGGTTACCAAGAATGGCTTGATTCTATTTGGCAACGACAGCAAGGCGGTGAGAACACTCAGAACCATGCTAGTGGAATTTGAAGCAATATAACCTGCTCTTAATCATTAAGAGCCATTAATGCTCATCTTCATCTACGAAGACTGTTTGCTTTT
This sequence comes from Olivaichthys viedmensis, assembly GCA_028565825.1. Taxonomy (NCBI): domain Eukaryota; kingdom Metazoa; phylum Chordata; class Actinopteri; order Siluriformes; family Diplomystidae; genus Olivaichthys; species Olivaichthys viedmensis. The sequence continues at coordinate 9,730,123 of JAOUQW010000015.1, forward strand.
GTTTGTAAGAGCAGTGTGAACTGTTTCTGCATTTTAGATAATGCCAAAAATGCCCATGAATACAACGAAATGTTTAAAAAGTTTTTAAAAAATAAATAAATCCAGGCCTTAAAATGTAGTCTCATTCAGAAGTGGAAAGTGTGCTCATTTCTCTTAAAGCAGAGCTGAATGTGGCTGTGGCTGCCCTGTGATGTTGCATGAGCAGCAGTTCAAAAAGATGCAGTAGCTGGCTTCATGTGTCTCGGAGGAAGCATGTGTTAGCCCTCACCCTCCACGGTTGGTAGCTGTCACGTGATGACCATCTTTGCTGAACGTAACAAGTCCCTGCTGAAAAAGCTCTATGTCTTTAGTTCACATAATCACCCTCAGAGAGAGAGAATGAGAATGAATAGAGGATGCACTTAAAGAACAGGAGACGAGAGAGAAAGGGAGCAACTAAATAAAAGAAAGGAAGGCAGAAGTTTTACAGAAGATGGAGTTAATACAGACAAACTGCACATGCACTATGAAGTACACATTCAGTGCTAGCCCTTACCCTCCCCAGTTGGTAGCTGTCGTGCTATAGCGGAGAACAAGTTAGTGGGTGGGAATTGGCAATGACCAAAATTGGGAGAAATTGGGGTGAGTTTGCATTTGAAGTATGTAATAGATTTGACTCCCACATTTGAACATACAGTATGTTTGTGTGTGTGTAGCTGCTGGTAAAGAACCTGCAGTTTGAGGATGGGAAGATGATTGCTGCTGCTCAGTATTTTAAGGCTGCCTCCAGCACTGCCGTGGAGCTCACAGAGGAAGAGAATAGTTTTGCTGAGCAGATGAGGGTGAGGCACTGAAATGTTATTTACTACTCAGAAATTGTTCACTCTACATGTACTGTACTAGAAGCCTCATATTTCATGTGTGTAAAACCAAACATTACTTCTGAAGAGCTGATAAAATATATTTCTGTGCTGTATATAACAACACCATCAGCATTTGGTATGGTACACTATTATCTTCCACTTTTTATTTTATCATGAGCAAAATTTGTAATCAGTAAACTGCATTATCTGCTATCTAAAGAATAGAAATATGGTATCCGAAGTATGATATCTAATGCTGCCAGAAGAATTAAAATATGAAATCATTAACTTAGATGGACTTGCCACACACAGTTTGTAGTGAAGTACAGAAGTAATGATGTATGAGGATGGAAGGGAGCAAAGTGTCAGGTCTTTAAACACCATTAAAGTATTGCTGTGTGTGTGTGTGTGTGTGTGTGTGTGTTCATTCAGGCGGTGTGGAAGAGTATTTTGACTAATGCGGAGAAGATTGATGACTCCACTGACTTCTTTAAGTCAGGTGCTGCCTCTATGGATGTTGTCAGGTAAACACACATGCACTTTTATACAGTATTTAAATGAGGGTTCATTTTAAGTGACGCACACAAAGTCTATTATTGTCTTTTCATGATGTTGGTTAAATTACATGTCTCTTCTACATTTCTCTATCTGTTCATTTTTTTCTCTATTTTTCTTTTTGCAGACTGGTGGAAGAGGTAAAGTTGAGGGCGAGTCAGCTGCAGCTGCAGAACGAGGACGTTTACATGGCCACGACCTTTCAGGAGTTCATCCAGATGTGCGTGAGGAAGCTGAGGGGAGAGGATGCTGAGGAAGAACTAGTCGTTGACTATGTGAGGGTTTAACACTCCTGTAGAGTTGTTTAGACACTTCAAAGCAACTTTTCCCATTTCATGCTACATTTCCACTACAGCCACACTTAAATCTTTATGTTGCAGGTGGAGATGAATGTCAACAACATGACTATCTGCATGCCCCACCAGCTCTTTATAAATGGAGAGTTTGTGGATGCTGAGGGAGAAAAAACCTACAAGACCATTAACCCCACCACTGGACAGGTAGAGTGGGAAGATGCTGCTCATTAAAGGTCCATAGCAGAGGAGATGAAGTAGTCTGTGCACTATGTAGTCTGTGCACAGAGGCTCCAACTCCATTTCCTGTGAATAGGATTCTTCATAAAAGCTCTATTGTTACAGTTGATAAAGCCTAAGGTCCTAGTCATGTATTTTCTGTAATAAATGACCTTCCAGCCACAATTTAGGTGTTTTAAATTGATATCATTTGAGAGGAAATTAAACGTATTACCTTCTTGTACTCTATTTAGCACATTCTTTCTTTCTCTTTAATATGGTCCTTATTTGAATGTTTCAATCCTGACCACCCCTCACACATTGTCACAGCACATGTTTAATAACTGTTCTCTCTGACTTTCTGTCACTCTGGCCTCTTTTTCTCTTTGAAGCCGATCTGCGATGTATCTCTAGCTCAGATCTCAGATGTGGAGAAGGCTGTGGCAGCAGCTAAAGAGGCATTTGAGAACGGCGAGTGGGGCAAGATGAACCCCAGAGACAGAGGCAGACTTATCTACAAGTGAGAGAATACACAATAAAACTTAATCTTCCTCTCTTGATTTGCACATTTACAAACACATACAAAACTCACAAAAAGTGTGCGATATAGAAGTGGATGTGTGCAAGTATTCAAAAAAAGGAGCAGCTTTGAATGATTTTGGTGATTCGTAGTGTGTTTGGTGATTCATAGTGTGTGTGTGTGTGTGTGTGTGTGTGTGTGTGTGATGCTGCTCCAGACTGGCAGATCTGATGGAACAGCATCAGGAGGAGTTGGCCACTATCGAGACCTTAGACTCAGGAGCTGTCTACACACTGGCCCTCAAAACCCACATTGGCATGTCCATTCAGACATTCAGATATTTTGCTGGATGGTCTGACAAGATCCAGGTTAGTATGTGTTTTTGTATGTGTGCATATTAGAGATGCACAATATTTCATATGGTAATCTTTATCACAATATTGGCCTTTGCAATCCTGATTTTGCAGAAGCCTGCAATATCCAAATGAACACTCTAACAAACCAAATTATATATTATATTCTGTGAGCCTTCTAACCAATCTCAGCGTTTTCATTGAAGTGCTTTGTGGGTGTTTTTATAAATTGTGACTTTGGAGTGATTTAAAAAGAAAAAAGTAATAATAATTTTCATCAAACAATGCAAGTAAATTTTTAGACGTGACCAGTTTGTTTTTATATTTTGAATTTAATATTTTTTTATTCATTCATTCATCCATTCATTCATTCATTTATTCATTCGTTCATTTAACACTTTTCATTTTGAGTCCAAATTCTCACATAGAAAGATTTTTACAGAGAAAAGATAATCATGTAATCATGATAAAAACTCATTCATGAAACAATCTACAATTATCAATGAATAAACTATAAATCCATGAAAATTACTACAAATCATAAAAATATAATAAATATAATATTTTGGTCCATATCATGCAGCCCTAGTGCATATCCTCTCACAATCAGGGAACCACCCATTCACAGCAAATAATTAACCTGAGACAAATTTACATTTATTAATTTGGCAGCAACTTTAGATAGGATACAATCCAGGGCAGTTCACAGCCCAACAGTGGTTCTCTGGCAGCTCTGAAATTTGAACTTGCAACCTTCCAATCTGTAGGTGAGAACATTAACCACTGGGCCACCCCTGTATAGCACTTCAAAATATTCTGTGCATACCTGCATATAAGCAGAGAGAGTATTGTTATATCAGTGTTTAACTGTCTAAAAATGTATTATATGGGTGTATAAGTGACTGTAAATGATGCATTACTATATAACGCATTACTGTGTGTAACTGTTTGTAAATTGTCTTGATTATTTCTCTACAGGGTTGCACCATTCCAATCAATCAAGCTCGACCCAATCGCAACCTCACCTTCACTAAGAAAGAGCCAATTGGGTAAAGGCCCTAACTCATTATTCCACACACATGCTAATCTCATCCCACTGAACGCAGACACTCGAGCATGGCCATTGCCATGGAAACGTGCTTTAATTGGTCATTATTTGTGTAATTTAAAACGTTATGTGGACGCATAAGTGCTTTAGCAATTAGTTAATTGAATATTGAGCATTATATTGTGTTTGTGATCAGAGTGTGTGGTATTGTAATTCCGTGGAACTATCCTCTGATGATGCTGGCCTGGAAAACCGCGGCCTGTCTGGCAGCTGGAAACACTGTGGTGTTAAAACCTGCACAGGTGAGGCGCTTGTGCATGGCTCATGAATCGAATCAGTTTGCTTAACTTTTCATAACAGCTGACTAATGACATAACTGGTTAAAGCTGTGTCTTGTTTACCTCAATGTGTGTGTTAAACTGTAGGTGACCCCGTTGACTGCTGTGAAGTTTGCAGAATTGACCGCGAGGGCAGGCTTCCCCAAAGGAGTCATCAACATCCTGCCTGGATCAGGTATGCTTCATGGTGGTTCTAGTTGGCGACTGGACGTTGTCTGGTAGTGTATGCTGGTCATTGGCTCCAAACTAAATGGATCTCGTCAACAACTAATGGAAAAAAAAAAAAAGCTGTGAAAAACGTAAATTAAAAATGGTCAAGCATTTGTGGGTGCACAGGAGCTTCTGAATGGAGGATAAACTAATTGAGTTGTGGCAGGAGCACTAGTGCCTGTACTGTATTAGCCTGCACAACGTATCTCCTCACCCACGACCTCACTCACATGTGTTTTGCTAATTTCTTTTTGTGTGTGTCAGCACACGCAGTGGTGCAAACAGGCTGTGACACCTCCATGTTTTGTTTTGCTATTGCGTCTTTAAATAACGTTTAGCACATGTTTTCGTGAGAGTGTTCAGTTGGGTAATGTGTGATCTTTAGTCATTAGTGTGTTTTCATTCAGTCAGAAAGATGCCCAGTCTTTTCAGAATTTAAGATTTTAAAAGTCGTATCTTGTATCCAAACCTGTACCAGAACCTTGTTAGATTAGAATTGGAAATAAACTGCAGGTTAGAAGCGGGTTTGGGCACAGCTTAAGTATTGTGTATTGTAAATATTAATATATTTCTAATATCGCCCATAATTAATGTCATAAAGCACATGATTATACCTCTGAGCGTGTTCATGTGTGTTTTAGGCTCTCTGGTTGGCCAGCGTTTGTCAGACCACCCTGATGTGCGTAAACTAGGCTTCACTGGTTCCACTGAAATCGGCAAACAGATCATGAAGAGGTCAGTAAACTCTGACCCTCAGCTGCAAACAGTGTGACTGACAGAGCTGAGTTTATGATTTGTTAATGATTTATATCGCTTTGTGTGTGTGTGTGTGTGTGTGTGTGTGTGTGTGTGTGTGTGTGTGTGTGTGTGTGTACCTGGTCTGGCTCCGCGTGGGGTGAACCCAGGTCTCTCGCGTCGCTGGTCTCTTGGCAACGGAGTGTGGGAATCCTGCTTCACGTCCACTCTGGGCTGGAAGAGACACCATTCATCATCATCATAAAAGATATTGACGGAATTCATGTTTTGCAATTCTGTAACTAAATATGGACATGCCAATGAATCTTACTGAACTGAGAGAGAGACAGAGCAAGAGAGAGACAGAGAGTGAGAGAGACAGACAGTGTGAGAGAGAAAAACAGAGACCGACAGAGCGAGAGAGACAGACAGAGTGAGAGAGAGAGTGAAAGACAGAGAAACCGACACAGAATGACAGCGTGAGAGAGAGTGAAAGACAGAGGAAGAGAGAGACAGCGTGAGAACGACAGAGGAAGAGAGAGACAGAGACAGATACGAGTGTGAGTGTGTGTCAGTGTGTCTCACCGGTACACTGGAGGCCTTCACTACGTGAGGCGGGATGCCGGAGGCGGGCAGAGAGCCGCTGGGTGGCAGATTCTTACTTGTCACTGAGGCCCAAGAGAACGGCTGCACACATGATTGACAGAATCATAAACCAATCAGAAACGTCCAATTAAACCATTTCGTAGTCAGAGGAAGCTTTAATCATCACCATGTCTCGTTATTAATCTGTATAATCCGTTATTCTACGTTTCTTAATCCCTCAAGTTCAACTGGAACACACTTCTCCACTCATCTGAGGTTCTTCATCAGTTCTACTGAACCCTAAACCCACTGTGATGATCACACACACAATGTCATGGAGCTTCAGGTCTGGAGGGTCTATAGGGTGAAGTTTTGGACCTACTGGGAGCATAAACCCCCCCCCCAAGGCATTTAAATATTGTGCTCCGTGTATATAAACTCCTTGACCAAGCACCTTGGGCGGTTCAGGGGTCTGAGGGGGCGGAGTCGGGGCCAGAACAGGAGTCGGGGCCTTCTCCTCCACCTCTTCTGGAAGCTTCTCTTCTATGTCAGGCTCCGCCTCCTCAGGCTGAAGCTCCGCCTCTGTGTTAAGCTCCACCTCTGCCTCCTGATTTGCCTCTGGTTCAGGTTGGAGTTCTGGCTCCGCCTCCGGCCCCGCCTCCTCCTGCTGCTCCTCCACTCCGTTGCTGTGAAACCAAAAAGTCAGAAAGTAGCCAAAAAGATTTGTTTAAAATAATAGAAAAAAAAGGGATATTTTAAATTTTGTTATTTTTATATTTACATTTTTTTGTGTGTACCTGATGGGGGTGTGTGTGTACCTGATTGGGGGGGGTGGATTTGTGTGTACCTGATGGGGTGTGTGTGTGTGGATGTGTGTGTACCCGATGGGGGGTGTGTGTGTGTGGATGTGTGTGTACCCGATGGGGGGTGTGTGTGGTGATGAGGTGGGGGAGTTGGTGCTGGATAACTGTCGTTCTGATGAGGGGAAGATCGAGGGTCTGACCTCTGACTTTGTTAATCTGGAGTTCCTCAGTCTGATTAATGTGGGTCTCACGTCCATCTCCAACCTCCCCAAACTCCACAAACTCAAGAAGGTGAGACACAGCTCCTTCTTCTTCTTCTTCTTCTCTGTGCAGAATGAAGTGTTTATGGTTCCCACGGGGTTCTGTAGAGAATTTCAGTGGACCTGCACTGTGGATTTATGGGTTTTATATAAACTTTAAACTATTTCAGATTAAAGTGTGAAAGTTACCCATTAAAACAAAAAGATGCAGGGTGTCAAAATAAAATGTGTCTGTCCCACGTTGGCACTTCTGTGTGTCGTCAAAAGGCCATTAAACACAGAATAGAATATCATTTATTGTTCTGACTTATTCAAATGTTATATTTGGTCAATTGAAAAAACTGCATAAGAGGCATGCTAACACCACTATTGAAGCAGGACCCGTGTGTGTGTGTGGCTTTAGCTTCAATATAGTTCCTTTTCCTTTCTTTGATCACTTTCATATCTTTATAAACTCAGTATTTCCTCCAGGAAATGTTTATATAATGATGATGATGATGATGATGATGGGGTTAATTCTGTTCAGCTGGAGCTGAGTGATAACAGGATCTCGGGTGGGCTGGAGGTGTTGGCGGAGAAACTGCCCGGCCTCACACACCTCAACCTGAGCGGGAACAAACTGAAGGACCTGAGCATGCTGGAGCCGCTGGTGAGCCCTGACCTCTGACCTTTCACCCTTTAGGAGCTAGGATTTTATATTTCTGTATAGAGACTGCAGGCCTACAGAACCGATTAGTAATCTAATGATGATTATAATGATTTGTATTTATTTAAAGAATAGCACTTTACAGTTCATCGTCCAGTCACTCGTGTATTTCAGTAGTAGGTTTTATATATTTTATTTTAGTCTTTATTTATTCTATATTTAGATTTTCCACACTGTCGTTATGTTTATTTTATAAAAGTGTCAGTCACCAGAGAAGGCAGTTAAATGGTTAATTGCAGTTATGTAAGAATAATTATTCTCACTCTTTTTCTTATTGTACTTCTCTCTTTCTTAATTTATTCATTCTCCTTTATTTCTTCTCATCATTTTCTGTCTCTTTTTTCATTAAGTTATTTGTGGTATCATTACACGACAGTTTATATTGTGAGAGTCAAAGTCAGTTAATCAATTAATCATCGGCCAAGATTGCACAATGCTGTGTGTGTGTGTGTGCGCGCGCGCGAACTCCAGAGGAACCTGCCCCGTCTGAAGAGTCTGGACCTGTTTAACTGTGAGGTCACGACCCTGGATGACTACAGGTCCAGTGTGTTTAAGCTCCTCCCCCAGATCACCTACCTGGACGGTTACGACCCCGAGGACCGAGAGGTGAGTGACTCGGACGCAGAGGGAGGAGACGAGGACGACGATGAAGGTCAGCGCATACGCGCGCGCACACACACACACACGCACTCCAGTTCGTGGAGATCAGCTGAGACGGAGAACCCTGTTTAATCAGCGGAGTTGTGATGAATGAGGTTTCAGTGTTATAACCACTGCAGTGAACTCCGAGGAAGAGGAGGATGAAGACGAGGATGAAGACGGAGAGGAGGATGAAGAAGATGATGATGAGGAGGAGGATGAAGAGGCAAGTGGGGACGAGGTAAACCATCTGATTGTTTAAATCAGTGTGAACATTCGACCTGCAGAGTGTGAGACACATTATACACACACACCGTAACATCATGTGTTTAATATCTGTCTGTCTCTCAGGAGGAAGACTCCAGTCAGGAGGATGAGGATGATGAAGATGGTCAGTTCCAGTTTTCTACTGATTCTAAATCCAGTTTAAACTTTTACAAAGTTATTATCACACACACACTCTGACGTGTTGCTGTTTGACTGTAGATGAGGAGAGTAAAGGAGAAAAGAGGAAACGAGACCCAGAGGATGAAGACGACGATGACTGATCTCCATCTAGCGTGTCTCTCGTGTGTGTGATGAGTTTTAATGTGTTGGACTACAGATCCACTGAGGTGTTATTTTTTTAAAGCCCCACTCAGACTTTTTTTTGTTGTTGTTCATTTCTGTTCATCATTCAGATCAAATGCAGACTTTGTAAATAAAATCTGTTTTTTCTACGAGTCACACTGCTGTCTGTCTGCCTGTCTGTCTCTCATCTCCAACCTGGAGATGTTTTTCATGATACGGTTTAAGCTGAAACGAACACGGCGTGAACCTCAGCATATCACAGACATCTTTAAATATGAGGAGTGAAGCGATGCGTGGAGAAGTGAGAAGCGGTGTGTGTGTGAAGCGATGCGAGGGCTAGCTGGTACCTGCTGTAGTGGGAAGCGATGCGAGGGCTAGCTGGTACCTGCTGTAGTGGGAAGCGTGTTGTAGGACGCTGGTGAATGATCCCAGCACGCAGCTCCTATTGATCAGGACTTAAACCATCACTGAACCCTGACACTGTTCACTGCAGGAGAGTTTTACTGCACATCTCTCTGTTCCTCAGTCTGGATCAGTTCATCACTTCACCATTCGTGTATTGGGGAAATAACAGCGGAGTGCAAAAGTTTGCACACCCTTAGGGCAAAAATCACCTTTAGTGTGTTTGGGTTTCACAGATGTTGCTTCATCATCAGAAGCTTGATCTCAGAACGCTGTACCATGTGCTCAGGATTAACGCTGTGTAATGTCACTCGTGTTAATATTTTAAATTCAGTCCACCACGTTGCTGTGGATAAATATGGATTTCTTCATGTCGAAGCAGTAAAGTGTGTGTGTGTGTTTAATGCAGTGGAGTGTTTAACGGTGCAGCATCACCGTCTCAACATTCACTAAACACTAAATCAAACATGTAAACTTTAAAAGGAACAAACGACGTTAACCAGTGAACGATTTTTGGCCAAGTGATAGAAACTAAAACTAAAGAACAATCAGGCCATAATGAAAACGTTTCAAACGGCTGGAACAGTTGAACGTTTGCCAGGAATTTGACCCATGATCATGCCCTTTGACCCTTTCCTGTTTCTCTGGGTATAAATATAAGGTTGCACACATGTAAAAGCCCTGTTATGTTTCTATGCAGCACAATGTGGAGCTTTTAACACGAGACAGACGATTGTTGACCTGCACAAGTCAGAGAACAGATGTTAAACACTTAAGCAGCTAAACATGGTTGTGGAACAGAATCAGAGGTGTGTGATGAACATCTCAGGCTGTGGATGTGAACCCTGAGAATATAAAGGAGCTTGTGTAGGTGTTCTCCAAGATCTCCTACACTCACTGTTACTCTCTCCAGACAGCACGGGGCTTCACCGAGTATTCACTGTGGGGCCGATCATTTCAACATCAGTGGGAAAACTCCACTACTCCAAAAAATATTTAGAGAAAATATGGTTTAAATAAAACTATACGGCATTCTGCACATGTTTACGCTCAAAATATCACTCATTGCATGTTATTCATTTATATGGAAAGTGCGAAGAAACACACACGTCGATAAGAGTGTGAGTTTATTATAAAACTGTACTCTACACATGGCTGAAACACAAACCCGTACAAAAATAAACACATCACAGCGTGTTTGTGTGACTTATTGCTTAGGCTGGTCTCGAGCTAACACACACACACACACGCACACACAAAAACAATTTACACACACGCACACACAGAAACAATTTACACACACACACACACGTTAAACCCCCCCCCCAAACCCCAGTGAAGTGATCCTGCATGGACGCAGCAGCTGTTACAGCACACACACACACACACACACACTACTCGTCATCCTCATAATCATCCTCCTCATCCTCCTCGTCTTCCTCGTCATCTTCCTCGTCATCATCCTCAGCCACTGCCACTGCCACTGCCACGGCTTTCCGAGCGGAGACTGTGGGTCGGGCCTGACCTCGTTTGGGAGCCCCGCCCCCGGCTCCGCCCACAGCCACGCCCTTAGCGCGGTACGCAGTGATGTCCTACAGGAAACAGGAAGAAGAGAGACGCGTTAAAGCTGCAGTCCCGCGTGGGGGACGATTCCCGCATGTTGATGCGCGGCCGTGTGTGTGTGTCATCGTGAAGAGATGTGTACGTGTTATATCCTCTTACTGGTGTGTTCTGAAATGACGAGGTGATTTATAAGATGGATATTTTAGAATTGTACAATTCTTCAGTGCGTGGTGCGGTTAGGAGTCGCAGCAGTAAAGCCCAGCGTCTGCTGGTTTGGACGTGCAGCTGGCACGGTCTGTCTGGGTATGCTGACTGTGTACCTTCTCGTATTTCTGGCGCAGGACCACGGCTTTCTGCTCGAAGGGCGTGCGGTCTTTAGGGCTCTGCTTGCCCCACATCTCAGCCAGCTTCTTGGCGAGGTCTCCGATGGTCAGGTTGGGGTACTCACCCTTCACCGTCGGCCTGTGCTCCGAACAGAAGATGAAGAACGCTGACCTGCAGGGGAGGACAAGAGAAATACATCAGAGGAGCACCACACACACACACAAATCTCGATTAAAGAAGAAGTAGTCATTGAGTCCCAATCAGAAGGTAGTTCCTTAAGTAGGCAGTATGTTTAGGCAACATTAGTGCACTCATGAGATAAAGTCAATCTCCTTGTGAAGGCAGCTGAGGGCATCATCTCATCATGTGTCTTTCTCAGTGTAGACATTACCCATAATTCTGTTCACTGCACCAGAGGAACACTACAGTTTCCACAAACATGAAGGATCAAACTGCAACCCCGACTGAGGAGTCGTTTAATATAAGGGAATCACTCGAGGAGCAACTAACAGTCAGATTTGAGTTAGTAGATTGTTAGAAGTTGTTCTGTGGTTAAAGTTAACTCGCTAACATAACACCACCTCAGAGATTACGTAGTTAGCTAGCTATGTTACCGAGTGAACAGTGTAGTTACATAAAAAATAGCTGCACCAGTTGGGGATCCGTCCTCAGCTAAACTGATAAACTAGTGACTATATAAACAAATATCACGTTTGAAGCTGAAAGTGACGACACTGAAGGACCTGAACACGATGCTGCTGAGGTTCATTTCTCAGGAGTAAGGAAGCTGTCATTAATCACTCGTGCGTGATTACCTTTATCCGTGCATAAATAAATTCTCTGTACACAAACTATATTTTCATACTTCCACGAACAAATAAAGTTATACATAAAAACATACATTCATATAAGTGTGATGTTTTTTGTGAGTACGATTTCAAAAGCTACAGCTCCGAGAAATTACAGATACGCAATTGATTTTTACAGATACGACTTCTGAATTATGAATACGAATCAACAAGCATGAAACAACTTCAAAAATGTTTCAAAAAAGTATGAAAATATAGTTTTGTGTACAGAGAATTTATTTATGCACGGATAAAGGTAATCATGCACGAGTGATTCATGACAGCTTCCTTACTCCATACATTTACACTTAAAATGCTGATCAATGAGAGACAGAGAAGTTCAGAAGGAGGCGGAGCCTAAAGCAGCTGATCCAGAATGAAACACAGCTTGTGTGTATTCTGAATGCTCATGTGCCTGACAAGGTCTAAGTGTGTGTGTGTGTGTGTGTGTTACCTGGTCAGACAGTGTGTGTGGTGAGGAATATCCGATGCGGCAGCCATGACTCAGACAAGATATTTCTGCTGTCAGCTCCAGTACGTGAGCCAATGGGAGATAACCAACATACGTGTCCTCAGGCCTACACACACACACACACACGTTCTGTAAATGCTTAGTATCTTGTTAATGTGTCAGATCCTGACACACTTCTCCTGCTGTGCCTCGTCTCGCCATCCGGACCTCCCTGACGCTCTGCTCCTGCCCTGTTCCTCCTGCTTCTTCATCTGGAGCTCTCTGATCCTGCCCTGTTCCTCCTGCTTCTTCATCTGTTCCTCCTGCTTCTTCATCTGGAGCTCTCTGAACATCTGACTCACCTCTTGTTGTGGATACTCTTTTCATATGGATACCCTAAAGACTTGCACTTCCCAAAAACAGTTTATGCCTAGGACTCAGCTTCCTACTTAAATGGAT
>JAOUQW010000015.1:9778090-9791179 GCA_028565825.1 Olivaichthys viedmensis
CTCATTTCTTATTAAAAATTATGGGGTCATGTCCCCTGAGTATACTGATCTTTTATATGTTTATGTTGATTATTCATTATGTTAACTACAAAAATACACCACAGTAACCGAAAACTTTCTTACACCAGCCAGAGCGCATAGGGAATATTTCTAGTATCTGCTGATATCTGAAACCCATACATCAGTATTTCATTACAAAGGACATGTAACCCTGTATTAATCAGTATCAGACTTCCCTATTGAACTTCCTTAATGGATGACAATGCTGGTCTGTGTCTTTTTTTCTTCTCTTTTATTTTACAGTCTAAGTAAATAGTGGGTGTATTATTTCACACAGGGAGGTTTCAAGCCTAAATTGGTTTTAGCCAAAACAACAAAAACTGTCCAAATACTTTGGGCTCATTGTTTTGTTGTCTAAAAAAAACCTTCTAAAATCATAAGGCTCAAAATAAGGAAAAAGGACAGATACTGAAACACTATGCGTGTTTTGTAATGTCATGGTTACTTGTCATTTTAAAGGACATTACTGGTGTACATCAGCAGGTGGAGACAGAGGATCAGTCATGATGGACTGGAGGAGGCATGAATGAACAAAATGGAATTTTGTGAGCCAACTCAAACCAAGTGGAGAAGAAAAAAAAAAAGTTCTAGTTTGTTCTATCCAGCTGAAATCTTGGGAAATACCTCACCCTCACGAATACACACTCCTTTATCACACACGCAGGGTAATATTCAAACTGCACTGTCATCATGCAAATTCCCCAAATTGCAAACTTAAAGGGAAGCATATTATTACTAGATCACTTGTTTAATTTCAGAAAGTCTTGTGAATGTTAAGATCTAAATACAAGATTAATTATAGCATCTCAATTTTAGATTGATTTCTAGGAAACTCAGAACTCAAACTGCACTTCTCATGATGACGAAGCACACAATGATCTACAGTGTGTGTGTGGAACTGGCAAAGATAAGGAACGTAGTGGGAATGACGAGGGGATGTAACAGAATATTATCTCCTTTCTCTTTAGAAATACCAATACCCACCACACCCACACGAGCTGATAAAAATACTGAGTGCTTGGTGCAGGATAGGTTCAGGAAAGGAAGGTCAATAAGGCATATAGAACAGGAAATATGTGACAAGAGCCAGCCACAAAGACTGATTTGTGGCTGTCTGCTACTTTTTACATATTGACAGTACATATTACAGTCAGAAGCAAAAAATAACATTCTTTTTGTGGTTCCTTGTAGATTTGGAAAGTTAAAATCGCAAGTCACTAAAAGCACATCCTTTGAATGACTAAGAATTATTGTAGTAAAAATATCAGTTTAGGAGTAAAGCAAACTTTTTTCTAGATTTCTTCTCAGGTTTCTCGCTTGCTTGCTTCAAATCTAAAGATCTTGCATGGCACTTGATCTAGGGATTTTAATGGCAGACCGTAAAAGTGGAAAGAAAGAAAGTACCCTTTTCTCTGCCTCCATTTCTCTCCTCACATCCTCACAGAGTCAAAGTTCGTCCATTTTTCTTGTACATGTAAGAATATTTAATGGAAAAAACAGAACACAAACGCACACAAAAGCTTCACACCAGTCAAGCCTCGTCTGATCTTCAAGCCTGTAAGTAGCGTCACAATTAGCCCATTGAATGAAAGCAGTTTAAAAGGAAGCGTTATATTATTAGACTGCCAGGTCTTTTCTGATGTGCATCAATGAACACAGGTCTACTTCACAGGGACAGGTGTGGGCTGCTTTGTTACTGTCGTGGAATTGAAGTGTTTTGGATCTGTTAATATAATAGGATGTACATCAATATTCATTCACTATCAACTAAAGGCTTTATTTAGGACAGACGTTTCTGTGAACAAATCCTCTAGGTTATAAGCCATATAATTCATAACCATGTTTTCATGAATCAGGAATAAAATACTGGCCGTGTATACAAATAATGAACCAGAGGCCATACTTCGATCCAAGTGGGTTCAGGTTCAGTCACGAGAGGAAAGAATTAAGCACTATTATATGAAACATCCAAATGCTGTAAGACGCAGGAAAATTTCATCATTAAACAGTTCACCGGCTTCCTCCGTGTTGAAACCCAAATTTCCTAATCCTATTTGTGCTTCTGTTTTTTCCTTCTAACAGTTAGATTCTAGTATTTCTGCCATTAGTACTTTTGGACAAGGCTTTAAAAGCTGAGAAAGACGTTCTCAAAATCTTTACAGAAACTAGATAACTGGGTAGTTTGTCGAAGTGTAGTTTCTCTACATTGTTAGTGCAAAATGAGATAAAAACACAATCAATAGATAAGGTTCAGTGTACATAGCTTTATTAAAAGTTCTTTCAATTACTCCAAAAACAATGATACGATGGAAACGCTGGTTTGTACATTTGCCGGGCGTGGTTGCCAAGTGACAGCACATCGGCAGGGTTTTACATTTAATTAAGTCCACAGCAACCAAGGGGTCTACATATTTCAGAACGCAACAGTGAGATTAAACAGAAACAAACAAGCTTGTGTTTATTATCCAAATGACTTTTAAATAGCAACATTCATGAAATTCAGAAATGTAAGTGCTTTGAGATGCTTCAGAAACCAGGGATGACAAGTTAAAGTAAATAAATATTTATATTTGATTATGTATTGTGGACACCTGATATTTTAACAAACTGCATGCCACTTTAGGTTTGAGCTTTGGTATGAAGAGAGATTACTTTCCCCCCCTAAGACCATGCTCTATTATTCAACTAAAAATGTTTCCAACTAAACAGTTCACTGAGACACATGGAAAAAGAACAAACCAATAGATTAAATGATCAGAGGCTGGAATGTTGGTAAATAATGACACACAAAAAAATTTAGACCCTAAAAATATATATATGTAGTTCTATCTTTAAAATAAACAAACAAATAATAATCAATAATAATCATCTGGCCTGAGTTCCCAAAAATGCTATAGCACAAAGATTGTAATATGGCAGAGCAAACATGATTAACACCAAAGGGCATCATGGGCATGTAGACTGAGCCGTGTCCTGGGCTATGGTGCATCTTCTATAGAGAATCAATAGAGTAACTCGGTCTGGCTTTACATGTATTAATCACTAGTCTTCACGCGTGTCCAGAGACCCAGTTCTAACGGTCAGTCAGGATGATTGTTCTAACACTACAGTGTTTTTGGGAAATCAATAGCCCCAAGTCAGGCCCTGCTTGTGAGCCTGGAGCTCAGTATGCTGATCTAAAGTGTTTGGACGATAAAGTGTTTACCTCTTAAGTCTAAGCACAGAACATCATCGGTCTTAGCTCACCTCAGAATTCAGGTTATGAGCTAAAACTTCACATAGCACGAGGAGTGCGAGTGCTTGAGTTAGTAAACGCGTGGGTGCGCTTGAGAAACAAAAGCATGCGTCCACTCCTGGTGCAATTCTGACATAGGTTTGGAGGATTTGAAGCAGCAGAGTAACCCCACTGTTTAACAGGCTGTCCTACGGTATTTCAGCTTCTCCCGCTCTCCTCTCCAGCACAGTCCTGAAAGGCCCAAGGTCTGAGGACTTTCTTAAACTCAGCCACTAAAAACACTTACTCCTAAAAGGAGGAATCCTAGAAGCTCCAAGTGGTATCTAGTAGTTAAAAAAAAGAAAATCTACAGACGTAGGGCCCTGAGGCCTGAGCTGAGCCAGGCTGCTTTACTACAAATGGACTCTCGAGTGCACTTTAGTAGTGATTTGATTCAAAAGTTAGCGAATGCTTTTATCCAATTCTGTTTTTTATTGCTTTGTGGTTCACAGTCTCTTTGGAGACTCGGTTTAGCCTTGAGCTGAGCTGGAGAGTTTAACAGCTAGGAATCTAGTGAAACAAATTGTTTTAAATGGAGAGACGGAAAGCTGAGAGTCTGGTCAGAGGATGGATGGGACCATTATAAACTAGCTTTGAACCAGTTCATAAGATTTAAGGACAGCCTATTAAACGAGCAGGGTTTAACCTCAGCAACCGGACTGCGTGATGCTACCACCTGACCTCTTGGTCACCTCCATCGTGGTGAAGATCTGGGAAGAGGAATGAAACGGAACAATTAGAATAAAACACTTAATTATCATAATGCCCATATCACGATCATTAGACAATAAAATAAACCAAAGCTATAGTTTGAGCTTTATTAGCGCGAACACACACACACCTCAGCGCAGGTAGGATGTATCCCAATGGTGTTGTCTAACTGCTCCTTCATGACTCCACACTTCATGGCAACACCAAAGCCCTGAGTCACCTCCCCAGCGTTAGGGCCCAGGTAGTGAAAACCAATGACACGGTTCTAGACACACATGCACATATGACATCAGTACTCATACGGGTGCTTCATGAGCTCAAACATGACTGAAAAAACCTTGGTGTGAAAGATGTACGGTCAAGCATGACCCGCTTTGAATACAGTGCTTAAGCTAGTTCAGTGGTCTTGTGTGCATTTTAATGCTCCAGATTCAAAAATAAAAATTGTACTCGTCATACTTTAAACTGGCAGTTATGGTACAAGCTCAAAAACAAGTTCTACATGTTGACTGAAAACGCAGTAATTGACCACTGCAACAGATTTTTCACCATGGTTGTAGGAGGCAAGATGCCAAGTTGTGCAGGATTTGACTGTTAGATCAGTTAGGGTCTGAACAGACTCTGCTTTCAAGTAGGGATGCAATTTGTCACATTATAGAAAGCAACATGTTAACCCAATATTTTAAAAACCTACGTAGGTGCTATAGATGCCACCCCAACCGACCAAAATAAGCAAAACACCAGTCACAGATTTTCTAAACTGAATATAGTTATGGTTTTTCCTGTTAACAGGGCCACTTTGGTGGCCGTGGCTATGGTTTTACTGGCTTCCCACTGAAAACTACTACTGACCGCATGAAAACACACGTCCCTTACCAAATGAACCACTCAGAATAAAAATGGATAGGTGAAAAGGAAGTGTTGGCACTCACATTGTCCAACTTGTTGCAGATGATCTTGGCATAGCACCTGTTGTTGTCCCTACTGGGCACGGTGTACTCCAGAGGCCAAAACAGACTGTGAAAAATCTACACACCACAGAGTATACTTAGGCTTATTTGGAATTTTGAACAATAATCTTCCTAAAAATATAGAAAGTGGAAAATTTAACAAACCTCCAGGTTTTCCTCTCCATAGAGCTCTAGAGCCTTTTCCTCAGAGAGACCACAATTGCCATACTCCAGAGGTGTGAACACAGTTGTAGGAACATTCACATAGTCACACTGCAAATAGACAGACACACCGACACACATTAGCAAAAGTCCAACAGCTACCCTCTAGAATAATTTGTTTTGTAAAAACCACTGCAGAGCACAATATTTTCAAATAGGGCTACATAAGGAACTGTAATTTAAATGTGATCACAATTTTTAGTTTTCACAATTTCAATAATGATCAGTGAATCAACTGGGATAGTGGTGAGCTTAGCTAAAGTTAGCTAATTGGCCAAGGTTTTTTGTTGTTGTTGTTTATAAACTGGTGCATTAAACCACAAGCCCCACACTCATATGGCTTAACTGTCTGGTTGCAACCCAGTGGCTTATTTATTTGAGTTTAATTATGTTTATATTCAGCATTAATGTGAGTAAGGAGAAGTCTTGATGTGATTCAAAGACTCCCATATGATTATCTATGTGAAGGAATATATGCTTATAATGTACACTGTGAAAGAAAAGGCTGCTTCTGTTGATTTAAAATAAAATTGATTTAAAATGTATTAAATTTTAATCTCGCTGAATAATTGTCATAATCATGATTTTAGAATTAAACAATATAATTGTGATTGACAATAGGGTGTATGATGCCTAAATAATAAACATTAGTTAAAAATGCTTGTAAATAGGTTTTGTAAATACTCATAACCATCATGTGTGCAAGCACCTTAACAGAGGAACCTGCAAACAGCCTGCGAGCCAGCAGTCTTCCAGCCTGAATGGCCACAGGCGTCAGCTCCCATTTGCCCTCCAGGATGTCCCCGATAGCGTAGATGTGTGGAACGTTGGTCTGCTCTTCATCGTTCACTGGGATCTTCCCATTCCTCAAGAGAACACATTTCCCCCCCAATGAGTTTCCACAAGAGAAGATTAAGTAAATAAATAACTCTTAGAAAGCACAGAACAGTCACAGCTCCGAGATGGTGTGCGAGTTTAGTTTGTTGCAATTCCCCCATCTATTGTGACGGAGATGGGATTACTAAATACTCACAAGGACATTACTACACAGCTGATAGCCAACAGCGTGCAGCCTGTGTGTGCCTGTGTGTATGAGGCAGTCAGACAGATTATAGGGAGTCATGACACAGCTTGAGGTGCTACAGTGTCATGTGCTACACTAAACCCCATGCTACAGAGCCACACTGAGCTGCTGGGCAGCTGTTTTGTAAGTTGACCAGGAAGGTTTAAGCGCACGAGTCAAACACCGCCCACATCACAAATTGGACAATCCCGTAACTTGCGCAACAATGTGTGTGCATGAGTTATTTTTTCAGGAAAGGTGCTTCCTGTGCTCTATCCCCACCCAGTTTATTAGTCAGAACCTTAGTTTATAGGCCTAGTAGCAATATTGCTGAATCACAGTGACCGTGCTGCTTCAAGTGCCCCACTTCCAGACTTCTCCACACGCCCCCAAGGCAAGAACCAAGGCAAGAAAATCCTTGAATGAAAGGGAGGGGCCACAAGAACACTGGCCAATGATAAGAAGGAAAAACAGACAAAAGGGAGGGACATACTTTGGGTTGGCCTTCACCCCAGCTTTGTTTAGACCTATATTTCCTGTGCAGGCATCACGACCCACAGCTATCAACACCTAAGACAGAGAAGAGACAGACTTGTAAATAACTTCATATTTTAATAAATAGCCAAAAAGTAATAAAGCTTAAGCCAGCAGCAGGATTTACACTCACAGTGTTATATTCTCCTTCGAACATCTCATCAGAGTCTACAGACTTGGCAGTCACTTTCAATCTGCCTGGAGTACCGGCCTCAAGCTGCTCCACCTGAGACACACACACAAGTTCATAACCATGATAGTCACGATGATTGCACACTTCATAATAATTTACAGCACCTCTGTTTTTTCCTCCCTCTCTCACACACACCTTAACAGGAACAAACTTCCTGAGGAATTTGACCCCGTGTGTCTCCATATGGTCTCCTGCGCGGTTGGCCATGTCCTGGTCAAAGCCTCTTAGCAGAATGGAGCGTACCATTATGGTGACATCAAGCCCCAGCCCAGCCAGGAATCCCCCGCACTCCAGAGCAACGTAGGACGCGCCGACCACTAGGGTCTTACCAGGACAATAGGGCAAGGAGAACAGGTCATCACTGCCAGAAGGGTGAGGGAAGAATAGCAGAGGTTAGGTATCAACCATACAACAAACACCGAGTGAATGGGCACCCTCAGAATGCACATACGCATAAACTTGCAGTCGGTCATTCATTAATAATTAATTATTAACTAATTAATGATTATCGGCAAACTTTCTGGTTTGAGAAAGAACAGCCAAATTGGAGCTTACGTAACAGGACAGCACACATTCATTTTTCAAACGACTAGCATGTCCTCAGTCCTCTCTCTGCCTCAATACAATTCATAATTGCCACTAGGCTCTAAACAGGCATTTCAATTATTATATATTTTTTTTATGTTACCCATTTACATTTACAGTAGCAAGAGACAAAGCGACAGGCAACCATTCATTTCATGCAAGTTCTGGAGACAGCAGCAAGCGACATGGTGACCGTGACAAACAGCTGAATTGAGATTCCCTCACTTTTATCCATATTAGTTTTAATTCAGCAAAGCAACAAATCCAAAACAATTGACCAACTCAAATGGTGCAGGTTGTCCGACGTCACCCCAGTTCTCTACTCGCACAACTGTAGTTCCTACCCGGGTTTAGTTCCAATTCTACAGCGTTTGGCACAAAAAAACAGGGTTTAATTTCTTCCTGGGTTTTACTAAAATATTACGATGTATAAATGATACAGTAGCCTGTATATAATTGAGCTACTATCATTTCTTATCAGGATTTCAAAACAGCTGGACAGTGCAGCCCACAAGCAAAAACAGTAGGGGTCACTAAATGACTTGTTGCTTGCTAGCGTAAACGCAGGGTGAGACGTTTATGTACATCTCCATACATAAAGACTTAGGAATGGGCTTAACACGCTCACCGATTACCTGCAAGGCCTGAGGCTCCCATATCAATTCCCCTCAGGGCCAGTGCACTTTAACTAAGCCATGTTGAGATGTCCTGTGTTAAGCTAGGCTCTCGTGAGACAACAGCTTATCTCTGCGTGGGAGATCCCTCCTGCCGTTTCTGTTCTTTAACGACACACTCACCTGGTGATGCAGTACTCTTTGTCTCCAGGGATGCCCAGGTAGCGTGGCCGCTCTCCTGTTGCCAGCACAAACCTGGCTGCGGTGTAGAATGTCTCCTTGCCTCGCTTGTTTGTGGCCTGTTAAGAAAAATCAGCCAAAGGATTTTTTTGTAGAGAAAATCACAACATTCATTGAAAATGCTGTCAGATCAATTAAATTGTTAACACTTCAAAATATAGAAGTCCAAGCTAATTAGGACGGAAATAAACCATAACTTCTGATGCCAAGTCATGATAATTTACTGTTTAGGTAAATTATTAGTAAAAAACTAAAACTGGGCCTTTAAAAAACAAAAGAAATTGCTCGTTTTTAAGCAAAACCTACAATAGCAGCCCTCACATATAAACTGTGGAAGTTCTAGCCATAGTTTATGCAGTACAGAAGCAGGACAGGGTTATGATTGAAGCTCATTGGTCCAAAAGTGTGGTTAAAAATGTGCTATACATGCATGGAACCAAGATACTAACCTTGATTTTGTGAGGCTCCACAAACTCAGCATAGGCATTGACGTAGTTGACATTCTTATCTCGTAGAGACACTCTGTAGCCCCAGTTCAAAGAGCCGATGTAGTTATTCACTGCAGTCTTCATCGTCTCCCAGTTATGACTTACTGCATTGGAGAAAAAGGAAGGCTTATTAATTGGCAAATAAATTAACTCAAATTTATGAACTTTACAAAAGGAGCTCGAGTTGTTCTTTAAATCTGAACCCAAATATGAGTCATTAGAATCTAGACATCATTACAACATAAACCACATATCTACCACCGTTCCCCTTTCAGAGGAGATTTCATTGTAACTGACCAATTTGGAAACTACAGTTGCGACATTTGGCTCTAAACAACATTTTGTAAACAGCTCAATAGAATGCAATGTATTTTACCAATTTAAACAAAATATTACAGACATTGTAACTCCAGAACTTGAGGGCAGTTTAATGAACGTTACCCACGCTTTAACTAGTTCCTTGGCCCCCTAAGACTTCACGTCATTTGTTTTAGTCACACATCTAATTCTACTTCAGCAGAGTGGATAGTTACAACACTGATCAGCCCTGACAGAAAATCTAACCATCTTTTTTTTCCTTCCTCTGAGAAGACATCTGACCATAGTTTAGCCATGTAATGCACATCCCAAGTCTGACAGTCTGGGCTTCAGATCTCACCTTGCTCACTGAACTCCCAGCCGAACTTGCGGGAGTCCTCCAGGGTGGTGCGCAGCAGGGCGGTCTGATGCATCAGCTTCTTAGGAATACAGCCCACGTTCACACATGTGCCACCCAGACCTAAACATATTAGTCAGGCATTGTATTACTCAAAAACCAAGGAGGAGGAGGAGGAGGAGGGTGTTTGGTATTCTGCCCGTTATAACTTTCGACAAAACATCCAACACTCCTTACCCCAAGACGTGCCCTTAGGTGTGGGGACAACATAATCCAGAACCATGACTTTTTTCCCCAAGGCTGCCGCTCCCTATAGAACATAACATGAGGAGAACATGTAATACAAGCCATCTTGATAACATAAAAATCAATTTCAAATTTGAAGGTGAAATAGGCGCATGAAAAGGCAACATTAGGGTTTATTATTAGCAGTCTATACATTATAATGACAGTGTGAAACACAGTGTGAGCAGTCACCTTTGAGCAGGCCAGACCCCCTGATCCACCTCCTATCACAATGAGGTCATAGTCGTACGCCTCGCTCTCCGCACCAAGCAGCTGCTTTAGGAGGCCATCTTTATGTGCCTGTTACCATGATACCGGGAAATAATTACCATTGGCACAAAAACCCCAGCGATAAGAGGTAATCATAATAAGGGTACTCGTGTATCATTCATTTCAATTACAAAGGTCTTTTGTCCCCCATTACTTTAAAGCATCATTTTGAAAGGGCACATATCTGCACTGCTGGCTGATTAAGCCATAGGACAGAAGACCAAGATAAAAGTGACAGAGGGAATGCCTTTAAAAAATATATATATAAAGGATACCGTCTTGTCAGATTTGTAGATATTAATGTGCTGGCTACACAGAATGGAAATGATTTCTACGGTCTACTGCCAACTTCATGCACTGAAGCTATTTTAATAATTTTAATCTAAATTTTTTTTTTTTTTACATATTTGTTTATCTGGAGTCCTTTTAAAACCAACTTAACCCTGATCTCGGTCAGCACAAGAAGCGTCGTTACTAAACTGGGTTTGTTTTTCAGTGAACAGTGACAAATAGGGCTGCACAATTCATTTTGCTCCCTCAATTACTTAAATGTAATCAACTGCACTATTGGTAAAGTTAGTAAACCTGTAGGGTGGTGCAGTGCAACATCAGTACGTTCATATTTGGTGTGGGCTACTACCTGCATGGTGTTGTCGCAGCCTCCAACATGGGTCTTGTTGATGAAGACGTTGGGGACGGTTTTCTGTCCAGTCATCTCCATCAGCATATCCTGGTAGTTGGAGCCATTCTCTGAAACACATGCCAGACAAGCAGTGTGATACGGCTGCTCATGTTCCTGGGCTGTTACTGGTACACTGATACTATAACATGCCAAATGGGTCGTGGGGTGGGGGCAGGACACCAGCTGTGGCGTCTGAATCGGAGCTCTGTAATGAATGATTTGGGAGTTCACAGGCTCAAAAAAAGAGAGAGAGAGAGAGAGAGAGAGAGAGAGAGAGAGAAACAGATATGAAGCGACGCCAGGCAGAGTGGTGGTGAATGACTCAGCAAATTTTGCGTAGTCGGTTGTAGTAGCTGTACTCGGGTCTGACGCACTATTATGGACTGTTAATCATTGCCACATTGGCTTAACACTTAATGGTTGCAGAGCTTGTGCACAGGTAATTTAGATAATGCCCCCCATTTCTACAGGCTCATAAATAGAGTAAGCAGAATCATATGAATCAACTAGGAGTTAAGGACTTTGGAAGAAAAGAAGAAAAAAAACAACTCCCTGCATGTTTAAATAAAAAAGCCTGCTGTCAGGTCTATGGACTGCTAAGCACAAATGAACATAGTGCTGACACAATCCTATTTCATGTCTGCAGCATTACATTCTGACAAAAACCTTAACCTGGGTATGTGCTGTTTCACAAGAGAAAAAAGCACCCAAGTGTTGCAGTGCAAGTCTTGTCAAATAACATCTAAAACAATGCAAGTCTGCACCCAAGTCAGAAAAGGAGGAAAACAACAAAGAAATCAAATAGAAAAAGCAGCCAGACAAACTTAATAATACACAATAATTACATCAATTATCCAACAGGAAATGGAGAGCAGCCTAAAATCACATCAGGCCAAAGCTAAACAAAATTAGGACGATTCAACAGCACAAGGTTGCTTGCAGTGATGGTCTAACGAACACAGGCATTTGTTAACAGAATTTTTGGAAAAGGGGGATCTTGAATTCTTTGGAAAGGGGGGGGAAAAAAGATTATGTTCTGCGGCATTTTATTTTTCCTCCAGCCATATTAAAAAAATTAAAAATAAGAAATCCTGCCTCCTGCCTGATGATTACGCTGGTATGACGTATTTGCATAATGCATGCTGGGTATTGTAGCAACCAACAATAATGGATGGAAATGCAAAAATTTCTGCCAAAATGCTGAGGCGGAGAAACACAATCCTGTGCTACAGAATACTACATAACATGACATTAAATGCTGGTCTTACGCCAGAATAAAGTTACTGACATGAAAGCAGTTGGAATTTTTACAAGTGTAGGAGCTAAAACAATAAGAGTCATGAGGAGTAGGACAAAACTAGTCACAACAGCTCCACGCATTACAAGTTTCAAAAGGATCCGTCTCATCTTACCGTGAAACAGAGTGGAAGAGTTCGGTCTGACTGCACAACATGAAGAGCACTAAATTTCAACTTGCTACATCTCTGCCAGTGATTGATTAATTAACCAAGTTCCACTTCAGCATAAACATGAAGACTAGTCATGAGAAGGCAAAGATATAACCGACAAAGGCTGTTCCCTTTCATTTCTTAAAATATAAGCTGTTTGGTTTTGGAAAATGAAAACCTGTCGGTACTTTGTAAGCTCTGTGTAAGCTGGGTTCTCAGACAACAACGTATTATGCAAACCTTAGAAGAGATAGTCATATCTTTTCTTTTCCTTTTTTAAAATTACTTTTATTATCTGGTGTTCGTCATAAGTAATTTGTTTGTGTGGGCATTTGTTGCAATACATGTACGAGCAAGGCAACTCTGGGCCAGTCATGCTTACCCATCAGATCCAGTTCTACGATGTTGCATGTCACATTCAACTCTTTAAAAAGCTCCTTCACCTGAAACAAGCCGAAACCAGACAGTTAGCCACCATCAGCCGATAGTTTAACCATGTCTTTAATTCAGCTATGGGCCATGACAAGAGCTAACAGATTTGATTTATTTCTCAAAAAATAGCATCAGTTGTAGTCTGTGAGCACTGAGTAAAGAGATGTCTAACCTTATGGGTTAGCACTAGGCATGTGGACAATTGGTCTTAGGGTATACCGTGATATTCAACACACAATATAGCTCCATTTGGTTTGTTAACATCCGGCCAATAAGAAAAAGTACAGGTAGTTATATAGCATGTCTCTTGTAATACAATATGATGATGATATCGTAAACAGTGCTAAACGTCTAGACAATATTCATGATAATTTATATTATTA
>JAOUQW010000015.1:9796086-9817362 GCA_028565825.1 Olivaichthys viedmensis
TGCCACTGTTGGGCCCTTGAGCAAGGCCCTTAACCCTCCCTGCTCCAGGGGCGCTGTATCATGTCTGACCCTGCGCTTTGACCCCAGCTTACCGATATGCGGAGAATGAATTTCACTGTACTGTATGTGTATATGTGACAATAAATAGCATTCTATTCTATCCATCTGCACCATTTTCCCAAATGTATAAATCCCACAACTTTCCTATGGAATTACCTGTGTACTTATATTATTAACTATGCTGTGCAGTTACGGTGAACCATATCTATAAACACTTCTTCTGCTATTGTTTAAAGCTCTTAATGGGATATTGTTATCACAGGCTCTTGCGATAGATTTCTAGAGCTTCTAAAGTGCAGTGTAATTTTGCGGCTCTGCCTTGTTTGAGCTCTTTTTGTCTGCTTGGTTGTTGTGTTTGGTCTATTCAAGCAGAATAAAGGGGAGTAATGAGGAGAGAGGAAGGTATAATCTTACCAATGAGCCACCACACTCACGCTGCTTCTGTATGTGAGAGAGAGACAGCAAGTGCTATAGACTACTAAACACACACAGCTGTAGCACCATGCTGCTCTCTCTCTCTCTCTCTCTCTGTCTGTCTTTCTGCCTGTCTTTGTCTTTCATTCTCATTCATAAAGACAAAGACTAAAACATACACAATTAAATAAAAAAATAATATTAGGGTGTTCAATTTTCTTTAGCAATTGCTCTAAAAATGGCTAAAAAATGTTATGTGGATGTTAAGATAAGGACAAAAAATGGCTATGTTCAGAATATTTTATCACAGAGACACAGAAAATAGCTAAGTGGAGGCCATATTTCGTGGCAGTTATCTCATGAAAAGGGTCTCTGGCAAAGCATTAAATCAATTGCGCTGAAAAGTCTTCACGCTGAGTATTTAAATAGAAAAATCATCAGAACTCAGAAAACGCTTTTGGAACTTTAAGTGAATACAAAAGCACTTGAATGTCAGTCCAAAGCCTCTGTCAGGGCAGTCTGGAAAAAGTTCTTGAAAGCTGGGAAACTGACAGTCCTGCAGTAAGTGAAGCTGACAGCCCATGTTTAGCATATGAACAGCTGAAGAAAGTCAAAATAGACTGCGCTACTACACACATGAATTCCTGCACACTGTATGCTAATTACCAAGCCATACAGGGCACTCAGTGTTAGTTAAGTCATGCATTAAGACTGCTTGCCCCACTGTTCTTAATGGGATATCACACACATGCACACACACATACACAATGCTCAGTCTACTGTGATCACTTTGCTGCACCCTACTGTGTCCATGTTTCTTACTTGGTCATCCAGTCCATAACACAGACACGCACGCGTACACACACACACACACACACACACACACACGCAGACACACACACACACACATATATATACACACACACACACACACACACAATTATGCACACACAATTATGCACACACGCACACACACAAACACAACAGTTGCCCTTGATAATTATGGTTGTTTGGTTGAGCACAGTGATATTTAATGGGGTTGTGTGTTTTGTACTGGATCATTTCACTCGATGTGTTTTTGAAGATGAAGAAACAGCTGGATGGGAGTAACCTTCACCCTTCCCTCATGGGTCCCTTCATCTCACTGGATGCCATTACATCATGGGAAATAATTACACACAGTCTAAGAGAGCTAAAAGGGTCAAAATAGAGAAACTATTAAATCCTCCATTAGAGCTCAGAAACTTTTCACTCTGTCCTAAAATGACAACACCTGAAGCAATTCGATCAAACAGATTTCAGTCAGTTCAGGGTTTTCCCCCACATTTTTGTGTAATGGGTTGTACTGCAGTTCTTTAGCTATTTATATGGTGTGTCAAAAGAAACAAAAAAGCTAAAAGTACTTGTGCCACCAGCTATGTCAGGCTCACTGTACATGCCCTTTGCCCCGCTACAGCACAGTTCATCCACCATAATAGTCGACATAATGTTTGCCATGTACTTTGAGCCATCAATGAATTGTGTATGCATAGGGAGTCTGTGCTAAAAATCACGAGCACTTTGAATTGGCCTGAATCACTTTTGGATCAGAGGAGCTGTCGCGGAGGCCAGTCAATTACTGCTAAAGTGGAAAGGTGCTATTGGCGCTCCACAAGAGCGCGGCACAAAAAGGAAATATGAGGAAATGTTTATATGTAGGTCAGTGGGGGTGTTAATGAGCGAGAGAGAGGGGGGAGAGAGAGAGAAGAGAGAGAATAAAAGAATGGCTTTCCTGTAGATCTGATGCATTAGATATGACAGGATCTCACAGAGTAAGAACATTTATAGTGGCAGGTTGCCTGCCATGCGAATGACAGCCAAACCCTCCCAGATACACACACACACATACAGAGAGTGAGAGCCCAGTGACTCTGAGCTGACAGCTCCTCAATGTATTATTTATGGGCTTCTCAAATCTGCTCAAATCATCCATCCTTGACCCTTACACATAGCCCATCAAATGTCAATCAATTACTATAGCTAATCAATAACACATTAGACTTGTCCATGTTAAACGTGCTTCAAAGCAAATTTAAAATCAAATCTTTTTTCCTCTGTATTATAAAAACATCAAAGATGGCTGAGGCTGAGTTTTCCGATCTTTCTGTAGATGTAATAGATGGCTTAAGCCCACCAGTGTAACCGAAATAATGACTGATAACATCCAACACAAGTATCTACAATCAAAGTAAAGTAAAAGAGGCCAATACCCCAGTCATTGGGTACATGTGAGATATTATTTTGATTATATTCTTTGACCTAACCTCAATGAGCTAACCTGGAGTAACTCTAAAGGACCAATGTTACAGTAGCCTAATGAAGCAGGTTTAATGTTTCTTGGTAAAACTTACACAGCTGACATTACACAGTCCAGAAGACAATCCAGCCTCATGTCTGGTTACGAGTGTGTTGTTAAATTGAACTATTTCAGTTACTTATGCTAACACTAGAGGACACTGTTGCTCTGTAGCCTTCTGACCAACCAGACAGTAACACAGAACATGGAGAGATTCCCCCACAACTCCCCCATAACACGACACTTCTCACTTACCCACGACATCCAGAAATAAAAGCCTACCTTGGTAAATTCTTAGCTAAGTTTTAAAATTAAGCATCAGTATGTAATGGATGTTTGAGGAGCTTCATAAGGCTCTCTCTCCTCTCTAGACTTCAAGTAGAAATATTAAACAAATCAGATCAAATTTAGCATATTCTATTCAATTTTTTATGATGCTGAATTTATTTTTCAGTTCTTTTTTAATTTTGTTGTTTCCTTTTTGAAGTGAAGCTATCCCACTGATTTTCAAAAGTAGATGATAAAACTGTATTTCAATTGACTAAAGACAAAGCCTTCGTGTTGTGCTGCTAAAGAAGACTTGAGAAGCAATGTGCTTTATGCATAGTGGTCCAACTAATTAAACCCTTTCAATCCAGAGTGCTGGAAAGCTACCAATAGTTGCCATAGCAGAAAAGTTAAAAACTGACAAACAACTGCATGTAAATGGAAAGACAAAGAGAGACAAAGAATAAGAGACTATGTTTTATCAGAGTGTTTCATCATGCTCTTGCAACGCCATGTAAGTACACTGGCAGGACTCTCTTTCTCTCTCTCTCTCTCTCTCTCTCTCTCTCTCTCTCTCTCTCTCTCTCTCTCTAAAGTAAATATTACATGAATCAGATCATATTTCATACTGTAATAAATATTTTATTATGCTGAATTAATATGATGATCACTAACTGGAAGAACAACTGTAGGTCTTGATATTTGTGTGTGTGTGTGTGTGTGTGTGTGTGTATGTGTGTGTGTGTGTGTGTGTCTTCAGGATGTTTAGAGACTCTACAGACAAGAAAAATGAAAACATGCAGGTGGAATTTACAGCATTATTAGAAAATTTGAAGTCATTTGAAGTGACTACCTCTCAACTAGGACTTAATGCTAGAATATGTTTCTTAATAGTGGTAATACAGATTGTCCATATTATAGAGTTTATATGGAAGACATTTTAAAACCCACATTTGAATATTTAAACTTATAAAACAGGAGTGAATTGCAGGTGTGTCAGCTACTAGAAGAATAAATGAGCCAGTGTCACATATCATGTGGGTGCATATGCCAAACATCCAAAATGTTGTTAAAGCTCAGCGTTTTTTCAACCTAATCTTTATCTACCGCATCTGTAGTGTATGTGGGATTACCACAGGCAAGATTATTGACATGTTTCCCTGCACTGAGAAACATTTAAAATAAGTGATTATATAACATTATTTTAAAACTACAAAATTTATCCTCTAACAAAAAAGGCCCTAGAATTAGACAGATAAAACATAATGTCTTACCAAAGCTGTTATGTCGTTTTATCCAACTTTCCAACACAGCAGCAATACAGTAAAAAGTCATTCAAATTACATACAGTTTTGTAGTATCCACGCATCAGACCCACATAATGCATAATCACAAGTTCTTCCTACGAGTAGTTCCATCTCTGAAAGGTCGAACTATACGGATTTAGAGCTGAATTTACAGATACATTTGAGTGAAGTATTCTACAAAAATATGTGTTTTGCAGAAACGTTTATTGACTGCCCTTAGACTTTCATTATAAGTGAGTTTTGGATAAACAGGTTTTCTATTCTTTTCTTGGTACAGGAAAATGTGTCAAAATTATTGTTAATGGTAATTGCACATACACTAAAGATGCAGTAGATAGAGCTTAGGTTGAAAAACTCTGGACAATTCCTTGAAGAGTTGCAGCTCACTGACAGTAAGGAAGATGTTTTTCCTTGACCAAGTCAATATCAGCCTAAATTTGACATCATAAACTATAACAATGCCAAAAAAACACAAGACGTTATGACATAAAACACAAGCCTGGAACATATATAATCTGACTTGTTGTAGGTCTTTTTTTTAACCACTAGATGGTTTAGGCTTGATGTTGATTAATTTAATAAATAAAAAAGTAAATTAATAAGCCAAAAGAAGCCTTCAGCCAGCATTGCCACTCTGATTAATATTACATGAAAGCTGTCAGGCATGAACAATGAAGAGAAGTTAATAGATATTCCTGTCTCGCCTAATGTCCATTTGTGCAGGAACGCCTTCAGTTTAGAGCGGGGAGCAGGGATGAAGTGTAATACCGATCTTTAACACTCTCAGCAATCAGACCTGGAGATGATGATGATGATGTGGGTTTGGAAATAGGCTTCATCCACGGAGGAGATGTGCATTTTCATGGGTGCTGTATTGCACTCGAGCCTCAGAGGGATAGCACTGAAGAAGGAACAGCAGTGCTGAAACAAGAGCACAGTGGGAGAAAAAGGTTTTCTAAATGTTGTGTTCTTATGAGCAAGACAAAGTCAAACTGAAGCAATAGGGAGCAATTGCACACACACAGAAATGGACACACACACACACGCAGACTTGGCCACTAGTCTTAAGTTTAATTGAGGAAGGAAATCTATTAAGCTGCCTCGACTAGGAGTGGATGTGTATTTATGAAGTATGTTTCAGTCCATTGAGTGCTGTCTAGGATCAGCGTGTAATACTCCTTAATACAGCAGTCATCATTGTCAGATATGGGCTATGGACCACACTGAGAGATTCTAGAGTTACTTCACTGTAGCATGACATTAGCATGACTGGAGGAACAAGCGCTACAGACCATGCTAGCTTCAGATTAGGTTGCAGTGTGTTATGTATGTTTAAGATAATCAAAGGCTGATTAGGCTTTATGCTGTGATAAAGTGTCTAGGATTGAATGCTGTTTTACTCTACATGGTTATTGCTTGGAAACAAAAACATTACAAAATAGGTAAAACATTCAAGCACTATTTGTTGAAATGGATAAATCAAACACCCCATCTTCATTTTGACGGCTGGGAAAGTTTTAATTCAATATTTGTGTGCAGTTTTGAGTCTGTTTTCTTTAATAGTCAAATCAGTGTGGTCTCTTATTGTTTTACGGCTGAACATTTTTTCATTCCAATTCATTTTCATTTTTCCTCCTTAAAGCGAAATTGTTAAAGTGAAGCACAAAATGCTCTGACACCATTTTTCATAAAGCGGATGATGAAATTGTATTTAAAAGAGAGGAGAGACCATAAAGAAAAGGGCTTAAACAATGGTGCAGCTGGCTTGTCTCCGAGCAAGAAAGACTTTAATATTAAAAGAGAGGAGTTTTTATGTTGTGCTACAAAAGCAGACTTGAGAAGAAATATGCTTTATACACAGTGCCCCAACTAATTAAACACTTTCAATTCACAGTGCTTGAAAGCTTGCAGCGGTGAAAGAAAACTTGAAAATTGACAAACAGCTGTTCATATGCATGAAAAAAAGAGAGAAACGATAGAGAGATCCTAATAAGTTAAGATACTTCTGTGTTTCCTCAAAGTGCAGTGACGTGCATCAACATCTAAATCTGCAGTACATTGGCAGAATTTTTTAACTCATTTGCTATTGAGCTAAGGTTGAATCCAGGCACACTGAATGTAAAATTACTGCATGAGGATTATCACATGGTCCATCTTTTATACACTGAAATGTCAGTCATTCAGAACATCAGCTCATTAAATCAAATTCAGTAGCATAGGCTACCAAGGCAGAAATTACTATTACATCACCTTAGCGCTCCTCAACATCCTGAATAAAATTTGTCTCACCCTGCACCTTAACTGCCGAGTTGATGATTAACTCTTCCTGATATGGGCCATCCCACCTCTCTTTCTGTGGTTTCTTAATCAGGACCTCACCTGAAATGAAAATGTGACCTCCTTCAGCAGGCTTTCCACACAACCTGTTAGGTGTTGAGAAGTGAACTGAAGAGTGTGGGTAAGCTTAATGCATGTAAATGCTCGCTTTTCTCAAGGCACACCAGTTGTTCCATGATTGTTTCGAAAGCGCCTTAGCGAGTCTT
This sequence comes from Olivaichthys viedmensis, assembly GCA_028565825.1. NCBI lineage: Eukaryota > Metazoa > Chordata > Actinopteri > Siluriformes > Diplomystidae > Olivaichthys > Olivaichthys viedmensis. The sequence continues at coordinate 9,803,013 of JAOUQW010000015.1, forward strand.
TTGCTGGCACACTACTCAATTTTTAATTAACGCCTGACATTTCATAGTTTAAAATAGACTAACTGACAGTTACATGTTTGTGTAAGACTGAAAGCTGATAACAAAGGTGTAACTTTTGCTCTGAAGGTGCTTGGTGTGTATTCTCCATTGTAGATGTGAGAGGGCAATTTAATTATAGGTTAAGCTTAAACTATCAGCTACTCCCCACTTCAATCAGCTTCTGTCTTAGCTACAGTTACACTAAAATTACAAAAGAAAATAGCCAGTAAATTACTTCATGGGAAACGTAATCATCAGATAGCAGCTGGTTTAATGAAGCGTGCAATAGCTACTCACTGACTCCCTCATTTCACTTGATCTCACTGAAACTTGGAAAAATGAAAAAGGTTTTGATTGAGCCATGGTGAAAAGGAAAAAGTGTCCAAATGACACTTTAAAAGTGTCCAAATGAGCTTTATTATTAGTCAGGATCCCTCTATTGGTAATATTAACTTGCAAAGCGAACATGGAGAAAGGAGCTATTTTTTATGACATCTTGGTCCACTCCTTAACATATACCATGCAGTAATTGAACAGTAACACAGTTTTGATGTTTTGGCTCTGCAGTCCGGTGCATTAGTTTCAACATGTTACATTGATTATGAACTGACTCTCTAATCCACAAAGCTTTAATGGAAATGTACCGTATGTCCATATTTGTTAAAGCATGTCAGAACTACAGCTGTTTTTATTTACAGTCTCCCCATATTAAGGGACCAAAATAATTGCACAGGGGCTGCTTAGCCATTTCTTGGTTAGTTGTGCATCGTTGTATGATTAGTTCATGTACAAGAAAGCTAACAAAAGAGCTGATTCTAGGTGTGGCTTTTGCACCTGGAGGCTGTTGCTGTTGTCTCTACAGAAGTACCAAAAAATCAAGCAGGCCAACTTAAAAATTTTTTTTTGATATGTCAACATCAACAGTTAAGAAGCAATAATACACTGGTGATCTTAGAGAGGCCTTCAGATCATAGCAGGAAAGGCAGATCATAGCAGGAAAGGCAAAAAGAGCAAAGGCAAAGCTATTAGTCAAGTAACCACAGACCAATAATAAAATAAACTGTAGTCTTAAGTTGATGTGTAAAGATAAACATCAATCTGTAGCATCTAATCCTGTTTACAATACTGTTGTGCTGTTATTTGATCAGAAATATTTTAAGCTGACAAATTTGTTTTGTTGGCAAAATCTAAAAATGTTTCTGGACCTATAACAACAATGTAATTCTATAAGCACATTAAAAAAAGATAGTGATCAAATTATTTCAGTGCATATGTCTTGTTTTTTGTTTAAAGCATTTGCTTTTGCATTTATTTACACATAAATATAAACAAATATAAACATGCCTAAAAAACATACAAAATGTGTTGAATGCATGGAAATATTGAGAATTAGTCTTGTTTTATTGTGCTTGTAAAATGACCTCTTTGTTATAGAAGTTTAGGAGCATTTTCTTTTCTTTTTTTCCACAACTTCACAGTGCACTTGAGAGAGAGAGCTGTGAGTTGGATAGATAGATAGATAGATAGATAGATAGATAGATAGATAGATGAGAGAGAGAGTAACACAAAGGTACTCCACAATCAGCACAATCGTGTAAGAACCTGACCCTTCTCTTTCACACAAGACGAAAACACACAAAGCAAAGCATGACTTGGAGGGGGAATTGTGTGCAATTAGCCTGTCACACATCAGTGTTACTACTAACTTACTCTTGATGGACATTTTGACACCTAATAAGGAAAGTAAAACAAATGTGAATTCCCTCATCAAGAGCACAAATATTGCACTGAATCACTTGGATGACAATCATCTTTAGAAAATAATGCATTGTTTCCTCCAAATATTCGGCTCACCCCTAATCCCAACAGACTAGTTTTAAGTGGCAGGTGATATTTAGCTAGCAAACAAGCTAGCTGTAATGTTAGTTAGGGCTAACAAGCACAGTCAAAACACACATCTCTCTTAATTAATATTTATGGGTGACTAAACCAGCTAAAAGCGCCCCAAATTCTCAGACCCATTTGAGTGAGCCATAGCAAGCGAGCTATAAGTTAATGGCATAGCTAATGGTGAGATAAATACTGCCAATAGGCCCTATATGCCGCCAGTATCTAAATGTCATCCATGCCCTATTACATCCATGCATCCCGCATGCGTGCCTTCTAAATATAAAGTCAGTAAGACAAAAAGCCTCCTCTTGCCTGGGCTGTTCAATGGACATAATTGAGATTAAGATTACCCTGTACTGGAGTGATGGAAAGAGGAAAGTGTGGAGCAAAAATGGAACGGCTCATGATTCAAAGCATCCCATACCAATGGAACTAACTTACTTGTACTGATGATGTGACTGCCGATGGCAACAGCAGGATGAATTCTGAAGCATTTTAACTGCTCAGATCTAATCAAAACTCATTAAATCTTGTAGCAGGAAAGACTCAAAATATAATAAGGCAATAAAATGTTATTGACTGGTCAAGTTAATGAACCCCATTGAACATGCATTTAATTTTTGCTAAAGACAAAGACTGAAGGCAAAAAGTCCCTGAAATGAAAATGGCTGCATTACAAGCCTGGCAGATCATCATCAGAGAAAAAACTGCATCTGATGATGTTTATGAGTCACAGACTTCTGTCAGTCATCAACTGCAAAGAATTTGCAACCAAATACTAAACATGATAATTTTATTTAACGTAATGTTAATTTGTCCAATTACTTTTGGTCCTTGGAAATGGGTGAGAATTCCATCCAAAAATGGGCATGATTTCTATAAAGTCCCCTCAGTATAAATATAAATACCCTTAAAGCTGATATTCTGCACTTTAACCTCTCAGCGAGTGTTTCATTTAAAATTCAGAGCCAAAAGAAGTGTATCACTATCTAATTACATACAGACTACAATGTATTTTCTTCAAAGACTGTTGTTATTTCATCCCACTAAACCAATAATAAACTTTTCAATTTTGACAACAAAGATAAAGTACTCTGATTAAGATTATATGCAAATGAAGTCTAATTATCATTTGGTGCTTAAAATATTTTCTCATTACTTTTAATTCTTTGCAACACCTGCTTTTTTTATTAATATGGAATTTTCCACTCCAGGTGTCTCTGTCAATCATTTAAATCAGTTTGCATGTGCATGTTCCCCCTGCACGACTGCCTATTTCTCAGAATAGAAACCATATGCTAGGGTAATTTATCATTCTGTCTAAACAAACAGATACATTACAACAAAGACGAGGAGCGAGTTGGAGAGCAGAGTTCAAATGGAGAGAAAGGGAGGAATGGAGCATTATTACTGTTGGATTGTAAGTTGTTCTTGAGAAAAAGACAAATTTGTTTTGTGGTTTTGTGTCTGATCGGGCATTAAGGTAGATTACCTGAGAAATTAAATAGTAAGTACACAGACATACACGTATAAATACATAGAGGTATAAAAAAGTCTTAATTTCTTAAGCATTAACATTTGAAGTAGCTAATTGTAGGTTGTAAATAGAAAACTAGAGAAGGTCACTGTGGTAAATGTGACAAGGCAGTACCATTTTCACTGAATTGCCTCATGCCACTTATTTCATTAGAATGCAATGGAGATGATGTTATAAATGAGAATGAAATGCCATTTTATACAAAACTTGCACGCGCACACACTGCACCCACCCTCCACCCCCAATCACTTCCTCTCTCTCTCAAAAGAATACTGCCTATGCTTGTGCTTGAGCAAGTGTGTGTAAATATGTGCATAGTGTGTGTATAAGACACACTTTAATTATTCTAATCCTGTCCTCTTTGTGCTCCCTGCTGATTTGAACACGTTTTCAATCCTTTAAATGGGCAACACAAAAGGGATAGTCTTATCCCACTGTGCACAAAGCGCTCCTCTTAATAAATCAAACACCAAGCTGCACAGACATGTAAAATATGACTAACAAGATTTCCACATCCTATAGATAACCACAGAAATTCACATAGCGATTGATTGATATTTAGACCCCAAACCCAATGCTAATGGCTTGTTAGGCGTTAGCTTAATGTTAGCTCAACATTAATTAAATGTCTTCATTTCCCTAAGAGCCCTGAGTGAAGTATACTGAATCTATTACTCATCCGAGTTACTCTACCATTCCTTGCACTCAGCCACTAATCTGCTCTATCCATCCATGCATCTCTCTGTGTCCCTGTCTTTCTGCCTCTCTCTCGCTCTCTCTCTGAGAGTGGTGATTTACAAGGCTTTAAAGCCTTGTTAGCGTGGGCTGGGTTTAATTGGTTTAACCTTGCTGCTGTTACAGTAGCTATTATGGTGGAGCTGGTTGCAGAGACTACAGGCAGTGGAAATGACTACGCCTGTCACTACTGCTTAGCTTTATATGCATTGTCTTGGTAAGATTTTAGCCTGTTTGCTAACATTTTTCTAACATTTTGCTAAATCTTTTTCAAGAAAAAAAAACACTGCATTGCTCTCTGTAGAGGTCTGTATTGCTGTATAGAGCACACTTTTCTTGCATTCTCACTTTGGGACGATTGATATGTTAGCAACTGGATTGTGGCTAAGCAACGAATCCCTCAAACTATGACACTGTCCATGGTGCTGATTATATCAGCAACATGCTACCAAATTATATATATGATCATTACGGTGTTCAAAATGCTTCTTATTTGATCATGTAAATCAGTGGAGAACGATTATGAAACTGTAATGGGGGGGTGGACTCTGACAACTTGGGCTGGGGTTCTGAGCAGCTTCTGCTTTGCACTAGACAGCAAGGACCCCCACTCAAGAGTCGCTGAATAGTAGGTGTAGAGACTCCATCACAAGAAACTAAAGGGTAAAGTTACAGGACATTTATGGCAATTTATAGGAACTTATCAAGGAAGGAGTTTCAGATGTGGTCTTTCTCCCAATATTCAGTTATTTCATTACTTCATTTCCGTTCTACTAAAGCAATGTTGGGCTATGACATAGACAAGTAGCAAATATATTACTGTAAAATATTACTACTTTCCAGTACTACTACTATAAGATATTACTAGTTCCCAGTAGCAAGGTGGTACTTTTTAAATCCATTGGCTTGTAAGTAGTTAAGTCTTTTATCGACAGAGTTGCAGAGTAGTGTTGATAAATGCTACATTGTTTCATTCTCTTAACGTACACTATAGATATTTATGATCCACAAGTTATGTATTTCTTGTCAGTTGCTTGGAAGCACAATTGACCCGAAGTTACTGGCTGCTACCGAGTCCGCTCTCTCTGACACTGACCTAAGAAAACCAGAAAACCTGGACTGATAATTAGAGCCTAGTATCTTCTGTATTCTGTGAAATGTGAAATACAAGTCAGTGAGTGAAATTACCAGTTAAGATTATCTAAGTCTGGTTCAGCTGGATCCTTTCACTGATTTACTATTAAGCTGAGAAGTTGAAGGTTATGGGCCTTGCTCAAGGGCCCAACAACGTTAGCTTGGCAGTACCGGGATTTGAACTCACAATCACTAGCTCAGAGCCTTAATTGATGAGCTACCACTGCCCCAGATGTGACATTAATCATGTAGCTTTAATAAAGTTAAACTACTTTTGGCATGTAGGTTGTAGTGTAAAGAACTACGTTTTTCTGAAGAATAGCTTTAATGTAGCTGAGCTACAGTTTTTGTAGAATAATTTGTAGCTTAGGTAACTACATTTTTAAAGTAGCTTCCCCAACACTTCTCTAAAGCTAGACAACTTTTCGAGCCTCCTAGAAAAACATACTGTCAGTATCCAATGTATTAAATGCTTGTGGAGATTCAGTACTGAAAGCTGTTTTAAGAAAAAAAAAAACCTCCTGAGACAATGTTCCTAAAACAGTGCAGATGTAGAACAAAGCAGTGTGATATAGAGTTGATGGTTACGGTGCTGCTTCAAGCCAACAGCTCCCTCCCCACACACTAATCTCTCCCACACACAGTCTGTTTGATGTCCAATTAATGAGACTTCGAGCTGCAAAGGGTCCCATTCAAACCTATTATCATACAGAACACTTTTCTACTTTCCTTCAGCCTGGCTGCTTTCTAGCTGAGAGAGCAGGGGGATCTCTGGGAAGAGGAGTGGTTTAAGTTTCTGTCTTGGGCATTACACAATGTGGTTTGGTGAGACAGATGAGCAGGTATCGTAGTCTTCATTGTAGACTGCAGACACAATATGTTTATGATTGCATCACCTGTGCACCTTAAAGGTGATTATGCAATGTTTATTACTCAAAACAAGCAAATATATATATATATACACATACACTAGCGGTCAAAAGTTTGGGGTCACCTGTCATATTTTATGGACAGTCATTATTCTATTCACTAAACTCTTATACAATGTAGTAAATCTAATATATCTAATATAAACTACACGCAGCTCACTGGATGTTTTTTCTTTATTGTAGCATTCTGAGTAAACTAGAGACTATTGTGCGTGAAAAACCCAGGAGATCAGCAGTTTTAAAAATACTCAAACCAGCCTGTTTGGCACCAACAATCATGCCACGGTCAAAATCACTGAGATCACATTTTTCCCCATTCTGATGGTTGATGTGAACATTACCTGAAGCTGCTGGTCTGTGTCTGCATGATTTTATGCATTGCGCTGCTGCGACACGTTTGGCTGATTAGATAAATGCATGAATGAGAAGGTGCACATGTTCCTCATAAAGTGCTCAGTGAGTATATATATATATATATGTAACACTTTTTGTCCCACAGACAACAATTGACATGCTCAATCTTGGTCTTATTGACAAGCTGTGGTGTAATGTACCAGTAAAAAACAAAGTTTTATTATGTTGAATAAAAAATGTTCCCATTAAATCGGGAAAACAACGTTTGTTATCCCCGGATAATGACATAAATCACTAGATCACGGAAAAAAACAATCAAACTAACTTGTCATGACGGAAAAACAAACAAATGAAGGCGAATCCGTGGCCTTTTAGAACGCCCATGATGTCACAATGCATAAGCATTATTACCCGATGCATTCTAGAACACTTGAATCCACTTTAATCCACAAACTCTTCTATAAACAATGTTCTAGCAGTTTTTTTTCTTCTCACCTCACCTGTGAACTCACTGTGGATTTCAGCGTTTTATCGTGATTAATGTCTTCTCTCGCTTTGGAAATGGTAAGCAGAATATGTCTGGGATGAAAAGTCGATGAATAGGGACAACATTAACGATAGATATCGATTTGTTTTTAACATTTAGAAGCCAGAGCTATTTCACAGTTCAATATTCAGAAATATGTCTAGGACAATTTCCATGTGATTAAATTCCAATTCGATAAAGCCTCAGTTACGACTGATTGAACTAAAACGAAACCAAACACCCCCAATAAGTCGAATATTCGAAACCTGTTCACTGTAAATGATACAGTGAATCGTTTACGTACTTATGCGAAGCTGTTATCTGAACATGCAGAAGTATTTACTCGCGAAGCAAAACATTTAAAAGATGTTAAATTATGTGATTTAGGCCAGCACAAACATATAGACCTAATCTGATATGGAAATCAGATTGGCAATCAATAATATTGATGACAAGCTATGATCATTCTACACATTTTAGTTTATTAAATTCAATCATATTGCATTTATTAAATTCAGTCATACAAGTTATTTGGACACCTCTGATGCTGCCATCTCTAAAAAGTCTCCCTGGGCACGCCCTTATCTTGTCCTCTTTCTATTTCTCATCTGTGAAAAAGATGAGAAGATTTATGTTTATTAAATGTAAGTTTTCTATCATGTGTGTACAGTTATTTCTTAAATTTCATGGCGATAACATTAACAGATCACATATAAAAATAAAAATTCCATGGTTCTTTGTACCCTGCGTTAGTTTGTTCCCCGCTCTCCCCTAGCTAGCAAGTTGGAGAACACTGCCTGCTGTATTAGTATGTCTTTACTTCATTAAAAAGTCCTGCAGAGGGAATTGAATTTTAACACGAGTTCATTTATATGGCGCCTTTCACAGCCCTTAAGGTCACTGTAAGACATTAAAATAGATGCGTAAAAACAAATAGAGAATGCCTTTTCATTTCACACATCTTCTTGTATCTCTGAATTTGGAGTTGAGTTGGTGTCTTTAAAGCCTTAACCCAAAACCTGTTTGTTTCTTCCCCTCCTGCTACAGCAGTATTACTCAGCAATACCAAGCAATGGACCCTGGGTGCCGGCCAACAACCTGCTGCCCCCTGTCCCGTCCCCCCATGTCTACCATCCATCCACAATGGGGATGAACCAGCCGGAGGGCCACGCCTACTTCATCCCCCCTTGCCAGGTATAACACTGTTTCTATTTTAATCGTAGGGCTGTTGGAGTCCACAGATTGTGGGGTCTGTTCCGATTCCAAGTGTTGGGAATCAATAAAGTCAATTCCAAGGGTTCATTTCACACAATTGAAATTTTCAGGCTGCATGTCCTTGACTACAGCCAGAGATTTAAAAAAAAAAAGAAAAGTATAATTTATTTCCAAAAATAGGTGAAAAAGAAGCTGGTATGTGGGTGAAGACGAGCCGAGATGCAATAAACAATGTAGCAAGTCGTTCAAGCCACTCCATGACTGTGTAATGTTGCAATAGTGTGGTTCCAGTAGTATCCATCTTCTTAAGAGTGGAAAAGCTAGACATTCATAAAACAAAAACCTAAATATCCCAAATAAAGGGCGCTGAATAAAGGAGATGGAAACATCTTGCCCTCCATCTTTGTTTAATGAGAACCTTTGCGAGGCATCCAGCGTGAAGATTTCTCAAAGGGATTTTGCAGAGATATTGTCAGTTTTGCAGCATGTTAGACTACCCCGTTTTCTTTTTTTTATTCTAGTTTCCTAGCTTTCAAAGCGACATATTTCGCATTTAAATGGCAATGAATCAGTGTGTTTAAAATAAATCATTTGAGGATGTGTTGAGTCAGACAGCACAATGATCAGTGTTCATTTTAATCAAATCTCTAGTTGTCTTCTGAAACACTGGAGAGAAATTAGAGGACTGACAGGATTTTATAAACACATCTTTATGTTTTAGTTGATTAAGACTTCAAATGACATTCATGTATTTAGTAAATTAATATTTTAAATTGTTAATTAGCATAAGTGATGTATAAATATAATGTAAACATCTTTTAAATGATTCATGGGTACCTCTGATGATGACACAAGACATTAACTGACTTTGTTAACCACTGCTATCAGCTGTGACTCGTGTTATCGTATAAGTGCTGCGTTTTATATTCTTTTCCTGTTGATACACCACCACAAATTCCTGGTGCTTATGCACTTGGCAATAACGGTGATTCTGATTCTTTGCTTGATTTCTTTTTCGTATTACAGCAGCAGTATCCAGTGGCCAGTGGCGTTTACCCTGGAGCTGATCTATATTATGACCCCATGTATGGTAAGAAGCTCTTAAACGGCAAAATCCACCTTCAATGAGTGACTTGTCACATTTTTGCTGGTTCTCTAAACCTCGATTGTGCTGTTAATATTTTTTATATTCTGACATTCACTTTGTATCCTCTTTCATTCTCCGTCTTTGTTCTCTTTGTCTTTTCTTTTTCTCTCTTTCTCTCTGGGCCGATGTGGGGTTGGGCTAAGGGCAGGTACAGGGCCAGAGGTGTTACCTGATTGTGTGTTGGTCTTTTTACCTGTTTCAGATGGCATGTATTATCCCTCTCAGGTTCCACCCCAACAACAAGCTCCGCCTCTGATCAAACGGGAGCGGAAACTGGTAATATATTTTTAAAAAGCACTCGCTAAAAATGTGTTATGTACTTATAATGGTGTCCTAACATGTTTAGTCCAGACGTTTCACACCGCCAGAATTCCACTGACTGTCTTGCGACCTCGTGATGTCGTAGGTGTGACAGCACACAGTCACATGTTATATAGAAATATATTATTAAATCTGACTATTTGTATGGTTTCAATATATACCTATGATCGTAATGAGTTTCATAATGTCGTAGGTGTGAATGTTGTAACTGAGAAATTCTAAATATCAGGGAATTTTATACTCTTACTAGGCAAAAGGTCATTATGATAAGTCTGCCTCATGAGAAGTGTCCTGTAAATAATACATGCTTTTTGCATATGCTTCAGTGTTTTAATATTTTTGCGAAATATTGGATTTATTTTTCTTTTCTATTTGTTCATGCTTTTAATGGATAGCCATCTATTGCCTCTTTGTCTCCGAGAGCTTCACATTTGAATTCCAGTGTAGGAATCTTTTAAGATGTACAAATGCCAATAAAGCACTTCAACTTAAATTCCCTACAGATTAGAATTCAAGACCCTAATCAGGGGGGACGTGACATCACTGAGGAGGTCATGGCCGGAGGATGGGCCGCGTTCACACCGACACCACCTCCTGTAAGATTTGTGCTCGAGGTTTTATACAAAATCCATTTAAATCCATTTTAGTGGTTGTTTAATGTGGTTTATGTTGTAAAAGTGATTTTACTTACTTATAAATTCGAAAAGTGAAGACAAACATTGACTGGAAATATCATTAAAACTGCCACATGATGTCCTTTTAACCAACATAGTACATAAGGACATAATTCAAAAATGTATGTTCTGTGTATATAACAAAGTCCTAAAAAGGGCTAAGTTTTATTTGAATGTATTGATAAAGGAGAAACACAAGATAATTATTTCTCTTCTTTCTCTTTTTCTCTCTCAGTCTGTAGGTCCAGAGGTCAGCGCTTCTGTCCAGATCACTGGTGAAGATGTGACACCTATGGCACCGGCCCCCACATCCCCGCCGCCTCTGTCGGATTCTTCCCCTGCCCCTGAATCTGCCTCGGACCTCCAGTCCGCCCGAGCTGTGACTGTCCCTCCAGGACAAAGCCAAGATGTGTCTCCATCCCCACCTCCAGCTCTTCTTGCAGAGCTTACAATGAGGGAAACTGTGGATGCTCCTGTCCCTGCAGAAGCCACTCCCCAAAAGGAGGTGGAGCTTAACATAGACCCTGCAGAAGAGCTCTGTGCTGATGGAGAGAAGGTGGAGCCAGAGGTGAGGAAAGAGAATGAGACTGAGCCCTATGTCAAAACATTTGCCAAAAACATCGCCATCTCCCTGAACGCTGACATGCAGCTGAACAAGGCCAAGAAAGCCTGCAAACAGATTCTAAAAGTCAAAAGTGGATGAAGGCCATTAAAGGCCCGTTAGTGTTAATGCTAATGAATATCCTCTAGGATCTGTTATGTGCCATGTTAGCATTGTTGCTTCTACTATTACTATTTAGCCTGATTTTGGAACAAATGTGGGTCTTGTTTATTGTTCTGAATGATGAGTGTTCACATGGCTAATAACAATTATTTTACATTAGTATGGCTTTGAAACGTTATGTGGGGTCTTGATCATAGTTTTTGCTTTTAATAACGCATCCTTCCCCAACCATGTTATTGTTGTTGTAACGATAGTTTACATTATTTTGATTGAGAAGCATTATGATGAATCTGTTTTTGTTCTCTCTCAGCGTCAATCTCAGGAAGGTGAGCGCAAAGTGGCGAGCAAAAACATCGCCATCTCCCTGAACACTGACGTGCAGCTGAACGAGGCCGAGAACGCCTGCAAGCCGGCGGTGAAGGGTTCCCAAACCATTGATGAGATCCAAAAAGAGGCTAAAGCGGAGGAGTGCAGGGAGCAGAATAAAGTGCAACAGCAGCTGCCATCCAAAAAAGGCTCAGGTCGGGGAAGAGAAGGCCGAAAGAGTCAGCCTGAGGACAAGGGCAGGAACACAGCTCCCATTAGGACCAAGAAGCGTCCCATTGACACGTCCCGCCTCAGCAACATCACCAAGGTACAGAACAGCATGCTTTTTGCATATGCTTCAGTGTTTTAATATTTTGCAAAATATTAGATTTATTTTTCTTTATGAGGGGGTCATGGCCGGAGGAAGGGCCGTGTTCACACCGACACCACCTCCTGTAAGATTTGTGCTCGAGGTTTTATACAAAAAATCCATTTAAATCCATTTTAGTGGTTGCTTAATGTGACTTGCTGGCCTGCATTCAAACACTTGTTTGCTAATGTGGTGAAACAGCCACCTGCAGGAGGACAAGGACCAGTAAGTCATGCAAAATAACCCCCCAAATACTAACTATTTTTAGAACTTAGACCCTTAGACTTCTAGCATTGCAATTAAGAGCGACATTCTAGACTACTCGGATATGTATGTCATAATTTTTATGGCTAAATGATACTTGATCACAGGATGAAGCCACCATAATGAATAGAATAGGAAGGACTTAAACTGTTCAATGATCTCCATCTTATTTCTGAGCAATAAACTGTTCCTGAGTGTTGAACCAAGAAGACTGTGGGCAAAAATCCCTGGAAATGAAGAGTTAAAAGTGGATGAAAGCTATTAAATGCCTGTTAGTGTGTTCTCTCCCAGCCTCCAGGGCCGCGTCAATCTCAGGAAGGTGAGCGCAAAGAGCCGAGGAAAAACATCGCCGTCTCCCAGAATGCAGACGTGCAGCTGAACAAGGCAGAGAAAGCCTGCAAGCCGGCGGTGAAGAAAAGCCACAGCGAGGAAGAAACCCCCGAGGCGGCTAAGACTCAGGAGCTGTTCCGGCACATACGCAGCATCCTGAACAAAGTGACGCCGCAGAAGTTCCAGCAGCTGATGGAGCAGGTCACCAAGCTCGGCATTGATACGGAGGAGAGACTCAGAGGAGTCGTGGAGCTCATCTTCAAAAAAGCCATTTCTGAACCCAGGTTCTCCGTCAGTTACGCCATCATGTGCCACGGCCTTATGGGGGTGAGTGCTGTCTCTCCGTCTTTAACCACGGCTTTGTGCACATTGTATTAGTGCTGCTGTTGTTAAAAAGCATTCATGCATGCTTGTTGTTCATGTCCAGCTGAAAGTGTCCTCCTCGCATAATCCGGGAGCCACTGTGGATTTCCGTAAACTGCTGCTCAGTCACTGCCAGAAGGAGTTTGAGAAGAACACTGACGAGATCTTTGAGCAAAAGCAGAAAGGGCTGGACGCAGCCACAGAGGTGTCGTACTTTCCCCTCTCAAACACATCTAAGGGGTTGCTGGGCGTTTTTTACGCCATTTTTTCAAAGATAAATTAACATCTAACATTCAAAAATGGGCTTTGAAATGACATATTCCTAAATGTAAAAGTTAGCTGTATAAGTCACAACGCCTGCTAAAGGGCAAAAACAAGTGTGTCTTATAGTCTGGAAAAATACCAGAACTGGATGCTAATGTTTTGTACAGGACAAAACTCACCGCTGTTCCATCGGCAACATCAAGTTCATCTGTGAACTTTTCAAGCTGAAGATGCTGAAGGAGCAGATCATGCATGGCTGCATCGCTAAGCTGCTGGAGAATGCCGGCGAGGAGAGCTTAGAGCGTCTCTGCAAGCTGCTGTCCGCCATCGGCAAGGACCTGGATTTGGGAAAGGTCAAGGTAGTGCGCACTCTGCTTGCCTTTGTGCATTGATGGTGTTTAGATGGTGGACCAAAAGCCTCGTCTATGAAGGTTCAGTCATCCATGTCATGCTGAAATGTGGAGTAGTAGTAATTCTAGATGACTGGACTTACCTTGAAGTAGTTTCTCCACTCATTTGAGCTTCATCAGTTGTCTTTAGTGTACATTATGTGTTTTAGTGTAATGACAGCTTGCCCGGTGTCTTAACAAAGTGTGTCTCTGTTTGCGTAGCCCCGTATGGACCTGTACTTCCACCAGATGAAGCAAATCATAAATGAGAGGAAAACCTCGTCCAGGATGCACTTCATGCTTCAGGACGTTTGGGATCTCAGAAAGGTAAAATGCTTCCACATTTTCTTTACTCACTCTCTCGCCCCTGTCTTCAGATTTTAGTTTTGTTTTTATAGCACCGTTAGGGGGAAAAATAACCAAATAATTTAAATTTCTTTTAAGCTGGGCTACACTGCACAACTTGCATCCTAACAGAGCAAAACACACAAAAACATCAGTTTATTGCAGAATTTCAATCCGTTTTAAACATTATTCTAACCGAATAACTGAAGCCTCGTGCTGCTGCTACTGAAGTGTTATATGGCATTTAATGTCCTCTTTGAAAATGGGAAGTTGTAAGCAGATAATGTGAAAATCAATTTAAAGTTTAATATTTCAATATTCTGTTGTATTGTTCAGCTAAAGACCATCACAACGTGTAGTTACATTTATACTTTATGTATTCCTGTGTATGGAGCCGCTGGATTATTTTGTATGTTTCATCAGGACACATTTCATCACATTATATGGATGACAGTAACAAATCTTCGTATCAGTATCAGCCAATGCTCAGAGCT
>JAOUQW010000015.1:9824238-9849888 GCA_028565825.1 Olivaichthys viedmensis
TGCGTCGAACCTTGAGGCGGATGGGCTACAAAGGGAGGCCCTACCCAGTATTAGTATAGTATTCCTAATAAAGTGCTTGGTGAGTGTGTATATATAATACACACTCACCATGAACCAGGCTCGTGGGCATGAAACATGAGTAAAAAAAAAAGTAGTGGCCATTGATTTACCTAGAATTTAATGTGAACTCTATACAAATAAACAATGCCCCATAGCCCTGGAGTTTTTGTAGTTTGGTGATCTGGAGAAATCAGATGTGAACACCATTCCAAAAAGAAAAGACATTAGCACTGACCTCACAGAATGAGTCATTGCTGCTCATCAATCTGGAATAGTCCATTTGTAAACAATTTAAAAACCTATCATTCTACAATTTAAAAAATTGTGAACAATCAAGCCAGTTAACGAACCTATCAATCTTACCAGGAGTAGACTTCCTGAAAAACTCGCCCCAAGGTCAGGCTGTGAAATGCTCAGAGAAATCACAAAGAACCTGAACAAGTATGGCTTTTATGGAAGGGTAGCCAGAAGAAAGCTTTTTCTCTTCAAAAAGAACATGGATGCATGCTTAGGTTTGTTTGCACAGATTCCTGGAACAATGTCCTATGGATAGATGAGACCAAGGTGGATTTAGTTTAGAAGATGTTTAGAATATGTTTGGTCATTATACACAATGCCATGTTTGGTAAAAACCAAACAAACACATAGTATCACCACAAGCACCTCATACCAACTGTCAAGCACAGTGCCACCAGTGGGGTGGTGATTGGGGCTTGTTTTGCAGCTACTAGACTTGAGAACCTTGCAGTCAACCAAGAACTCATCTTAACACTAGCATTCAAATGTTATGCTAATCCTGTCATGAAACAGGACAATGACTCCAAGTGCACCAGCAAACCTACCCCAGAATGGCTGAAAAAAAGAAAATCAAGGTGTTGCAATGGCCAAGTCAAAGTCCACCATTAAAATGTGGTGGTGGGACCTTAAAAGAGCTGTGTATAAATGAATGCCCAAAAACATCAGTAGACTGAAGCAATGGTGTAAGGAAGAGGGGGTCAAAATTCCTCAATGACGATATGAAAGACTGAACTCCTACAGAAAATAATTATTTTGAAACCCAAATTCTTGCTGCTAAAGGTGATTCTACATACTAAACTAAGGGGTGTATTTACATTTCCCTGCATGGTTTCTGCATGGTGGCTTATTTTTGATTAAATAATAAAAGACATTTACCTAATTTTAGAACCTGGTAAGGACCAGATGCATTGTGAAGATTATTTTTGTTATCAAAACTTTTATTTTTTTGTAAAGTCAACTTAGATCATGTTGACTTGATAATGTTAGATAATGTTGTTCAGATAACATAAAAATGTGTTACCTTACTGTTTGAGTTTCAGTGAACTCAAAAAAGAGAGTGCAAATAAAAAGAGAAACAAATAAAATGCATCAGGATTGGTTTGACTACACAAGAGCAGTCTTAAAAATCAATATCTGATTTTGGAAGAAGTTCAATGATTTAGTGAATTATTCTGTAACGCTGGAAATACCACTATAGATCTGACCACCAGATATTTTCCTTTAAGATTCAACCCTTCAACTCCTGTGCAACATACTCTACCATTATAATGAAATTATGCACGATTTTACAACACACCTTAATCTTTAAAATTGAAAGAAATCAGGTTTTACTTTGTTGTGTATTTCTTCCTTGGAAAGAAAAATCACTACATTGAATGGAGTTGCATTTTTTAGACTGAAGAATTGCTCTGAAAGAAATTTGATGTTTTCTAAATTCAACCAAACTAAAGATTTTTCTGGTGTGCCCTGTGTGCAGCTAGTGATGTGCAGTGGAGAGAGAGGGAGAGAGAGAGAAAGAGAGAGGTTAAGTCACAGTCCAGTTGCCCTGTTTACATCGTGGTGGGAGTGTGTGTGATTCCATCGAGGCATGAATAAGGCCTAACATCAATACTCTGGTCCTTTCAAGCTTTCTTTGTCTCATCTTTAAAGTGCCCAACGAATAGACCTTGGCCCTTTCAAAATGAAGTCCCATTGATGTTTTCGGATGAACCTCCCAACATTGAAATTCAGATAAGCATCCCATCCCCATTTTCAGATTCCGAAAAGACTCAAACTCCCTCCATTAAAATCCAGCCAAGTCTAAAAAAGGAGCAGGGAATGAATTAAGAATCTAATCTATAGACACAAACGATGGAGGGATGTGTTAAACTCTGTCTGCAGCTGTGTCAGTGTTTCTATAGTAAAGATCTATGACATAGACAGAGAATTGGTATAGGGAGGGAAGTGATCATATCCACCTACTTAAGCTACCCAAAACAGTGCAGTGACTCACTTACTTTACTACTAGTCACTCCTATCACCTGTACAAGGAAAGCCTTCATAATCACATAGTAGACACTATATTACATAATATACTGTACTAGGTCACCAAAATCTTTCAACACTCGTAAAATTCAATCAGATTTAATAAGATGTTTGCTAATGCATGGCACAATGCTAATGCATGGTTCATTTGTAGCACTGTTCAGTGTTTGTATGTTAATTTGTGACACGCATGTTGTATGTTAGGTGTCCACGGCACCAATCACACCAAGAGGAATTCCGATACATGTCTGTGCATCTCTGATCACAGTGTATTGGTGAATAAAGTGTTTTCTGATTCTGATTGTGAAATTGGCTCGAAGAAATGAACATTCACTCACAGTTTAAATGTCTCTACGGACATTTCTGCGTCACTTTCAAAATAAGTTAACAGCATAGACGTTAATGGCCAAATTTAATTTGGGAGGCAAGTTCCCCTTGTTTTACGAGATTAAGCAGACTTAATGAGTTACTCAGTTTGGCACAGCTGTATATTTCGTTAAAGGATTGGATCTTTTATAAATGAGTCCCTAAAGCCCTGGAGAGAAACTCTGGTAACATTAGCTAAACCGTAACAACTTCAGATCTCCACTAATACATTTAAATCCTCCTCTACTACATGATTACTTCATCCAAGTCTGCATAAGATTCTCTTAAAATACAGGCCCTTGCTTTCAACTCATCATCTACTATATATGCATAATACTGTATTAGCTCATCCTTAAATATGCAGTTTGTAATGCATGTGTTTCTAGACCTGTAATAACCAAATAATTTCTAAGATACCTAGAAAAACTGTGATTTGCAATATTACCATGCAACAGATCTTGCTTATTGTTTCTTCCTTTTAGGCTTCTGTTTACATTTTTCCGGCCCAGAAATAAGCTCCGCCTACAGACGGAACAGAGCTGCTAAGCTCTGCCCATTTTCTTTTTTAACTCACGATGTATACATAGTTTTAACAGAGCGTGACTTTAGTATTATAAGGTTCTATCTGGGTTACGAGAGGGGTGGGGTCAGATGGGGGAAACAGGAAGGCTTGTCAGTGTTTTCACTGCAATTGCAATTCACATCGCAGGTAGCAGAGGACTCTAGAAATTACAAACTGCTACTTTAATGTTACCCAGAGTGCTTTGCTGCAGGGACACACCAACCTTTCTTGTCCTCGTGCAGGTCATTTATGTTTATTCCAGCATCATGGCTGCTTTCTCCTTCCCTAATTATTTACATCACATTTGGCTGCAACTTTGTTTGTGATCCTGTATGTGTCTAAAGCCACTAAAATACTCATTATATTACTGATTACAGATACTGATTCATTGTGTCAATCAGCTATATCTGCATGCACACAGTCTGTGTGCGATTGAATTTTTATCCAACCTGTTATTACTCCTGATTAAACCCCCTGAATATGAACCAGTGCCGGACCTAGCACATTTGATGCCGCAGTGGGTTTTGCATTTACTTCACCAACCCATGACAAACGTGGCCTCGAAACATGCGCACCATAACATCATGTCTGGTTTGAATCCGTTTGCAGTGCAAATCAATTTCGCCGATCTGTTTTGTGTCCTGTCTGAAATAGGCCATAATATATCAATGCGCCGTTTTTTGTAGGAGCGGGACAACAATGGTAAATTTAAATTGGGCACTCAGTTGCATGTTACACAAAGCTCTAGTTCGATATACTACTTTTAAGGTTGGGTAAAATGGAACCCCCCCACTAGATGGCACCCAAGGCAGTTGCCTATGCCAAGGACCGGTCCTGATATGAACATGTCAGTTTATAAATCTGAAAATGGAGTAAAAAATTGCACATTTTCTCGCTGAGGCATTGAGCAGCAGCTACAATCTGCACTCCACTAAGGCCCCAAGGTCACCATCTTCCACAGACGAGGTGAAGCAGTAGTAATCTGCACTCTGGCTCATACAGGAATGTGTTACTGAATCAATTCCATGGTCTAGCTCTTAAATCTTGCCTATTCAGCCCCATGCTCTCTGCTTGTATGATCCCATTACTGCAGACTGAGTGAGTGGGCCACTGAGAGCTTAAATGCATTCTCCCATACGCTTTTTCCTCTTTCTTTTCTTCATGGCTCTGTACTGCTCAAAAACGAGTCACCAGGGTGGAAGATGGTACGAGACCTGAGTCAGTGTATCTTGCAATGCCGATAACTAAATGTGGCTCTCTGTATGCAGTGCTGGGTTATGCTTCTAAAAGCGACAGGGTTTTGGTGAGTTAGGAACATCATTACACAGCAAAGAAACGTGGTAGTGAAATAAATAAAATGACTGAAAAGGTGCCTGGTTTGTTTGGGGCATGAAATTGATTTCTTTGAGAGAAATGAATGGAATATCATGTGCATTGATGCCAATGAATAAGCATGATATAGTGAACGAAAGAGTTGGAGATAAAAAAAGAGGTATATAGAGAGAAAGTGAGACAGAAGGAGAGAGCAAGAGAGATTCAGGAACAGCCGGGAGTAATGAATAGTGGGAGAGAAATTATTATTAAATTGCATCACTTGTATGGAAGCAGAATATATTGCAATATGTTGTCGATATATTCCTAAAAATAAATAGAGCATATTGTAATATTGTTCAATACATTACATTTTTTGTATGGGCATATTTAAACCACAATAAAAAGGAAGGAAAAAAGCTATAAATGATGTAGATATGTTTTTCAGATAGGATAGTGAGAGAGGTTTAGACAGCGGCGTAAAGAGAGCGTGGATGTAGAGAGTGATCTGCCTCTCACCGGCGGTGCAGCGAGCCAGCCATACTTGTCCTCAGTGCGGTTCATGTCCCGGTCGAAGGCGTACAGTTGCCAGTAGCGCAGGTTATCTGTGTCCACAAGGTTAAACTGACGGCGTGCGAAGTGGTAGCTCTCATTATTCCCCACACGTGGGAAGTCCAACCACTCCGGATGGCCAAATTCGTTACCTGTAAACAGGAAGAGATCAAGTTCAGGTCAAAAGTGTACAGACACAAGTTCCATGTTTCCTTCATAGAACAGGAGCATCCAGTCTACAAAAGACATTTGCTTAGACAACATTTTTTCCATGACGCAAATGAAATTAAATAAAAATGCACTCTTGTACTTAAAATCTATCTATGATATAATTTTTTTTTTAAAGGCGAAAATGTCAACAGTCGATTAGACAAAAGTAAAACTTTTCCCCATTTTTGTGCACTTATTTAATTGAAATTAATTTACGTTAATCAAGTGCATACAAAGTAGCAAATGTGATCACTAGAGCAATGTGGTCAAATGAGCTGAAATTATAAAAAAATTGCTGTACATTTTTTTTTTACTAAAACTAACAATAACCAAAAAGGCTAAAATAAAACTATTACCATATCTTCGTCAAAAGACCAGGATGTCACGGATTGCGGCGGAGGCAGGACACAAGTGCGAAGCCGTTCAAATCAAAACATTTATTAAACACGAACATACAACGTAACGGACATGCAATCAAAGACAACGCAGGACGGAAACAAGCGGGTATTTAAACATGTAGAAATCATGGGAAGACAGACAAGGAACAGCTGGTAACATTTAACATGACTCACATGACTGGGAACAAACAATCAACACAGAGCACGTGGCGCTCATCGCCATGGCGGTCGCCATCGCGTCATCATCATGGTGAACGCCACGCTTCGTCACGCGCTCCGCAGTGCGAGCCGGCGTGTGTGCATGACAGAGCCCCCCCCTCTACGGCGCTGCTCCCGCAGTGCCTACACAGGAAGTCCAGGGGAAGCCCTGGGCCCGTGGGGCCAATGTCCATGTCTGGGTGGTGGTACAGAGGCCGGCCCCGCGCTGGGGATCACCCACCCCCAGCGCAGCCAGGGAGCGGCGCGATGACGTGTTCCGCCGGGGCAGAACGCAGCGCGTCCTCGTCCCCAAAACCCGAGGGTGGAGCAACGATGACCTCGGCGGGGACTGGAGGTAGAGGAACGTCGCTGTCCCCAAAGCCCGGGGGCGAAGCAATGACGTCCTCCCCATGCTCGGAGGCCGGAGGAACGTCGCCGTCCCTGAAGCCCGGGGGTGGAGCAATGACGTCCTCCTCATGCTCGGGGGTCAGAGGAACTTCACCATCCCCGAAGCCCGGGGGCAGAGCAATGACGTCCTCCCCATGCTTGGGGGGCGGAGGAACACTGCCGTCCCTGAAGCGGAGCGATGACGTTTTCCACAGTATTTCTCAGTATGTCACAATTACACACCTTTTGAGGCAAAGAAATAGTGTGTGCAAATGACATATTTCTTTAAAACATGGTTGTGCTGATTGCTGGCCTCTTTCTCTGTGTTGAATAGTGTTTAATATGGCCTGTTTTCATTTTTGGATGTTCTGACATGGAAACCACCCTTCTTTACACCCAGCAACTGTTCCTAATGGTAGGCCTGGTCGCAGACACTCCATGTTTTAAGTATGAGATGCTCTTTATTATACAAATGTAACAGCTAAATCACAAAACCAATTCTGGAGTGGATGGGGACCTTTTCCAAATCTGATGAAAAAGGCTCAAGCTTACATCCTACTTTGATATCCGCAATAGGCTTAATTCTCTTTGTACTAGTCTGGAAAAATTTAAATATTTTTCATTGTGTTGTGTTTCCTGTGTTAAATAGTGTTTGAATGGCTTGTTTATCTGACTTCAGAAGTGTTTCCCTGTGTTGATTAGTGATTGTTCTGTTTCACTATGGAAAATTGTGTTTATGTTCGGATGCACCTGAAATCTGCTGTGTTTCATCTGTAAGAAACCAACAAATCTGTCTCAAAACACAGTAGCTTTCACATAGCACACATTTCAGCAAGTGAAGACACACTCATGTACATGGGGATTGCACATTTCAACACGTTCCCCCTCCACATACACAGACACACACGTATACACACCTCTTCATAGAGAGAAAATCACAGAACGCACAGTGATTGAAGGCTGATAATGCATAAGGTCTGATGGGGTACTAGTGTCCATATCAATAATACACAGCTTCATATAGCGCGCACAGAACAAAATCTCCCCCCTCTGGTGAGCTCTGACACCAAATCCAATGGGGATTTGATTTCTTCTGCTGGTGCCACACTGGATAGTGTTCACTCTTAAGTGTTGTCTCACCCTTAAGGAACTCTGTTGCTTGTGTCCTCTAAGAGGAGAATGTACTGAGAAATCTATGCTACCTATGCCTGCTGTCCCACTGTGCTTCCAACGGACCAACCCAGGGTGACTAATGCCCAGAGGCACTTACAGCAGGACCAATGAAAGCTCACATCAACAGCAATGCTGTTTATTCCCCAGGCTCCGTGCCTACCACATGTACACATATGCAACTGACATCACGTCTCTAACACCTGAACAGAAAGTAATTTAATAATAGCTTTAACTTACATTTAACTTACATTAACTTACATTTATACATTGAATCTTGGTGAGCTTGTCTCATGGAACGGGGCATTTGCAGCTCAATACTGGCAAACTAAAAAGGGCGAAAGTGTAAGCCAATCAGTGCATTTTTGAACAATTACAGAGACACTGTTCTACACTGTTCTGTGTACTGGGACCCTGCAATGCTCCCACCTCAGCCCAAGAGTCTACTGAATAACTAACATGATGCCGTACTACAAAGCACATCAGTGACTAATTTGCGAATGATGGCCTAGCTATTGGGCTAATTAACAACAATGCTGTGGCGGAAGAGTGGCATCACAACAACCTGGCTCTGAGTGTCAACAAAGAGAAAGCTCGTTATTGGCTTCAGGAGGCACAGAGGGAGTCACACACCGATCTTTGTTGATGAGGCACGCATTGAAACTGATTGCTGCTTTAGATTCCAACAGGGCTCCCAATCCTGCTCCCAAAACACTGAAGACAACGCAACAGTAGCTACACTTCCTGAGCTGACTAATAGAAAAAAGAGCACAAATAAGCAGACGCCACTGAGCATCCATCACATTTTAGCACTGGGTCTGGCATAGTGGCTAAGACAGGAAGGCCATAGAAAGGCTTGGGAGCTCTGAGCAAAGAATGCAGAGTATTCAGCCATCCTTCAACCACAAATACAATGACTACTGATGCAATAAAACCCATCCAATAATGTATCCCATAGCTTCAGACACACACTGTCCAGCCCTGTTGGGTCTGGCATGAGGTGCCATGTAACATTAACACTGACCAATGGTTTCTAGTCTCCAGAAGAATATATGATAAACACAGGACTGTAAACACTGAAAAAAATAAAAAGTGATTTCTCTCAAAAACATCAAAATTATTCACACGCCTACAGAATATTTAAAATAACTGCAAACCAACTGTCATCTTTGAAAACATTCTATATTGTTTAAATTGTTCATACCCATTTTGACCCATAACCTGATTTGAGGGGGAAAAAAAGACTAATTTAAAATACTAATTTTCAGCATTAATTTGATGATATGTATTCCATATTGAGGAATAGTGCAGGAATTACAGTAATTTTTTATCCTTAGCCTTCCTGTTGTAGGGGATCAAGAGTAATTGTATCAATTGTCTCTTGGCCATTCATCATTAGTTCATGCACAGTATGTGGTATTTTTGTCTGGAGTCTGTTGCTGCTGTCTCATAACATGTAACAAAGAAGTGTCAATGCCAGTAAACGCAGGCCATCATGAGGCTGAAACATCAGAACATGTCATACATCAATAAAAGAAGCTGACAAAACATTTTGTGTGTAAAATTTTTTGTAAGGAGTGAGAACACACTGCTGAGAGTCGGATAAGATGAAGTCATTGGCATATATGGCTGCAAGAGTTACCTATGCCTACTGGATCACTTGTATAATAGAAGCAACAGGATGAATTTCGTAGTTTATAAAAGCACAATAAGTGGTCCAACTAAATGCTTTAAAACTCGGTGAATGGAGCTTCATCTTGCAGCAGGACAATAAATTGAAACATATTGCTAAAGAACTATGGATCTTTTCAGGGCCAAAAAGTGAAATGTTCTTGACTTTCCTTTTTCGACAGTTATGCTGTTAGACAGAGTAACTGTTATTCTGTTGTAATGTATGCTGTTATTCAGTTTAATTGGATTTTAGTGTGTGCTTGTGAATGCTTTTGGCTATGAGAGTAGCTGAAAAAAAAAAGTGGATATAATTCTTTCTGAGTAGATCCCCAGTGGCCAGACACTCTATGCTTTGAACACTAATTCACTGTGTGCCTTATTTCTACATCCATTCTTTTTATTATAGCCCTTCACATTCTCTGTCCATTTCTCTACCCCCCTCTAGCCCCCCCAGTCCCCCCCCCACGCTATTGATTTTCAGGATCTTTGAACTTCAAACTCGGCAGCACTCCTCCATATCCCCTGCTATGCTCACATGCATTTCTCTCCCTCTTTCTGTCTCTCTTTCCCTCTCTCATCTTTGATGACGATGCATGCATAGAGCATAGTTGTGTATGAAATTCACCATGTGAAGAACAAAAAAGTAGAGAGAGGACAAAGGGCTCTCTCAAAATCATGCTTATTATATTAGGCATGCATGGTTCACAAATGTTACATTCTCTTATTTTTACAGTAATAATAATATGGGAGGACATTAGGCTTTTGGGAACATTTGAGGATGATTGTGAATTGATTTTGTTCCTTGCTTGAAGGCATAATGCAATTTTAAGGCCTTTTTCCTTAAAACGTCTTCACACTCTTAAGTTTATATATTTACTCATGGAGACATATCCTTTCACATGCCTTATGAGAAACTTCTTTACCCCATCATGCCTATAAGAGTTGCTACTGTTTGCAACAACGTAACAGTCATTTAAACAAAACAATAAGGACACTAGAACATGCTTCTTCATGAACAGGTTCTTGCATCTCGAGTTCCGTGCCCAAATAACTCCAAATGCCTCCAAAGAGGAAGCTGAAACGTCTTTGCCCGTTATCAATTTTTTATCTTTACTTTGTGAGAAATGTGAACAGATACTGATACAGGTAAGAAATATCAGAAAATGTCAGCATAGAGCCATGGCAAGCTTTATTTCCCTTAGCCCAAAAAACAGACCACTAGGTTTTACTTTACTACAGTGTGTGTACCCAACTCACACATGTGGTGACATCACTGGTAATGCTCAAAGTTTTCAGAGAACTTGTAGGTAACATCTGATTGACACAAAAGATTTGATCAACCCAAACGTGCAAATATGCATTGCAGTGAATGCGGCCTGGAAAACTGAGCCAATCACATCTCTATTAGGAAACTCTGTAGACAAAACCCTTGTCCCAGGAGAAATATGAAGGAGTTTATGGACATATGTTCAATTTCACATGCCCATTCCCTGTTAGAATCAATCAATGCTCCACTGTAAGGAATTCTCCTTTTCAGTTCCTCTGATATTTAGCAGGTACATCAATAGACAAGCCATGGATATTGGTGAACTATTTAATCGTAATATCTGGACATAGCTTAAAGTGCACTTTGAATGTGTTTCCATGTTGATGGGTGTAATAAACTTTTTCGATTTTATTTTATTTTATAGATAGCAGTCTATACTTAGACAATTGTGTGGCCACTAAATAAAATCTCTTTCATTTTTGCATGTGATTTTTCCTCTCACTAACTCATCATTATGGATCATCTAAATATTATGTCACATTTGTAAAAGTTAAGAAACACTCTTAATTGTTAGGCCTGAGTATTATTCATAGTAAACAGGAAGTACAAATCATGCATGGTTTCATTTACAGTTTGCCACAATTTGCCCTTTCTTCAGAGTGAGAGACCAACTCACCAAACAAAGACCAGAACAAATAGTCTGCAGCCAAGTGCAAACTCCACCATTCTTCTGCTTTTTACACAATCACACACCCACCCTCACGCCAGCACACATGAACAAATGTGCACACTGCTTTAGTTAAATATTGGTTATTTTAAATAACAATTCATATGATTAATTAAAGTCAAATATATATGGGTTGATCTCTTAAAATAGATTAGATTAGTCCATAATTCTAAAGCCTGGTACCAATACAATAAATGCACCTATTGAATACCTACATGCAAACTGTGGCCTACATTCATACTGTGCATACATGATCTCAACTGTCTCAAACTGTTTAGTAAGTAAATGTAAAAGTTATGTTCTACATAATTACATAATTACATTTAAGCAATACTTAAATAATAAGAATCTAAATAAGAAAATCTAAATAAATAAATAATCAAATAAATTATATTTTACAGAACCTAACCTTGTAGCATCTTGAGATGCAGTGAACCAGTGACCCGACAATCACTGAAGCATGTGTGATTATTAGCACACATTCCATCTAAGAAAAAGTAAATAATGAGACATGAGACATGTGTCCAACCACTCTAGCTTCTCCTAAAAAAAGGCACAGCAGGCTATTATCTCACTAATGTATGACTTTGTGGTTGCCATAGTGCCACCACTTCTCACGTCCCTGCAAAGTGCTTTCATGAACCTAATTGGAGAAGCATTCCAATTTACGCTCAGCAGCCCAGAAAGGCAATGGGGAAGATTAAAAATATATCTCTAGTGAAGATTATTTTCCTCCCTAGAGTGTTCGAGGGAAAAACGGGAGAGAGAAAAGTAGACTTTTATTAGTCAGGACTGAGAGTGACAATAAGTGCTCTCTGCATCAGCAACTCTGGTTTCTGATGGCATCAGTGCAGCAGCGACAATTTCTAGTTATGGGCCACAAATATCGATAACAGAAGAAGTGATGGCACATAGCCATCTGCATGCTTGCCACACACACACACACACACACACACACACGCACACACGCACACACGCACACACGTGAACTAATACAAGTGAACAAGTCAACACAGTTTCACAATTTTAAATCCATCAGAACTGGAACAAGCCAACTAATATAAAATATTCTGAATGGTTAAGGTAGCAGTTAGTACTCACTCATTAGAAATCCATTGGCTGTTGTGTGAGATCTGGTTGAAAAAGAAATCTAATAACACAGTACGTACAATCATATGAGGACAAGAAAAGTCAGAGGGGTTGAATAGAGTTTAGGGATACATTTAAGGAACTCATATAATGAGCCCCAGAATTTACTGCAATTTTGTCATTGCCCAATGATGATCTCTTAGCTGTTATCTTTTGGACAAACAGAGACTGAGATGCATGGCTAAAGCCTATTAACGGTAAACTAAAATAATTAATCTTAGTAAACTAAATGCAGACTGTGATGTTGGAGGATTTCCCCAGTTACACAGAACATCCCAATGCCTAGGTTGGGCCCAGTGTCTTTATATACATTAATACAGTCTCTTAAACTGTACTCATATGAAACATATAAATTGCTTGATATAAAAAAAATAAAAATAAATTGCTAAATTGTAACCATCACACACCGTGCACCACCACACGATGTCCAAATAAACATTATACGCAGTACATTTATAAATAAACTTCACAATTTATGAAGAAAAATCATATTAGTGTTGTTGCTAGTTCAGAATGAAGGGAATCGGTAATAGATGTTTTTCCACAGTTTGCTCATCTTGGCTGTGCTGAGTGTCTGGCTGGGAGACATGCAGAGAGCTCATTATTCACAGGCCTGTTTGAACAGCTGGCCCCGCACACACTACAATCACACACACCCATATTCATGTGTATTATGTCAGCCTGTTGCGGCTTTGCATCCTTCTGGCACCTACGCATGGAGGCACAAGAGGAGAAAAATGATTATATACATTTTGTACATGCACACATATACACACGAAACCGCAAACTCTCACAGACACACACACAAGGGGGTCTAATTACCTAACATTAACTCAATTAACTCACCTCACTTCAGCTTTGTCATCCCTGGCTCTCGTTTGCCTTGTATTAAACACAGGTGCATTACCCACAAGCCCGTGGGACCCTTCGCTTATCTGACTGCCGTGGGAACAGATTGCTGGTCCAATGGGGAAACAGCTTGAAAATCTTCAGGCCAAATGCATTGTGGGGTTTTGCTTTGGCAGGGCAGGGTGGAAGGAATTTCCATTCATGTGAATCAATGAAGCCCAGTGCTTTAACTAAGGCAATAGAGTTTAAACACTTCTGAACTCGAAAGTTAACACTTCACAAATCTGTATAGAGAAATCCCACTATTTCCCATAACCCACTGGGCAATAAGGCAGTGATTGTTTTACATCAATATTGCCCTGATATTTACACCAATACACAACATTATATGCATATTAACTGAAATCACTACATAAATCCCTGCATCACCTCATGACTAACCCACACAACAACCCAAAACGCCTCCAAGACAGACATGTAATAGGCTGAAGCTTGCTACAATGGATACGATCGAGGTCATAATGGCTGACTAAAAAAACTAAACCAGCAACAACACAAGAAAGAATGAAATAATCCAAAAGCAAAATATTAAACATCACAATGTTAAGAACTTTAACTCCTGATGAAGATCCACTCTACAATTGGTTACACCAGATAAATTGTAAAAGAAGCTTCTGACCCAAATTTTTTTAGTTTTTAATTGGGACAAATAGTTGTGAGAAATTTAGTCAAAGGAACTAAGAATGTTAAGGAGCATCATGGCCATTGAAAACAAGAGGCACCATCACATTTGTTTAAACTATGTGATATTCAAATTGCAATTTAATTTTATTATATATAATTTAGTTGTAACAGCCTTTTAAAATTCTTTAATATCTTTGAAAACACTGCAGAACTGATGCAGAATCCTTCCTTGTTGGATCTATTTGGTCATTCAGAGTAAGAGGCATCCTGTGTGAACTCAGAAAACTGGCTTCTTTCAATTTTCTAAGTAACCCCAGTAAACAGGATAATACACAAACTAACATTAGTATGTAAACTAAAAACACATTTAGCTTCAATAATTTTTTATTTAATTAGTTTTGACATTTTGAAGTGCTGACTACCTCCATCATATCAAAAATATTCCAACTCCTGATACTGTATGGCAAAACATGGAATAGCTTAATGATTGCTCTGCAGATGAATCACCAGTAGCGTCTACAGAGAAGATGTGGATTGAGATCTGAATTGAAAGCTATATATATAGTTTTCCAGGGGCGCCAGTAAGAAATTTGGTTTCTGTGACATGTTAATGTACTGCCCCTAGCCTCCGAACACCCTGGACTATTTTAAAGTGGAGGGGGAGGATGTGTTACTCACAATGTGGTGATGAATAATAATAATAATAATAATAATAATAATAATAACAACTCCATATTTTACTTTTTGTGTAGGTATGATAACATTAGAGTAACATTAAAATAACCTGCACTCCAACTGCACTCAACTGGCCATGATTGTAATGGAGCTGCTTTCCAATAAGGTTAATGTAACATTGTCAAAACAAAACTCTATAATCAATTACCTTTACTGGTTTATGTTTATGATAGAATCTAACCTTAAACCACACTTCATCTCCACTAAAATGTCTGCAAATTAATTATTTTAAGCAGCTGTAGATCAGTTGTGTGTCGGGTGTGTGATGTTGTGCAAGAACTGGTGAACTGTTTTGCAGTCAAGTTCTTGCAGAGAACTAGTGTAAGAAATCTTGAATAATCCCCAATTTAATTGCTTATCCGCCCAGCTCTATTTCTAACGTCCCAATCTTAACAGACCAAACTTAAAAATACTGATTCTACATATAATCTTTACAGGTATAAGAGTAGTCACACATAATCATACATATGAATCACATTTGATCATAGATAATAATCTCACATAGGCATATAAATCACAAGAGAAGTCCTACAGAATAAAAGATAGAAACTCTCCTTATTGGCAGTGAACGGAATAGAAAAATGTATTAGGCTGCCTATAAAATCTGGCACTAAAGAACAGCAGAGCAGTTAGAAATCTTAGTTGAATTCTTGACTTTATGTTTAAATTTCACTTTGATGTCACTAAGATTACTTTTTTTTAAAGTAAGGAACATAGTACCCTTATACCCTACCTCATACTGTAGGATGCAAAGACGTTGACTCATATTTTCTTCTTTTCTCGCTTACTATTGTAGTGCTTTGTTTACAGGGACATCTTAATCAAAATAACTTCTTTAAAAAACACTGCAGCCAGAGCACCATGTCTTATTTAAAATTTTGCACACACTGTAGATATCTTTGCTCTATATTTTAAATATAATAAGGGAGTCTTATTAATAAAGTTATTATTAATATTATTATTTAATGCTGCAATGCCCAGACTACAGATACTAATATGAAAGGTCAAAGATATCCAACATGTACAAAAACTAGTTGCTGTGAAACTGTGATACTGAAGTTAACAAATATTAATTTATTTTGGGTAGATGCATAACAAACACCAAAGACAGCAAGCACTAGAAAAAAATTATTGTAGCATACAGTGTAGGTACCATATTAAAATTTGGGCCTTCCTCACACTGAATGCATTAATGTCTAAATTTCTTTTCTCAGAATAACTAATACAAAATTTTATATTTCCCCCATTGATCCATCCGCATTGCCCTCTGAGTAGACAGAGAGAGACGGGGTGAAAGAAAGACAGAATAAAGAGAGACTGAGTGGGAGATGAAGACAGAAAGGGAGAAAACCGCTTCAGTTCCCCTTTAATGCTCTCTAAGCCTGTGAAGGCAAGGCTCACCCTCATTTTTGACTAATTAGCGGCAGCTTAAAGAGAATACATGCTGGGCTCCTATCTTTCTGCCCTGGCCTGCCATAGAAAGGTTGGCATAGACTGGCATCGGTTGGAAAAGCCTGGTGTTGGTTGGCAAGATTTGGTAGGGGGTGGCACAAGTTGTAGGGGCTGGCATGGCCTCTGATGGTTTGGCAAAGCTTGGCACGGCTCATTCAGGGTTGGCATGATGAAGAAAGAGCTGCGTGGCATGTGCCCCATCTGTACACTCTCTGCCCCACATCCATGTTTAATTAGAGTGTTGGTTGCCACTTTCTGGGAGGCACAAACGGACTGGCAACATGACACTGAGGAGCGATGATATAGACAGACAGACTCCCTTATGCATACACATGCACCACCACTTCAACCATAAAACAACCCTAAACTACCATAAATGAAGCAAAAGCAAATCAGTGTCAATAGATCAAAGCTAAAGTTACTATGAAAAGCAATATATTTACTATGTTTTGTAATAAAGTTTATAATGTTTTATAAAGTTTATAAAATTTCATGGAACATCAGTGATTCCATTTCAAATCATGCAGCAATATTGAATATAAACAGACATATCAAAGCAGCTGTGCCCCATAGTTATTCCCTTTTATTCACATGTCTTTTGCTCACACATTCCATACGAGTCCCCAGTCTTGCTACAATTTCCGCTCTTTCTCTCTGTTTGCTCCAGCAAGCTTCAGCATTTATTCATTAGTGCACAGACAACAAACACTGCTGTGGAGCTCTTTACGATAGTAAAACAACACACACACACACACACACACACACACACACAGCAGAGAGAAAGAGGGAAAGAGACTGACGCAGAGCTCTAATGAGGCTGTTTGCATGGTCCAGTGTGGTTGTTATTATAAAATGAGAATAAAAACCTGGTGTAATATTGGCCAGTTCCGGTTATCACAGCATCATTAAGAGAATACTAGTTAGCAGAAAACATGTCATTAGTGGGAAGAGGAGAGAAGAAGAGAGAGAGAGCAGGAGAGAGAAACTCCTAATGAGCAGAGGATGGACAGATAGAAATGGGTAAACAATGGTGCTGAGCCATGCAGAGAGAGAAGACTTTCGCATGACACCAATACACACCAACACACACACACACAAAACCCAGCACAATGTGTCACTGACAGAAAAAGCATAGAGGTAACTCGTCCGTTATTTATGGGAATGTTTGCTCATTACTGCACAGACAAGAATGAAAAAGTAACACAAACACTCACATGCTCAGAAAGAGGAACAACCTTAAGACCATATTTCAAAGTAATGCTTGTTAACATGAGAAGTGGGATCTTTCATACAAGCTAGTTAATGAGTAAATAGGTTGGTTTGGCAGTTTAGTTCATACTTTTCCCATTCCAAAGCCCCAATGTCCAGCGTAGAGCCTTTAGAAAAACTCTCTAACTGCCTAAAAAATGACAAAAGTGAACTTCAGCTCAGGTGGCTCTCATTACAAGAATGATTAGGCGTATATCATCATGATGTCCTACTGTTGCCGAGTGACCAATCATTTCTATCCCAAATGGTACAAACAGGGTGGCTAGGGGGTTAGAAATGAATTCTGAATGCTAAGAATTTTGAATGTTAAAATGGAGCAACGGTGTTTGTTCCTGCATTAATGGAACAGTAGGTAATGAAATATTTACCTCAGAGGGAATGATATAGTTTTCCCTACAGGAAAGAATTGTATATATCCCTGCAATTTGTGAAAAATAAATGAAATGAGAGAAAGGAAAAGAAGTAAGAAATTGAAAAAGGACAACAAAGGAGGAGAAATGAGTAAATTAAAGAACAATAGGAACAATAAAAGGCAACCAACAGTGAGAAAAACTGGAACAAATGAGCAGAGCAACAATGCCAGAGAACAGAAGGCCAGTGTGAGTCATTGTGCCTGTAAGAATCACACCACCCCCCACCAGAAACATGATCTGACAATCTATAGAAAATTATCTTATTCCTCTCTATCTATCCTTTTCTCTCTCACTCTCACATTCTCTCACTCCTCATTGGGATCTGGTCAGCCTGTTTTCTCTACTTTTGCACCAACTGTCCCTGGCAAAATGGCTACCACCACACTGCATTAATGAGAGAGTGGTGTTTCTTGCTGCTGCCTGCCAATCCACACAATTTGTTCTTCACAGGAACCCTTTCCAAACCAGGGCATTCATGAGCCATGTGCAAAGAGAGATGACAAACAAAGCATGACGGGTGTATTTAGATGCTCTCAATCAGGTAGAGCATTCTTTTTTGTTGATTTGTTGTTCAGTGTTGGTGAGTTAATGCCGACTCATGGCCACTCTATAGTTTTCCTCTGAATTGTGTAGTTATTGTATTAACCTATTGCATTGCTGGCCACCCCCTTTTGAATTGGCCCTCAACTTTGCCAATCATGATGTTTTTCCCAATGATCTATCACTTCACATGATATGTCCAAAGTATGATAGTTGAAGTCTAATCATTTGAGCTTCCAGGGATTTAGAGTTTAATTTCTCTCAACATTCATTTGGTTTGTTCTTTGGGCAGTCCATGGTATTTGCACCATTCTCCAACAATGCCATAATTCATTTTCTTCCTGTCTTAATTCTTGACTATACAAATTTCACATCCATATATTATTGCTAATATAATTGCTTGAACAAGTTGAATCTCTGCACTTCAAGGTCCTTTATCACCGCTCGGCCAAGAGCAATTTGTCATCCAATGTTTTGATTGTTTGTCATTACTTTGTTTATTATTGATCTAAGCAGGCTGAAATTGTCTACTATTTCTATTTCTCCTCCATCAGGAGTGAAATGATTGATTTTACCAGTTATCAGGATCTTCGCCTTTATGTTACGGTGCTAGCCCACTGGAAAACTACGTTCTTTGGCTTTATTAAGCACATATTTAATATCATCTTCACTTTTTATCCAGTGGTATCTTTAGCATAGGGGCAAGTCAGTAAATAATCTCCCACTAATTTTCACACTTTTTTCCATACAGATCTGTTTCTCTAATGATCTGTTCTATGCATACGTTTAAAAATATGAAGACAATATGTAGCTTTGTTATACACTTTTGCTGATTTTAAACAATGTTGTATCACCTTCTGTTCAAACTGTTACCTCTGTAAAGGTTGTGCATGAGAACTCGTATTATTTAACGTTTTTAACACGTTTTTTCATATTTAGCTTGTTAAGAACAGATTCTTCTTGAGGTCTAGGATGAACTTTTGGAGAAAAAAAACACAGAAGAAAACACATCCATGGCTGTGGAATTCATCTTTACTAAAACTGTGCTTTATGTCACAATGCTGTAAAAACTTCATTGTGTGGTGCTTGTGAATGAACATGCCATAAAAGTAATATAATAATCACAACTGCGCTGTTCAATAAAGTCACGATATAAGACATTACAGCACCATTGAGGTGATGTGGGTTCCTCTGGCCTAGACTCTGTTTCCTTTTCAGGTCCATACATCTCTCTCTCTCTCTTTCATGCCTCAGTCATCTGTCGTTCCTCTCCTCTCTCAGCACGGTGTCATATTAGCTTCACCTGTCAGATTAGGCGACAGGTTCATGAATAACTGGACTTTTTCTCTCTCCCACTCTCTTCAGATTGTTAGGCTAAGACATTGAAAAGGAAATAAATCTCCATGGTGACATGCATCGATAAAGCTGACACTCATGCGCGCACGCGCGCGCGCGCGCACACACACACACACACACACACACACACACACACATATATACAATCCCAAGTGTAAAAGAGTGAATTTCAGCTCAGGAAGGAAATCACAGAGCGGCTGCAATGTGCTCAGATTGAACCACATTTTAGTTACAGGGATACAGAAATATTTTGTCTATAAATCCGAAACACAATGATGCTATAATGTTGTATTAATAATAGTTAACATTAAATGATTAAATATTTAATATCATTAGAGCAACCAAATGTAGTGCCTTAGCAATAGAACAATGTAAAAATGACCTATGAAAAATCTATTATAGCCTCACCCAGTCAGCAACTGCTGCATCCCTTTCCCTCTATCCTTTTCTCTCTCTCTCTATCGGGATGGTGAGCACAGACAAAGACCAAAAGTGATAAATTAAGGTGAAGGAGAGAAAGATATAGATTTAATTCCTTGTGAAGTGATCAAAGGCTTCATATTCTCAGATGTGCTCTTCCCTCCACATGACCTTTAACTGTCAAAGTTATCACTTTCACACACACACACACACACACACATGCACACGCACACGCACACACATACACATGCACACACACACACACACACATACACATGCACACGCACATGCACACGCACACACATACATATGCACACACACACGCATGCACACACACACATACACACACACACCCACTGTAGGTCAATTGCTTTTTTTCAACTCAGTGAATATACACACAAGAAATTGAGACGGCCAGTTTTGTTGCACTGCATTATTGACTATTATTTTTTAAAGAAGAAAAAAAAAAGCAGAACATTTGAAAGTTTTAGGTTAACATTTTCTACAAGATGGGCCTTCAGCGTAATTTTACAAAACTTTATGGACTTGATTTCTAGGTGGCAATATCACCTGGACACGCAGAGCCACAGCAATGAAATCATCCCTCCTGTTTGTGTCAAATACAATCCAGTCATTTTCCCCTCGGGAATGAAATGTGACGAGACAGGATTTACTGCCTTCTTCCATCTCTCAAAGTGCACATGGAGTTGATCAGACAGGATCTCGTCAATTCCACTGTAGAATTGTACTAAATCCCGGTGTCATTTCAGAAATCATGAATGGAACGTGTCAGGACCATGTAAACCTTGGATCATAACCATAGCTGCAGTCCTAGACTGAAAACAAGAGACTGTGAAACATGTAATTCCATCGCAGTGTTCAGTGGAAAGTCAGGGATAGTAAAGCCTGCAGCTCTGTTGTCCTTAAGTCACTGTTGAATGGTACTTGGCATGATAAGATTGGGAGCTGCATTAAATACCCTTCCTATTGCAACTTGTATTGGTTTTATTTTTATTAGTACAATTGTCCTACTTTACACATATATGCCTTTTTTTCCAAATCTTAAGTAAAAAATAACATTTTAATTAAATCTTTTGATCAAAGGCAAAGAATCGGCTGGTGAGGAGAAGCAGTGTGAACAATAGTCAGACGAGTGCTGTTTTATCCCTTCGCACATGTTTATAGCTACTTACAAACACATTAGTTTTGCATGGCTACCTGCCCGATTACTGTCATCAATCTAACACAAACACCCCAAAAACCCCTCACACGCTTGTTGTCAGTCCTCTCATAACAGACACTTTGTTGAACACCACACACTGCAGATGGTACAATGTTTGCAGAGTGAGAGAGAGCAAGTTGAGTTTTAACAATGCTTTATTATAAACATAATTTGCCATCAGGCAAAAATGATGCCATTATTTAGAAATGTATTCCAGTTCACCTTATCTAACCTCTGCTTTCTGCCTCAGCGTCCCACTATACTAAATTGCCTTAAAATAATATTTACGTTTTCTTTTGACAATATGGAATACCAAAAATAAAATGAAAACATAAAAACACCTCTTCAAATGAACAAAACAACAAAATAAGAGAAATCAATTACGCCACCTATAGTCTACCTTTGTTAAGCAAACGATTCCTCCCTCTTTCACCTGCCACTCAGATTTCTCTTTTCACGCAGCCCATTTACAAATGCGTCACCGAGCTTGGCTGAATGCATGTCAATTCCTAAATTCTAAACCACAGCAGTCATTCAGTGTCGTCTGTAAGTATCACGATTTTTGTTTGGTCTTATTATTTTAGTTTTTTTACTCCAGCACACTAGACTTGAAATTAAACAATGACTTTAAAAGTTAAAGGGCAGAATGTCAGTTTTAATCAGAGGCTCTGTATGTCCATATTGAGTAAGCCACATAGGAATTACAGCTGTTTCTACACACAGGCCTCCCAATTTAGGGGACCAAAGGTAATTTGGTAAGTTGTTGCTCAGTTGTGTCTTGGTCAGCTGTGTGTCTTTGCATCATGAGTTCAATCATAAGAGAGAGTTGATTCTAGGTGTATTATTAGCATCTGCAGTCTGTTGCTGTTGGCTGGTACATAAGGACCAGCACAATGGCAGTACAGCAGGCCAACATCAGGCTGAAAAAGCAGAATAAATCTTATTTCTAAATAGATCTTATGGACAGGTGATACAAAGATTCATAGAAAGGGAAAAGTGTGGAGGAAAAAAGGAACTGCTCCTGATCCAAAGCATCCAATCTCATCTGTAAAACCTGGTAGAAAGTGGATGTTATTCCTGTATGGTTCACCAAATACAGTCTAAATTAAATGCAACACCCTATAGTTTTATTTGTTTCAAAAAACAAAACGTACGTCTGCATTTGATAATCTGGGACAATTTACTTCAAAATCTGGGACACATTTATTAGGTTTAGAAAGTTCTAAATCACCCTAATTGGTGCAGGCCAAGCTTCTTTGGCCAAAAAAATGCAAATGCAGGGGCATGACAATTTTTTTTGGACAAAATGTTATTTTACTGTAAATTTTATTTAAAATTCTTCATGTGCCTTGAGCCTCATTGGATTAAAAAAATTATAAAATAAACAATTTCTCAACAGAGATGCTTTAAATCAGCATAGGAATAGAGTGTTGGATGTATTAAGATGTTTAGGTATGGAAAGCTACTCAGAAACATACATTCCTTACATGTTATAACCCCATCAGCATCGATCCCACTACCAACCTCTGTGCATGTTTCATGAAACCAATCCATGCTCCAGTGGTTTAGCTTACTAGTTCTCTCATTTCAGTTTTTCTCTCTTCCTCGATCTCTCTGTCACCCTCTCTTCGAATTATCATATCGTGTCATTGTGCTCTGCAATATATGAATTAATTACATGTTATGTATATTTTCATCAGAATGTGTTGGTTTATAACAGGCTATATGCACAGAACTCACTGGTATATAAAAAGGCTATTGCTTTATGTGTGACTGGGAATCGTGGCTTTGAGCCCAAACTTGAAAAGTATTTTGACCCCGAGCTAAAAAGCTAAAATGCTGTATTAAGCTACAAGATGAGGGCACAATAACACAATGTATGGAATTTCAGGAATGCATACTTCATACCAAAATGCATGCTTCCCATTATTTAAAGCACTTATATGACTGTCCCAGAAAACCCGAGGCATGCTGTCCAACTTAAAAAAATAAATAAAAATAAAAGTATTTAAATTCACTATTTAAATTTGACCACTTTAATGCATATTTTGTTGCAATAATATTCCTCAAACATAATCTGATAACAATTAGGACTATTGTTTATATATATATATATATATATAAATGAAGAATTTACATCCTTAACATCAATCTTGTCAAAATCTTATGTCACTTGATTTTGCATGCACTTTTGGTGGGGTACTTCCTGTTTGAATATTGCCCCTCCCCCCAGTGTGACATGACACTCATGAAGTTATGTGATTTCAATCAAGTGAAAACTCTGCTAGAATTTAGTAGCAGTCTTGTTGGCTAGCTTTAGTTAGAATAAGAAATAAACACACCTGTCCCACATTACCCAATGATGATGAAGATGACTCTAATTCACTATTATATAGTCTGTTGTTCTTTCTTCGTTTTTATTTATTTATTTATTTTTACATTGTTTTACACATTTAGTTAAATCACAAAGCTATGAATGTCATAAGGGTCATTATGGATTAGGAATTCAGCATTTACACACGCTGAATAAATATACACACGTACTGCATTGCGCACAACTGCATAGCGTTTGGAGATGTCAGAAATACAGACTGTCAAAACTCCAGCATTACCCTGCAATCCCCTTCTCCCCCTCTCTGTCTGTTTGCTCTTCCTTTCCTTTGCTTGCGCCTTGCTTTTGATAACTAATGCAATGCACTCTGGGATGCCTGAGAGAGCTGTGTATGAAACATGGATTTCTATTTCTTTCTCTCTCCTTGCCTCCATCATTCTATTTTTTATCACCCTAGTGATAGACAGCTTACCTGACCAGCTCCTCCCTTTTAAAAAAATCTGCACAATATAGCCTATATACTTTTATTTTTAGATATAATATATATCCTTATATACAGTATGTGTCCTTTTAAGGATATATACAGAGAGAGACTGACAGGTAGCTTTTTAAACTGGGGCAGAGGAAGAAGAGAGATGTAAGGAAAGGAGAGGAGATGAAGGTTTTTTTTTTCTTTCAAATATCTATTTATATTCACAGAGAACATCTCTATGCCTTGCTGGTCTAAGTGGGATAAATATTACATCTCCAGCAGAACATCCTCAAGGATGGATGAGATCCTGTTCACACTCACACACGTGCACCCACCCACACGCATGCACGCACGCACGCACGCACACACACACCCTATGGACATGCAATCTGGTAAGTCTATCTGCAGTGGTCAAGCCAATCCAGCCTGTCATTTCACACATATTGACAGATTTCACACACAATCTCCAACCTCAGCAAGACACACACACACACACACAGACACACAGACACACACACACACACACACACACACACACAGAGAAAATAAAATAAAGAAATAAAGTTTTAGGAGCACACTGACCTGTGTCTTATACTGTAGATGCACAGCTAGATTGTGAGAATCAAGTCTGGGTCTATGTTTAAAATCAGAGTTTTAAAGGCAACGTGGAAATATTTTTAACTCTCTGTACCGAATGCATATACACACATACTGCTAGTATTGTATGCACATAAACACCCCTCTCCTCTCTCCCCTTCCTATCTATCTCTCTCTGAACCGATTTCATTCCAGCCACTTCAATGGTTATTACTCTTGTCGCTTTTATCCTAAAAAAACAACAACAAACATCTTTTCGTTGTCTATCACTTCACGACAAACATCTCTGCAGCTCCCCAGACACGGGCAGCACAATGGACTGTGTTATTAGCCGTGTCTGGAGAGCTCAGAGTGGAATTAGACACTACAAAGAGCCAGACAGACGCTCAGCACCACACAGATGATATCTACCTGTCCATCCGCCCGGGTTCTCTCTCTCGCTCCCCACTCTCTTTCTTCTTCCCCTCGCTCGAGAAGGGGTAGGGAGGGAGGGTGCAGACAAGCGCTCCTAGCTAAAGTCTCTTATCTGGCTTTGATGAACCCACAGGATTAAGGCTACAGCCTTGTTTTGCGATAAACATCTTTGGGAAGAGAACTTGTAAACAAATAATCCATAAATTAAGAAGTAAGCTCAAAGACCTTGATCTTAAAGGCCAGTAAAAGAAGGATTTTACCATTGAATATTTGGGCTTAGCAGCTGTATGCAGATTTCCCCTGTCTGCAGTGTTTGTATAGTTTGCTGTGTCTGTGTAGTGGCATATGTACAGTATGTGTCTATTGGTAGTGGCATTGTATGTGTGTGTGTGTGCCATGTGTATGGGAGGGGGCTTTGTGTGTGTGCGTGCGTGTGTGTGTGTGTGTGTGTGTGTGTGTGTGTGTGTGTATAGTGGTGGAGTGCTTGTGCTAGTGGATGCATTTAACCCAGGGTTAAGAACTCCGGCTGAGCTCATTTGGAGTTC
>JAOUQW010000015.1:9870848-9912637 GCA_028565825.1 Olivaichthys viedmensis
TAGAGAGAGAGAGAGAGAGAGAGAGAGAATGAGAGACAGAAAGAGAAATACAGAGAAAGAAAGGGAGAGAGAGAGAGAGAGAGAGGGGGAGAGAGAGAGAGAGAGAGAGACGGAGAGAGAGAGAGGGAGAGAGAGAGAGAGGGAGAGAGAGAGAGAGAGAGAGAGAGAAAGAGAGAGAGAGAGAGAGGGAGAGAGAGGGAGAGAGAGAGAGAGAGAGAGAGAGAGACGGATGACGGGTGAACAGAAATTACTTCATAATGAGAGATGAAGCGCTGAATGTCCATTCTCTCTATTAAGCAGTGGAGCGTGACACCTAGACAAAAGAGTGAAAACGACATATCACCATCACTTATGAGCACCATTACATCATGAGGGCAATTTGAAGAAGAAGAAAGAAAAAAAAACTACCGGTTTTAAATTATGGGATCAATCCATAATACATGCTTCACCTACACGCCATGGTGCGCTAACTCAATGCATGAGAACCATGATGACCAAATAATGATTAATAACCTGCTTCACCTCATGACTTCAAACCGCATTAAAGCACATTAATCTCAATCACGTCACACAAAAATAAACGAATACTGAGATTACTGAAAAACACATCTTTTGGCAGCAGTTCCTCACTTTGATTCTGCAAGAAGCCCCTTGGAACGTTTCTTCCCTCAGTCACTCTTCAGTAAATAAGTAAATAGCACATCAAACAACCAATTTCTTTGGCTGGATTGTAAAGTAGTGTGCATTCTTACAACGATGCTCTGCTGTGATAGGAGAAAGCTGTTACCATGGACACCAGCACTGAACCACACTTCATGCAGCAGTAAGTCTGCTCTGTCCTCACCTTCATCCCCTCCTCTCTCGCTCTCTCTGAATCAGAATCACAGTCGAGTGTGTGCAGATAGAAAGAATGAGAGAGAGGAGGAGAGAAGGAAAGAAAGAGAAGGAGTGCACGCAATAGAGTTGATAAAAAATTCATGGTCAGTTCAGCTTGAGACATCCAGAGTGTGCTTGCAACCTTGACTTTTCCTTTTCTGAAGAGAAAATAAAGCAGCACAACTCTCTCTCTCCCACACACACACACACACACACACACACACACACACACACACACACTTAACTTCAGCCTATATCTACAATATGCTGTTCCTTCATATATTGATCATTCAGTATGGTGCCTTTTTATGTCCCTGGGATATACAACTGTATA
Source organism: Olivaichthys viedmensis (assembly GCA_028565825.1). NCBI lineage: Eukaryota > Metazoa > Chordata > Actinopteri > Siluriformes > Diplomystidae > Olivaichthys > Olivaichthys viedmensis. The sequence continues at coordinate 9,872,059 of JAOUQW010000015.1, forward strand.
TTTTGTGAACAAAATATATAGACACTTCTGCCACAAGGACCTTTATGCATAATTGTACTCCTTAAAAAATTATTATGATATGCACCACACAGTAGATTAAAATGACAAAAAGCCGCCTTTATTAAAATGCATCCGAGCTAAATTGCCATGTCTCCAAACATGTTCGCTGAACTTCAGTTAGAAATAAAAGTTGCGTGATGGTATTATATAACTTGATATATTTCACATCAAATATATTGTCTTTTGATTAATGCCTCTTTAGTGTGTGAAATCATAGAATTAGTTTGTGTCCCCGAATCTTCTGTCCACCTTATTACACCGATTTTCCCTTTAAAATCTTGGACTATTCCCTAAATGCCATGCATTTCTGAGGGTGACATCATTTTTTCTAGTGGTAACATAACCACAAGAAGCAAAGCGAGTATCAGTCTTGAACTTAACCTTTTTTTTTCTCCATATTTTTAGCATGCCTGATGAATTGGGCTAATGGTGTCCACCCCGTTATGTTTTTTTATACTAGAAATGATTAGATGTTGACTATTTTGGATATTTATATTTAAAAAAATCTTTGGAAATATGTTATAGAGATGTCAACATTTGTCCCAATAGTTTCTCTTGTACTAGAATGTTATTCTTTTAATTGAATTTTAAGAACATTTTAGTGAAGATTGCTTGACCCAAAAGGCACCGTGCTGTAGGAATAACCCACGATCCCCATCCTTCTGATATTTTCTTGCATTTCTGCTGCAGAATTACTGCTGGAAAGAACTCAATAATGCTAATGAGCCATAAACTATAAATTAATGATTAATTTGATAAAAGGAATGTTGTTCTAAACTTCATTCTACCTTTCTGCTCCCAGCTTGTTTGGGGTTTTGGATGTTTCTTAGAGAGTAGAGAAAATTAGGCTTACATGCCTCTGCTGAGTGTGATAAATGTGTGTGCACTGGAGCGGTTGGCTGCCCCCTTTTAGAAGTTCATTTGAAAGTTTCCCCATGAAAAACTTTTGCTCTCAGATGGAGACAATGTTACTGGCTATAAAAGCAGTGTAAGACCAGGAATAGGTGAGAGTTAGGTTCCACTCTCAGAAAAAAAGGTATGGAACTGTACCTTTTCTTGTCACTGGGGTGGTACCCTCAAGGGAACATCTTTTGTACCTTTAGTAAGTATCTTTTACCTGGAAATGTGAATATAGTGTACCTTTAAACATAATTACACCTTAGGGACCACTGTTGTACCTTTAATTCGCGAGTAAAACTTTCAAAGTACACTACACCTTCCCAGGTAAAAAAAAAACCAAACATACTAAAGGTACAAAAGATGTTCCCTTAAGGGTACCGCCCTAGCGAAAAGAAAAGGTACAGTTTAGTACCTTTTTTCTGAGTGTGTACAGTTAAGAGTCATTATTATTTCTTATTCATTGTTATTCTTTTTGGTTTGGCTGTTTTACTAGCTGGATTAAGAAAATCAGGTTGTAGTTCTCCAAGTGAAGTATTCATTTAAATGACCCAACAACCTGCCACCATTAACATTTACAGCCTGCTTTCCAGATATAGATTGAAAGGTGGAAGGTTCGGGTAAACCAGGCTGTCAGACCCATGTGTATGAACACGGCCAATTTGTAATCACATTAAGGTGCTAGAGCAGGGAGTCCTGTGGGATCTTTTCTATTCACGCCTCATACGTGTTTCTCTTTCCCTGCCTTACAATGACCTCTGGTGAACCCCATCTCTCCAGCCATTGAGCAGTTTAAGCACAATTACTTTTTTCCAATTAGACAACTTCTATCTCTTAGGCTTGTAGAGAGGACCTTAAAGAAGGCAGAGAAGAACAGGACTTGAATTATGAATCATAGAGGTTAATGAAAAGCATGCGCTCTTTCCACCCCCGTCTTTAATAAGGCACATGGCCTGGAGATAGCGCAAGATATGAGCTTGGCTCTTAATGGACTTTTGCATGAGAAGTGCTTTCAGTAAATGGACAGATAGAATGAATCTGTGTGTGTGTGTGTTTGTGTGTGTAATTAATACTTTTCCTTGGAGACCATGCTTATCATACTGAACCACAACATGGTACAGGGGTTCACCGAGCAGCCACCTAACCTTCTTGCTCCTTCCTGGTATTTGATGCTGGCCCTCCCCCGCTCTGCTTTAATTAATTAGACCAATAGAGCTGCTCTTTTGTCAGTGATGTTGCCAGCCATGTCGAAGGCTCATCTCCTCCTCACAAAGCTGTAAATCAAGCTGTCATTTGAAACGAGTCCAAAAGAAACTGTTCATTAATTTAAGACTTGTCCATGTTTTACTCAAGTCTCTACACACCGCCATTATGACAGGAACAAGAGCTATCCAAAACACATGGCTACACACCAGTGCAGTTTAACACTAGCAATGTAGATACACAGTACCATGGGTTTTGCATGTATTAGCTTTATTTCATGAGTGGAAACGCGAGTGCGAAAAAATACGTTATTTGAACAAACACAGTCTTCACTATTTAACAAAAAAATTTAAATAAATAAAAATGCAAAACTCTTGTATTTGGCTAGTTATGTGAATCAGCATTGTATTCCAAGGCGCATTACGACAATTTGATCATCTTCTCTTGTATTCACACTGACAGACAGACTGAAAGTCTGAGAGTAAGTACCATTCAGCAGACTGCAAATTAATATTTCATATTACATTGTTTTATTACAACTTGCTAAACAGCATCTCGCCTGTTTATCACTTAACTGACTTTATAGACCATTAAAGGGTAGTGTTTGGATTGTGGTATACAATTTTACACCACCTTTGTGCTGTGTTTTTATTCAGTTTGGCAAAGGCTCTTGTCTTGCAGTATGAGGCATGTTGGCTATAATCAGAAGGACATGCCGTGCTCCTCTGGGACCTGACCCGATTGAAGGAGGAGGAAAGCAAGATCAGACAGCTGTAAGAAGAAGAGGGGGTGGAGGACAGGCAAGCTTAGCTTTATGGGTTATTTCTCACCATTGCTCTCTCTCCATCACCGCTTTCTGCATGTGGTCATCAAGCCTGGGGACCTTTCTGGAGCAATTGTTTTTGGGTTTGCCTTACAATTTTATTTATAAGAAAACAATCATAAATTGGGATTAAAATAAAGGTTGCATTTAACACATCAGATGAGAAAACACTATTTCAATATATCACAATTCTAAACATGTTAAACATATTAAACATGTTTCACAAATCAGTATCAGTGTCTGCAAAACAAAACAAAAACAACCCAAACAGACTGTGTGAAATAGCTTAACTGCTTTAGAACAGCACTTATAACTATTAGGGAGAAAACTGACAAAGAAGGTTAATCACAATCACACAAGTTGCGCTAACAAATCTTCACACTTTCAAAAGGCACCGAGGTTTCATGAAGAATAGTGCTATCGTGTTAATGTAATTTTTACAAGACTAAAGGACAAGATTTACCTACATCTAAAGTTTCAGTTTTTTAGCCAAATACAGTCTATTTGACACCTGCATATAGATACATAAAAATCTTTTATCCCTATAGAAACACTACAATGTTATTAGCATACCCCGGAGACTGAACAAGGATCTCAAGCCAAAAAATATTGAAAATCACCTACTCTTTGGAAAAAAAGGTTTCTTAAGGGTTCTTTGAATAGTTAAGGGTTATTAGCTTAGAACTCTCTCTGATACTGTTGTAGGGTTCTACATAGAATAAGCTGAAGAATCCTAGATTTAACCGTTTTTCACCGTAGTTATTAGTGCTTGAGTGGAAGAAAGACGCCAGAAAGCTTTATTTAGCAAAAACTGTTTAATTTCATCTTGATGTGTGTTTATTTACAAGTAGTAAATCTGCAAAATAGGAAACAACAGAATATTTACACAATGAATGTTTACCGGCCAACGTGTGACAGTAACTTCAAGTCTAAAATTCTGAAAAATTCATCTGGTTTATCATAGCATCAAAACTTAGCAACTGGTGTGACTCTTCCTGTGATTCATTTACTAGTACTTCATTCAAGCCAATGCCATTTTGGGGCCGTTTTCAAAAAGGACAGCTACTGCTCCGGAGAAAGATAAAAAGAACCAAGGAAGAGTCGAGATGTGAGATGGCTGGGAATTGTGACAAGTAAAGGCAAGAATGGCATCAAAGATGAAGGCAGCCCTGGAGCAGAGAAGTGCTGTGATGGACGGAAAGACTTATGGTAGGAGGAAGTCAAGAAAGAAGTGCGCTGGAAGAAAAAGAAAAGAAAAAAGAAAAACATGGGAAGAGGAAGACAGAATGGGCACAAGAAGGAGGGAAGGGGGGGGGTCAGGATCAGCGGCACACACTCAAGAGGAGCTTTTATTTGAAAGCACTCTGTGAAGAAGTGCACACGCTTTCTTTCCCCAGCTGAAAACTCACAGCTATTACCCATCATCCTTTTTATACAGATCAGCATGAGCGGTGAAAGAAAAAATAAATAAAAAGAACTAAATTGCTCCATTGATCTCTACATAGGGTACACAATGTGGAAGTAAACATAAAATGCTCCCAAAACTCTGCGTTACGTGCCTCTTACTCAAACGAGTTCGGAAAAGTTTGTAAACTTAACAAACTTGCCATTCTTTCACACATCCCTGATCATTAACAACCAAAAGGCATCATCAACACAGGAGCTAAAGGGAGATCCTGAGATGTTTCGATGCGTCTTCACACCGTCATCAGCCCAACACACAGCTCGACTCGGCTCGGCTCAAACGGAGCCAATTTATGAAGCGGTTTTTAAGCCTGGCCACAGCCAAGCAGAATCTCAATTCGCTCTGGCTGAGTGAAGAGCACTGGCCGAGCCGTGTAGCACTATGTAGACTAATGTAAAATTCATTTGATTACATAAGTCTGATAGCTCATCAGCTAGCGGTTAGCGGAACGGCTTCAGGCCTCCTTGCACAAAGCTAATCTATTTCCATTAGGCCAGATCTTATGGCAGGGTGAAAATACTGGCCTATTAAAAAAACCACACACACACACACACACACAGCCCACTGTGTGGCCACATCTGTGAGGTAAGCGGTTTTCTCCCTCTGTCTCTCTCTCTCCACATGTTCCCCTTGGTTAAAAATGGATGAATGTGTCAGAACTAGTGGACGTTGGCCGGCTAACCAGCGCTGACAGCTTGCCCTCGCCCTAGAGTCTAGGGGCTCGACGTGCTCTAGGCAGAAAACAACAACCCTGTTTGAACCGGTGTTTAACTGATGGTTTGGTCCAAAACAATACTTTTGGAAAAAAGTATCTACCGAATGCTAGAGAAACCTGATGGTACCTTAGTTTGCCTTTTGGAAATGGAAGAGGAAAGTAATAACTTCGAAGACGAAACCGATACATAAGCAAACGGGAAAACCAAGCAATAAAGCAGAAATTCACTGTCCCATCAAAAATACTCCAGCGAAAAAGCCTGACACAACACCCCTGTGTGATCTCTTTCAGCAAGTACAGGCACACTATCAGGGGGTGGGATGTGAAATTTTGATTCCCATAAATTAGGATAGATTCCCGTACCTCACACAGCACCACCCACGTACATGTGATGGAGAGAACGATGAGCAAAAACACAACTGTTCAGGTACAATGGTAAACCACATTCAGAGGTGGGCTAACAAAAAGTAGCAGTACAAAATTTAAACACCAAATCAAAAATCCACCACAGATCACAGTTTGGTTTTAGGCAAGCAAATTAAAGCAAGAATTTAAGAAGAAGAAGAAAAAAAAATAGAAACACTAAGATAGCCTCTCATCAGAGAGCACGTCTCTCATACGAGATTAGAAAGATCATCTATAAAGAAGCAGGCTGAATCAAACACACACACTGGAGGCGTCAGGCCAGAGGGTAACAGGATTACTTAGCCCTGTCTCATTAATGAGCTGAGGCTCAAGCTCCTCTTTCTCCCAGTCTCTATCCTCTCCTTCATCCTTCCTCTAGCTCTCTCTCTCACTCTCTCTCTCTGTCTGTCTCACTTACTGATCTGAGTTTGAAGCAGTGATGAATTGAGAGCTTCACACCTCTCTCTCGCTCAAGAGACCAAGAGAAAAGAGAGCTCAGTAAATCTACTGCTCTTCCTCCAGATGCATTGTGCAGAGAGAGGAAGAAAAATCGAGAAAGAGCAGCAGCGTTACACACACATTGTGGTGAACGGGAGGGAGACGAGCTTGTTTGGTTCAACGAGCCCGAGAGCGAGGTCTCAAACTCTTTACTTTCTAAACTCTGGATAATTCTAACTTACCTGCACTACTTAACTACTCCAAACATTTATTTATTTTTTCAGTCATCAGGCAAGATCATATTAAAACAAAATCATAGCACATTCCCATGTAACAAAATGCCTTTTTCACTAAACGACATTCAAATAAAACATGGCACAGGACAACATTTTATTCATATTCTTTTTTTTTTCCTATGTAATTTTTTTTTCTTTTGCTTAAATATCTAATTAATCTTTGTCAACTCTATTGTGTTTCAGTGATAACATAGCAAAAAAAAAAAAAAAATCTCAAATGGTAGATTTCACTTGGCTGAAAATGTAACATTATTTATATACATATATAATATCTGAAGATTTGTCCTTTTTACTGTTTTCTGTAAACTGTGCAAATTCAGCAGTAACACGAGTGGCAAAAGAGAGCAGAGAGAGGGCAGTCCATTACATTTGTACAACATAAAAATAAGAGTTAACAATAAATCGCACACAAATCTGAATGTCCTTTGCCTTCCATGTGAACCCTGGGGTGTGTCATGACAACACCTGACCAAATCGCATGGCTGGCAGGCATCCCAGAATTGATCCTTCTTGAGTCTTCAAATATCATGGGCAAAAGTGTGTGTATGTGTGTGTGTCTATCTATGTCTGAAAAGGTCCAGCACACACAAAACACAACTAAATAATAATAATAATAATTAAAAATAAAAAAAAGGTTATACACCAATGACGACAATCAAAATGTTTTCTGTGATGTGGTCCTTGTGTTGACACCCACATACACACACTCACTCACTCAGACACACACACAAACAGACGAAGAGTGTGTGCCCAGCTCTGTAGTAGCTCCAGTGTACTGCGCCAGTTCTTTGCAGTGTGCGTTTCGGGGGAGTGTGTGACTTCAGTTTGTGTGTTGTGAATGCTCGGAGCCCTGATCAGCTGCTCAGAGCCATGGTGTCAATCACCTGCTCGAGCTTACTCCTCAACCTCTGCCTGCGCGCCTGCTCGTCCCGCTCCAACGCACACAGGATCTACAGGGGGAGTGTGAGAGAGAGAGAGACAGAGAGATGGAGACAGAAGCAAGAAAGAAAGAACAAAAGAAGCACTTTAAGTGAAACTACAATGCACTGAGGACTATCTATCCATCACCAATCGATCAGTCCATCCTGTCTGCCTCTGTTTTTGATCTGTGCTCACATGTCTATTAAAGCTGAAATACAACGGGCTGCGTGTGCTTGTGCTTTTACAGCATAATGACACATGATGAGGAGCGGTGCTAATGGAGCCAGCTGTGATACATTATCCAGAAAAACAAAATCACAGCGCACATGCACACACAGGGACGCGCACACAGGGTACAATAACAGAGCTGTAGGACTGACGGTTATTTGGCTAAAGGTTCAGTGAGGGGAGATACTGAAATGGCGCTGGGCAATAGGTCCAAAAACAATAATTACTGCAGGATAACAACAGGAAACAATCTCCCTATTCTGTTATGCAGCTTTCCCCTATTCTCTGAAATTACCTATTTCGTTAGCTAAAATGTACGATGGGTGCTAGCTTACAGGTAATTTTTTGTAATTAAAAGAGCAGGTTGAAAATAAACAATACCATACTGGCAACTTTACAGATCATGCTGTAAGAATTTCATTTGGCAAAAATGATACACTTGTGGAATATTATGCAACCCTGCTAACCCTGCTTACTTCATCTTTGTACTTGGTGATATAGGAGTAGATCTCATGCAGGGCACTCATGCTGTTGAACTGGTTCAAGTGAAGGCGAGACTGCTCTGCCAAATACGCACTCATATCCTGATCACTGATCGCTGGCATCCGAGAGATATCAGAATAATATCTGAGAGAGAGAGAGAGAGAGAGAGAGAGAGAGGGCATGTTTATGTTAACGCTGAAAAGCAATAAGAGCGGGTATGTTTATGTTAACGCTGAAAAGCAATAAGAGCAAGAGGCAAAAGGGCTTAAAAAATATATTTATATATACTGTAGGAATGGGACTCTGTAGGGACCTCACAGTGCGATAAAAAAAATCAATTCTTTATGCATCTTAATTCAACTTGATTTTTGATTTCTATAGCCTACATTATTATTATTATTTTTTACAGTATGATCACTTGCTTTTAGAACTTAACGTCATTTTCACCCATCATGTAAAACACTAGTGTTAATGTATTTTCATTAGGGCCGTCAGAACAAATGTCACCGTTTAAACACTATTTAAATGTTCATATTTACGTTTCTGAAGGACAAAAAAAATAAATAAATAAAAACTTTTTGAATGTTTAAGATCCCATGTTTTATTTTAGTCGTAACGTAAACACAAGCTTTCTAAACTTTTTGGCCAAATGACCAATGTGTCTCTTGATGTAGTAAAAATGACTCTGAATAAATGCATGTCATTAATGTAATCCCTTCTTTCACAGATTTTTAAAACGTATTTAATTTTCTAATCATGTATATATATATATATATATATATATTTTTTTTTTAAAGAAACAAAGAGATATCTGTCCTAAAAGAGATATTGGCTACATGTCCTTAATTCATTTCCATAAGTCATTATCAGAGCCATACTTTTTCTGTGGCTGAATCTCAAATGGAGTATTGGGCATATAGTGCACTTCGTAGGTGTAGTGAGCATATATAGTTAATAAGAAGCCATTTGAGATTTAGCCTAACTGAATTATTCCTGCATGAAGACGAGTTGAAGATGACATATTTTTATGAGGATTCTGGGTCATCTAAGAAATGTAAAATGAACATTGAAGCTTATGATAAAATCATTATATTAGCTTGTATTAGCTTTTTGCTTTTATGCTATATGAAAGCTTGTAGGGCTACTGCTAATGTTTGCTCTGTCTGTGGCAGTATACATTTACAGGCTAATTATTATCAGAATGCATTCGAATGAAAAGAATCGGTTAGTTTTCCCCCCATCCCTAATACATCCCAAGCATGTACTGCTGAGGCCCACTACTCTGAAGGCTAAATGATGGCCTACCTCTCGACCCAGTTCTTGTAGTTGGGGATGTCTTTAGCGTAGAGCAGCTTGTTAGAGGGCGAGTCTTTTCCCAGCTTGTGCTCTGACGTAGAACATGAGTCCATAAAGGTCTGAGCTACTACAGACAGACACGCGTCCGTGATGCTGTTCTTATGGATGTCAAAGACAAACTGAGGGTTCTTTATCACATTCACCCAGAACCTCAATGGCAAACTGCAGAGAGGAAAAGTGAATGCAGAACAAAAAGGAGAGAGAGACAAAGAAGTTAACACAGCACATCATGAAGTCCCTGCTAACGCACGCACAGAGAGAGAGACAGACAGAGAGAGAGACAGAGACTAACCAGTTGCTCTTCCACGTGTGCCGGACGTCTGGGTCTGTTATCTGGTGTTTGTCGGCCTGCTCATCCAGGAAGTCAAACATGTATTTGATAGCGAGAGGAAGTGCACTGCCTCTGTGAGCCGTGCTGAAGATGGTCTCAAACAAGTCATCTACAAACTTCTGCAACGTACCCTGTCACAAACATTGAGAATTAAAGTTAGGTCCACAAATGAAAATAAGAATTTAACTAAGATAATAAGTTTAAAATAAAAAAGAATGCAATGCAAGTGGCCAAATCAAGTATTTCACAATAAACCAGACAAATGAGTGAGGAAAAAATCCACTATATAAAATGTTAAGGTATCTTATTTCATCTAGGGGAATAAAGTTAAAAAAAACATACTATAACTGAAACTTTGTCCTGCATGTCTTCGTACTCCCAACACACTCCACTCAACTTCTCAACTCATTAACAAACCCTTTGTGAGTTTAAAATGGTGTATTAGAGCAGGAAATCCCTAAACTGTGCAGTGCAGGTAAGATCCAGGATCAGGAAAGTGATGTACACTAAGACCGCTGTTGAACCATCGGTGGTCTGAAAAACATGACCTCTGTTGCCAGGAGCTTCATATGCAGTTAACGATTAAATAGCGCCACTGGGAGCCAGGAGGATTATGAGAAGTGTGGCTTATAAACAGTTAAAGCAAAGACATCTCAATAAGAGATCTTTATACTGTCAGGAGAAAAGACTGCAGATGAGGAGAAAAGCCAGGTTTTTTTTTCCCAAAACAGCTCGATAAGCAAAGGTCACCAGTCTAATTAAGATACAGTGGTGCGTGTCAGGCTGGACCTGCTGCTAAATGTTAATCAGGGACTAGCCTTTCACACGCAAAGGTCAACATGAACTAGCCATTGAGAGAAGCTACATAAAAGACATAGAAAATCTAGGGTTAAGACAGGAACATGGGCCTGTGTGCGCGCGCATGTGTGCGTGCGTCTTCTATACCTTGGTAGCGAGCAGGCGTGTCAGGTAGATCTCAGAGACCATCTTGCTGCCGCGGTCTCCCTCCCTCTGGTCCGAGTGGTCGTGGTTCTTGACCAGATGCCAGAGTTTGGTTCCGCTCTCCAGGTCCGGAGTGATCATGGGGGTCCGCGAGCGCAGACTGTCGGGACTACTGGCTGTCCTCAACATGCTCTCTGTGAAAGACAAATAAGTGGAGAGGAGGAAAAGGAGAACGAAATCAAATTAGTGAAGACAGGAGGTAATGAGAGAAAGAAAGTGTAGAAATCAATCTAACATTTAAAGACCGAAAAGAAAAGAAAAAAAAACATAGAAAGGAAGACAATGGTGAGGGATAAATAAGGCAACAGAATAGCTGCCATCACTGCTATTGCAATAGTTTAAAAAGAAGAGGAGACAGAGTTGCTCAAATGTGACACAAAGCTTATTTTAGTGATGGAGAGAATCCGACTCATTTAAAGAGGCAACACTCCTTACTGTCACTCATGTAACATGCCATTCTCTCCTTCTCTAGCTCTCTCCCTCTCTCTCACACACACATACAGTGATTCTGGAATTAATGTTGGTCATCGAAAGCTTGACAGTCTGTGCTACTCTAGCAGCCAATCAAATCCCACAGCTGCAGGATACAACAAAGAGCCAAAAGAATTTTTCCCAACTGAGCATCAGTACACACAGAGGGAGATTTATTCTATAAACTTAAAGAACGTGAGACAAATCAAGAACTCGAACCGTATCTGCTGAGGGACTTGGTAAAGGTAGAAGAGTTGGAGATGTTATAGGCAGAGTTCTGCTTAGGGACCAGAGCCATCACTGAGCCATCCGTCACCTACACGCAAACGAAAACACAAACAGAGAGACAGAGAAAGAAAGAGAGAAAATCAAATCATCTGAAACTACTGGCAGACTTCATATAAAGACGCATCAGGTACTGCTATAGCACAGATACAGCTATTCAAGTTCAAATGGAAAAATCACAGGAGAAACCGGAGCCCAACAAGAGGCTGTGTTTATAGCATAAACATGTTCATTCCCTTTTTTTTATTTTTATCTTCAAAAATCAGCCCTCCCAGTAGCCATGTTTTTGCTGCACAATAAACACACCGGTTTAACACTTCCTGTGGCTAGCAAAGCAAACAAGCGTTTGTCAGTCCATTTTAATGACTTTCATAATTGATTTTTCCAAATTTTCACCCTGGAGAGCTGAACTTTCGCTTAAGCTACTTGATAAAGACAGGGGAAAGGCATACTGACGTAGCAATTGGTAAAACTGAATGATTTACAATAGAGATGCATATTATTCTACATGCGTGTTAGTGTCTTGCAGCAAAAGGCTATATTTACAATGCAAAGATTTTAGTCAATCCAAATGAATAAATTCCAATCGGATAGAAATTGAATTCGGACTGTCCTCAATCTATGTAACTCTATTCTAACTGAGGTGTGTACATGAAGTTTTTTCATTCCGATTGCGCCATCAGTCAGATTATTAACAGATTATTAGGCTGTATGTACACGTAGCTAAATAGAAGCATGTTATTAGAATTAAAAGAACATTTTTTACATTTGGATTAACAGCCTCATGCAGGCCATTTCAAAACTGAAATAGGGCAGATTCATGCTGCTGGTCGATTGGTCCTGCTACAGAGACTGGCTGCAGTGCAAAGGCTGTGTTGCAGCTATCGTTCCCTGTTGGGGTGTTGCTATGGTTACCTGGCAGCTTGTTAGGGTGCTAGGTTGTTGGGATGGTGCCATAGTAACCTGGTGATGCAGAAGGTGTTGGGCCATTGGTTGTAAATGGCCACATTACATATGCTTTGCTATTGTATGGAAATGTGATTGTGAACGCGGATGTGGTTACCTGGTAGTGAGCGAGCGTGTTGAGGCGCTTCCAGTCGTTGTCGATCTTGGTGGTGACATCTTCGTCCTGGAGGATGATTCTAGCCATTCGGCCCTGACGCCATTCTACACACAAATTGGGAAAACGCGGGAGAGTCAGATTCGCTGCTGACAACCATTAACGTGCAGTGGGTTGAGGACTACATTGTCTTTGAATGGCTGTGGAATGAGAGTAGCGCTCTCTTACCCAGATCCATGTCTCCTGCCTTGGGTCTCTGAGAGTACGGGCTACCCTTATACACAGCGTCCAGCAGCTTCTCCTTCACCTGAGTGATGGTGTCACAGTTCAGGCATTTGACCGTGACCTCCGAGGCATTCTCGTTCTCTGGGTTGACGCAGTGCAGCGTCTGCGCACAGAGCAGAGCAATCAAACTAAACGCTCTAATTAGAGTCAACAACAATACACACATCAGTTTATACTAAACTACTCAAACTAATCTAAAAAAAGTTATTTGAACTAGAATAACATTGTTAATAATCATTTAAATTAAATTAAACCCCCCCCCCAAAAAAAAAAAAAAAACCCATGATAAATAAATTTCAAATACACTGTATTTTATCTTAAAATGCATTCCAAACATTCAAAAGTAATTTCAGGATATACTGACCATATACCAAAAAATAAATAAATAAAGGTAAAAATACATTTCAATGTATTTCAAAACATTTTTGGACATTGTAATACACTGCAAAAATATATTTGATAAATAGACTTTGCATATATTCTTTCACACTAATTAAAGCTCAGCTTAACTGCTGCTACTTGCCTACTAACAGTATAAATCTACTAATCAAGAGTAATAAAGAGTAACTAACCATTTACATTGACTATTATTTCAACATCATAAACTATTATTATTGACTATTATTTCAACTTTACATAAAGAGCACATTTCCTACATATATACCAACATTACTTAAATGATAAGTAACCAAACCATAACACAATTAATAAAAATAAATAAATGCTAAAGAAATACAATGGCTTTTGAGCTGCTAGTTTTAGGACTGTAAATAGAGGGTGTCTGATGAATACTGAGGAAAGAGAATTTTTGGAGGATAAAAGGCATCTTCACCACTTTTCATGTGTCTAACAACACTATTAGTGCAGTACCAAAGGCACAGTATCTCAGGCATAATCTGAAATCAAAGAGCAGAGTGGTGTGGTATTGACAGAGGAACAGCTTTAACATGCATCTGTAGCTGTTTGTGATGAGCTACTGCTGTTTCACGCTCCCACTGTGAAGCTACTGACCAGGGTCTTATAGTCGATCTGCTGTCTGATCAGTTTGTCTTCACTGAGAGAGTAGCGTGCCTCTCCTGTGATGGCGTCTATTGGCCCTTTCTCCATCTGCTGCTTCATTGCACAGTAGAGCATGAAGAGAGGTTCCCCTGCACACTCCTGTACACAAGCACACATACGAGTGCACACAAAGAATAGAGGAAAGATTAGCGATGGCAATGAGAGTGTTCAAGAGTGTATTCATAGGTCTGTACAAGTCCGGTTTTCTCCTGCACATCCTGACAGTTTATTTTCCATTCAGATATAAAGCACACATCTCTCTTGTCCTCCTGAAGATGGAACTTTAAACCACTAAAACAATCTATGGTAAATAATAAATTGTTGCCCAGGAAACGACTAAAATGGCGTAGGAACATCCCTATACCTTCATAAAGAATGCAACGATCTATGAATACACATGAATATGCAAATTAGAAATGCCCCCATGTCCCCCACTACCCTGGTTATGTAATGCTTATACCCATGATGACTACGCTATTATAAAAAAAGGCAAGAGGCCACATTGGGGAAATAAGACCCTGCATGTGTGAACCCAAGACTGACTCGGAGTCCAAAGAGGAAAAGTCTGTAGCAGCGTCTGTAGCCAAAAGTTTTCGGTTACCACGTCATCCTCCAATAATTTGCATACGAGACGTGATGGGCTCAACGGCCTGAACCTATTTTGCGAGATTACTGACTGACTAACAGTTTACAAATCAGTTTTCATAGAATTACACTCTTAAAAAAGGTTTAATCCAACATCCTTCAACGGTTTGTCCCTCTGGGGGAACCCTTAAAGCTTCTTTGGGAAACCCTAAAACAGAGGGTTACCCACTAAGGAATGATTTCAAGTGGAACCCAGTTAGAAAGCTTGAATCCTTGAGGAACCGTTACACTGAGAAGGTTTTAAATAGAAAAAAAAGAAAGAAGTGAATTTAGCATTGCGTTTAAAACACTGATTCAAACACCAATCTAAATAAGCAGAATCAAGAGGAGTTAACCATTTCAAATTCCCATTTTTGAGTGCAGAGGCAGTTTTAGTATCGGTCTAAATAGCTCTGGAAGTCTACCGAGGGCCACCACCGCCTCTCAGCGCTTAAACTGTTTTCTCACCATTAGAACGCGAGGTGTATTAAACTCCAATTAATTCACAACACACGCTCACTGAGCGTACAGAAGGGGGGGGGGGGGGGGAATGATTTCTGCTGCTTCAGTGTTTCTGCTTTTCTTTCATAGCCCACTGGAGAGAACAAGAGGATCACTGATGGGTATTGTTCTGCAGACCAATCCCTCTGTTCGGAATTAACAATTTCTGTCGCTCACCGATATACTGAAGAGGCTCGTTTCATCTGTGCCAGACTATTGGGTGAGTGGCTACTGAGGGGCTCTGTGTCCGAGTTCAGCATAAACTCACAGGACACATCTATCAAAAAAACCACCAAAAAAAAAACACAACCCTCCAGGACTCGTGAGTAATTCCTGTAGTCAGGGAAAACAAAAACAGGGCGAAAGCAGCATAAGCTACCGCTGCTCCCCAGAGTATTCGGTATTCTGCACAAAAGGAGCCCAGAGCGAGTCTGAATGAGCTGCGGAGTCCGTGTGAAGGAGGCGGGTGCCGATTGATGGAGGGGTTAATAGAAGGCTAATGACTGTGGAGGAAAGTGCTGGAGAAGCACTTCAGAGCATGAAATGTGTCAAACCGGCAATGAGACGAGAGCTGAAACCGCCTCGCTCCCTCACTTTTCTCAATCATTCCTTCCTACGCACTGCCTCCTCTCATCTTTCACAAGTTCTACCTTTCTTTCCTGTTCTCCCTTGTTAACGGTCTCTATCTCCGTCCTTTCATGTCCTTTTCACCTCCAGTCTACTGTTTGCCCTCCTCTACACAAAGGTTTTCTTTGCTACTTACAGAGCATCTCTCTTTCATGAGAGGAGAGAATCACACTTGACAGAGTGCGTATTGACAGGCAAATTATCCACAATTAATTAACAACAATTAAATTAATTAAGGCTAATATCTAATCACACATCATGTATTGCCTTTGTAGGGGTTTCCAGACCTCAAGTTACTGTTGCTAATAAACAACTACAAAGTCAACAGAAAATGCTAGGGTCTCCCCGACGCATGCAGCCCCTCAGTGGCATCCGTGCCCGTCTCCCCCCACTACCCTCCATATGTCTCCGCCTCATTGGGCTCGTTAGCATCGAGGCTAATTAAACAGACAGCTGTTGATGAGCAGCAACAGACAGGAGACAGACACAAACACTCTCTGATCGCCAGACACTCTGTTTGGCTTTGGCTTCTCACTTTCAGATCAAAAATAGTATGTGTGTAGCTTTAAGAGGAACCATGAATTTAATGTGTCTTTAGTAGCTACGCGAGTGAAATGCTTCGTCAAACTGATGTGGTAATGTGAACTAGCACGTCAAGGTGCACAAAAAAAAAAAAAAAAAAAGTATACTCCAACTTCAGTACAGAGAAAAAAAAAAAAAGAGAACAAAAAAAGTAAAAGCAGGCTCAGTCAAATGCACCTCAAGCATCATCAAATATTCATGCATGCTTATGTCACTTTTTAAGTCACCTCATAGGATTTCTATAACCATCTGGCTAGTAATTTACTTGCACATACTGAAGATACTGCCATGTTTGGAAGTCAGAGTCAATAAAAAAGGCTATATATAGAGTCCTGGCTACATGTGCGTGTAACGGCTGATGGTTGAGAGACTGAGAAAGTCTTGCTGCCAGGGACATATGGCAGACTCTGTGCTGTCACTGAACTCAATCTCCCATAAGCCTTTGCAAGACACCCAAGGTCAGTAGAAGATACACAAACACTACGGACCTCAAGCTGTTATGTTCTCACACACACACACAAAATACAAACTACACTAAGTGCGCACACACACACACACACTCATGCATGTACAGAATCAAAACAACACACACAAACGTGCTTAATAACACACACACACAGACACACTCGCTCACCTTCAGAAACTTGTACAGGAGAAAGGTGAACCAGTTTGTCAGCATTTTCTCAGCCACAGACTCGGTCCTAAACGGGGGAGGGGGAGAGAGAGAGAAATGAATGTCAGATAAACATTGCTTCAAGAAACTATGTAATGGCTTGCTTCGGGACTGCTAAGCACTCTCGTGAGAATTAAGAGACCGTTCAACTCCACTCTGACAGCGGTGAGCTAAAGACCAACACCGCCACCTGCGCCAACAAACACAATACACGCTGGAGCATTGCGTGGCTTGCTAACCGACATGCACCCAAATGAACGAGGAATATTACCGAACCAATTCCTAATTTTCTCCCCTCTCTCTAAAGCAACCCACCAATCCTCATTAAGAAAACGCGCCAATTAGAGTAATTCAGTAACTTTGCTAGTTGAGCAGAAACCTGCCGCATAATAACAACCCTCGCACAAGTCCCTCGGAATGAAGCTAATTAACAGGCAAAGTAATTAGCGGACTTTATTAGCGCTAAACTGTTAACGAAGGGGGAGAGAGGAGGAGTTTTCTGTTTTCTCTTTCCTTCTTTGTAATTATTCACTCGTTCACCCACAGACAGATGAAACGCATTGAGGAGTGGTGGAGAGGAGAGAAATGAGGCAGCACTAACTTTAAATGAGGGAGAGAAACAGTGAGCCGGGGGAAAGAAGACCGAGAGAACATAACGGGGAGGGGGTGTGTGTGTGTTGAGGATTGTGCTTGCATGTGTATGTTTGAACTTCGCTGCTTTTTCTTGTAAATCTGCTGGAGGAAGGGTAGGGCTGGAGAGAGCATTGACAGTACCTGAACAAAATGTGCTCTTGGCCAAATCTCACAAAAGCCCGAGTGGATAGTACACTTGCTGAAGCTGTTCCAAAAACCCGTTACATTATGCTGTCAGAATGCTGGACTGATGCATGTAGGCTCAGAGCTGAGCTTTTGTACAACCAGTGACTCTGGTTTTTACATGTTTACAGGTGATTTACAGTATATAGGCCGACTCAAATATAATGCATGTGTGTTGAAATATATCAGTTATCGCTGGAGCCACACCCGTGTCATCCTATTCTGTTTATTCTCCACAGCTCTGAATAGTAATGACTGTTTGTTTGTTTTTTCTATTTAGATAGTATGTGCATCCATCTCTCACATTCTGCATTTCCTCTTCTCACCACAGGACTGTATCTGTTCATCTCCTGCTAGAATAACTCTACCTCTTTCACTATGCTTCTCTCTCTCTTCCTCTTCATCCCTCCAAGTCTCTACCCCGTCGAGTGCGTTTCTCTTTCTTTCTCTCTGGGGGAGCCTGTGTGCTCAGGTATGTAATATTCACAGATAGAAACGAAGGCATAGGAGGCAGTGAGAGAATGGGATTCTGGCGTAAACAGTAATGGAGGGAGAGAGAGGGCGACCTAAGGTCTTTAATACGTCCTCAATCACTAACACTAAAGCACAAACCAAGCAGCTAGCTATAAAATCTCGTCCTGTCCGTGCCATACAAAGGCCCCAGGTACCTGCGGAGCAGCAGTTTGGGGTGGTTCTTGCTCTCCAGATTTTTGTCAATGAGGTCAGAGAGCAGCTGCTTGAGCACTCCTGTGGCATACTCCATCTCCCCCTGCAGTGCACTCATGATGAGTGAAGCCACGTTTCCTCGGTCGCGCATTGAAAAGGAACGCTGGGCCTCCAGTGTGCGGATAAACGTCAGCAGGAAGTGCTTCTTGTTCAGCAACTGCCCGAACAGTGTCAAGGCCTTCTCCACGTTAGCCGGCACCTAATGGAGGAGAAGAGGAGAGATGGAGGGGGAGCAGGGAGACAGAGAGCAGGAGGTGATGAATCAGTTCAATGTTAAAAGCTCTATTGAGGACACTTTGCAAATCAATTTGTTTTTGGACTGTTCAAGGCACCATCTGCACAGCGACTTTCAGGTTCCTCATGGCAGACTGGCTAAAGTGGCAGTGCAAGACACATCTTTGATTCGTTCTCAACAGAGCCCAGAATAGTCATTATTCTTTAGAGTTGTTTTTGATCTCCAATTCACAGTGAGCTTGTTTTATTGATATAGATTGACTCGGTCTGGCTAATAAGCCAGAACATTTGGCTTTTGCAGCAAGCTTCATAGACTAAACAGGCTGGGAAACACTTTTAACTTGTCAGCATAATAAAGAGATGCTGCTTGAATGGAGTCATTATTAAATCGAATCTAGCCTGACTGATGTATTGCAGCCCGTGTTGCTAATTGGCCAGTTCTTCAGCAGTCCAACAATCACGTCTTCAACATACTTTTACCGCATCCTCTACAAATCAATTAATGACCAAAAGAATGACGCAGAATACATGATAAGGAAACCTAACATGCTTAATATTTTACTGATCTCCATGATGCAAATTGGCTGGTTCTTTGTTTTTCAGATTTTTAAGAAAAGACTAGCCCCATGCCATGGGTGTAGTTCAATCAGTGCAGCAACCCAATGCTGAGCTCATTTCAGTTAATAGAATTCAGAGAAAAATATTATATTATTATATTCAATTTGGTGCAAAAAACCCCCAAAAATTAAAATAAAAAAAACCCAAAAAACCCTCCGACAGGGGCTTTAAGATTTTAGCCACTTACACTCCCCATTCTGCTTTGCAGACAACATCTTAGAGCTACATATACACAGGGGAAATGAGATAGCGCACACAGAGCAGCTGCCCCATTCTAACAGCTCCTAAACAGTGGAATAAAGCACGGCTATCTTTCAGAAAGCATTTATGCAGAAATGTGTGTGTAGATCTCTGGGGAGGCCAGCATTGCAACTCAGTATAACAGCATAATAAGAAATTGATCCATATAGCACAAGAGCGGATTCCACCAGAGATATGAATAGAAAGCCAATGCAACACACCTACTCTACTAATTACGCGTCCTGAGGTGTGTTTGGTGTGTGTGTGTGTACAGTAATGTGTGTCTAAGTTGATGTAATGGTATATCAGTAGCAACGTTTACATGCAGCCTAATAATCCGATCATAATCCCATTAATAGCTAAATCAGAATAAATAAAAATTCACGCATACACCTAACTCAGAAGAAAGTAGAGTGGATTGAGGCCAACCTGAATTAATTTTCTTTCCGGACAAAAGAGGTGGATAATTCGTTTAAGAGTCCATCGAACAGAAAATGTAAACTCTCACACAATCCGAAACTTTGGATGCATTTTTATCAAGGGCAGAAAACTGTGTATGTGTGTGCGTGCCCAGTGCGTTTTACCTCCATCTCCTTCAACACAGGGTGATCCTCAATGCCAGGGAAGAGCACTCTCATAGCGTACGTGCGGTAGTCCAGGAATGGAATTCCTGCTCCATCTAGCTCCTGTGCCAGCTCATGGATATCAGTCTGCAGCTCAGCAAACGCTGCGAACACGAGACCAGGTCACTTCATCACTTAAAGATAGGACATTATATGATAGCACATCGCTTTTCACTCAGAGAAACTGCCAGATATCAAATCCACGTACAAACAAACAGCAACTGACCAGACATTTCCTACAATGTCAGCCACAGTTAACTAAGCCCTTCACGTATTACAAAGGAGACAGAATATGTCCCGACTACATTCTCTTTAGCAATTAATAGCAGCAGGCCACTAAAAGTGCAGCCTCTTGTCAGAGGGATTTAACACTTCCTTTAGGATGCTGCAGCAGATGCCTGTTTGTGGGGAGGACAGGCCTTGGCAGGGGGGTGTTTATAAATTTCTGACAGGCACGAGTGTGGGCAGCCGTGTGCCTGTCTCTTTCAGGCACTGCAGGGCAGCCGAGGGGGAAGAGTTTAGCAGGGGTGGATGTCAACCTTTGACATCCTGTCTGGACAGGAGAGGTGAATTGTGGGTTATTGACAGGCCCGAGACTCTGCTGGCAAGTTAATGAGGAAAGGAGAGAAGAGGAGAACGCCAGAGACAAAAAGAGCGAGTGAGGGATAGAGAGAGAGCGCGCAAGAGAAAAAAGGTTCACTGAAATGTCTTGGTATTTGTTTTGCCTGAAGACAAGCGATCTTTGACAATTGTCTTGTCCCTCTCTCACGTACAGCGCTTACCTGTCTAAACAATCACTACCTGCCACTACTAACAAATCAATGAATGACCAAAGAAATGAAGCACAATCTCAGGGGAAAAATCTAAGAGGAGGCCAAAATTACATATGGGGAAACTAAAACCTGCACATAGAGAAAAGAGGCTTGACTGTGTGCATAAACAGTTTCACAGTTGTTAAAAGAAAGAAAGAAAGAAAATAAAAAAGTAAAAAGAGCCTAAACTTCCTCCAGTGCTTCAGAAACCCCCCACAAAAATGGGACAAAGAAGATCTCTCTTTCCTTCCCTCTCACTCAATCTCGGTTCATCCTGGAGATCATTCCTCCGGTTATCTCCTGAGCACTTGTGCTCTCTCTCTCTCGCTTCTCCCATGCCTCTCTCTGGATCTGAGTGTCTGCATAATCTCAGGGCTGGGACATGGACGAGGGCATCGCCTCAGGGCAGACCCACACAGAGATAATGGCTGCCTAGTCTCATGCCCTTCACACCACAGAGAGACAAGGAAAGGAGAGGGGAGGAATTTCACCGAGCATCACCGTTAGGAGGACAGCAACAAAAAGAGTCTTGATGGGAACAAAGAACCACGCGCCCTCATGGGGCATCTTTTTAAGATCAGTTAAACAGCAAAAAGCAAGCATAACAAAAGAAAGAACATAAAGGAAAAGGAAAAGATGAAGGGAACCGAGTAGAAAAAGAAACAGAGGGAGAGAGAGAGAGGGGGGGGGGGGGCAGAAAAAAAAGATATCGCGACAAAAAAGAAAATAAAGGAAAAAAGAAAAACAATAGATATTAAATAAAAAGAAAGGAAAGATGGTTAAAAGAAAAAAAAAAGAAAAAGTCAAAAAAGAAAGAAGGAGATATAGAAAGAAAAAAGACAAACAAAGAAGGAACATATCTCTCATCCTTTACACAGTGTAGTACTCTGCAGTGCATCATATGAAAAGACATGAGGTAAAGAGAGTGAGACAGGAAGTGGTCGTACCCTCCTTGCACTCGATTGCCACTCTGGACTCCAGGTTGTCCATCTGCAGCTGCAAGCGTTTGAGAGTGCGGTCGGCGTCACGGGACTTGCGCTTGTATGCTATGAGGACGATGATGATGATGAGAAGCAGCAGGCCTCCTCCGGCGCCGATGCCGATGATGGCGGGCAGGGTGAGCAGGCTGTCCGAGTAGATCTGCAGCATGCCGGGGGAGTACTCGAACCCTCCAACACGCACCTGCACCACGTATACACACAAATACAAACTGATACCAAAACGTGTGAAGTGTGGCGCCTCCCCCTGTTTTCAGCGTTTTCACTTAATGTCTCTGTTGAGCGTTCTGTAGTAAGTGGCTGTTAACAGCTGTAATTACCAGGAACATGTAGACTAAAGCTTTTCCCATTAAACCCACTAAGACCTCACACCTCCACACAGAGCACATTAATTAAACGGCCCCGACCACGGAAGGCTATTACAAACTACGTTAGGCGCGGCACTAGCACATCTTTACAATACAGTTGCAATTTAACCAGGAAGAGGTGCACGGTGGGAAATGTAGTCTGTACATTAAAGGGGATCAGAATAATCGAGGAGATACATAGTGGCCTGATTGCAGTGTGCATTATAAGTTCCACAACGTCTTAAAATATAAGATATCCAGCTATATTTCAACGGTTAATGAGAGACAAACAGAGCTAAGGGTATTTAGGTGCTGAGGCACAGATTAAGCTGCATGGATTAGAGAAAAAGGAATACAGTAGATGAGCCAAGTGAGGCAAAAGGAGAAAACAAAAAGCACCCTATGTTCAGCTCCCTCACCCAGCGCGTATATAGGTCAGAGTATATAGGTCGAGGACAAACATCTGGGCCTGCAGGTCTCAGAGGGCTTCTTGCTCTTTTTTGTTCTGTCTACCCCCTCTCTTTCTTTTCCTCCCCATCTATCTTTTTTCCTCCTCGGGGCTTTTTCCTCAGAAGGAGAGCAGACGGCTTGGGAAAAATAGCAGCATGCTATTTTAATACCCTTGGTATATTAAGAAAATTAATGTATAAAGACTGTGAAGGAAAGGAAAAAAAAAGAAAATAAATCGGCTCCAGCTTTAAGAATAGAATGTACTGTAAAAATAAATAAATAACAAACCCCCAGATCAGCTAGATAACTAATCATTATATGCTGTAAACAAAACCAACCTCTCTCAAATCTCTATAGACACAGCCATTTAAACTCACATCTGATTATTAAAAAGAAATGACGAGAGGTTAAGAGGAATAAATGCAAGATAAACAAAGTGCTGTGTGGCCTTCACTAGTTTTCAGTACTAGGGTCGAATCAACATTCTCATACAGTCTTGAGCCAACACCCCAATATATGACATTACTGTGATCAGGACTTGTAACTAGGTAACATGAAGCACCAATCCCTTTCCTGATATAATACTTCTGATAATACCCCATTAATAGACTCCATACCGAGTTGTTCCATACGTTATGGTACCTTTCTGAGATAGGTTTAGGAAGTACAGTTAAGAGACTGAAATCCCTTCTTTTAGACGGGCGTTCGTATTTAAATGGCGTAAGGAAAGTGATAAAGAGATGCAAGGTGAAGCTGAACATGGCTGTGTGTACACTTACGGTGACTTTGTGCTGTCCAGTGAGGTCAGGCCATTCACACAACAGCTGAGCCTCTGACACGGTCAACACACACGGCTCGTCTCCAATCAGGACAGTGTAGTTCAGCCTGGTGTTACCAGGAGCTGACGGGATCAAGTTCTTTCCCTAAAACACACACACACACAAATGTAAATATTTAAGTATGTATTACATGAAGCAGGTGCCTTAGCTAACTAAACTTCTCCATCATCGGTCACTGTTGGTCCATACTCTGTTGGCCATATTCAGTCGTAACCTTCAGAGGTGCACACAAAAAACCGAGCTTCAGCTCCAGTCACTCTGTAGGACGGATCGTGTGCGTCAAATGCCACAACTGTTTAGTTTCCACATTTTTATGATTTGGATCAAAAGAGGGCTAATCATATGAAGGCTCTTCCATATGAGCCAATGAAATGCTGGATTCTCTCTCTCTCTCTCATGGATATAGTCAGTTTGCCAATATCCAATATCCCGTCTCCTCAGGGGGCTTATGGCAAGGCAGGCCTGGGGGCGGAATAGACCAGAAAGGTTGGCATGGCAGTGCGCGCAGAGATATTTACCGCCAGAGGGGATCCAATTAAACGTGTAAATAAAACCCAGAAATAGTGACACACGCAAGCATGCGCGCGCGCTCACACGTTGATTTACTCACACACATACATACCTCGTGTTTTACCCAGGAGGCTTTGCACAAAGTGGAGAAAAAATTAATTGCACGGAAAATCTGATGCACATCTAATTTATCTGCAATTATTTAATGGAATTGGGTTGATTTGCTGCTCTTAATTTCTGTGTGGGGTGAGAGGGGGGCTCTGCTGCTTGGCAGGAGAGTGGTAATCAAAAGGTTTCATTACCGAGTTTGATTTAACTATAGAAAGTTGGTTATGGAAGTCACGGTGCTGCTTGCTACGGTATTTACATTCGAATTGGCTCAGGGGAAAAAGAAATATTTTCCATTAAAAATACCACAACGGGTTTTCAAACTAGGGCTTTGAAGTTCAGGCAGAGAGGGAACGGAGGAGGAGGGGGGGGGGGGATAACGTATCATCAGAGGAGATGGGTTAAAGCACTGCCAGCTCAAAGGGGAAAGGAAGGGATGCTGGGGAGAGTAAACAGTCTTTGAGATGTTATCGGTGACTGCGGAAGACAGGTTGCAAAAAAATTATTATATCTAACTCTTTGTTTGGGAACATCACTGAATCATCAATCACTGATAAGAACAATTTGGGTGTTGATATGGAAGTGATATTGTACGGACATCAGTCTGAAATGGACAGAGCCAGAACATTTTCATACGTATACAAATTACCTATACATTTATTCATTTGGCATACCATAACGATAGGATACAATCTAAGCACACAGCTGGGTGGTTGGGGGTTAAATGGTCTTGCTCAAAAGGCCCAGCAGTGGTTCTCTGGCAGCCCTGAAATTTGAACTCCCAACCTTCCAAACAGTAGCTCAGAACCTTAACCCCTGCGCTACCCCTGCCCACACATTTAAGCATCACAGGGAGACAGACACAGTGAGAGAGAGATGCATCATGAATCTATTAATTACCATTACTTACTTTCAGTTAATAAATACAAGGATTTGCATGATTTCCGTTTCAATGACGCTTATTGTTTAAACCATTTGTTCAATACAGAGATGGCACTGTAATACGTTTGTCTTGTTAAATAAGAGTCAGACCCCTACCTTGAGTATGAGTGGTGAACCTGGCTTGAGCTCCAGCATGGTGGGGGTGAGGGGTTCAAACACAGGATCGGGGTAGTAGGTGAAGCTCTCGTTGACCACCAGAAGGGAGAGAACGTTATCCATAACGAAGCCTATCTCATCCGGACTGCTGCCTGTCTCCGATACACTTCTCTTAGAGTCTGAGCCTGACACTGAGGGCGCCAGGCACACCATCACTGTGTTATTGACCACCGTACAGTTCTGACAGGGGGGGAGAAAGAGATGTTAATCCTCTCTGGGATTTTCAGCATTTATAGATGCTTCAGAACACTGAACATTCAATGAAACATCATCAAGATTGTCAGATGAGAATTAGAACCAATAATAAAAGCAGTATCAAAATGGAGGAATGGTGCCATGGTTAGTACTGGGGGGGGGGAAATTATCCTTTCTGAAACATGTACATTATACAATCTATACATTTTAAATATCTAGAATCTATAATAGAAAATATAAAGCTACATGTTTCCATGCATTTTTCTAAAAATCTAAACTCCACAGATGATGTAAACTTAACGTACGTGGGTGTTGATTGAGGGCAAGGTGTTGGAAGGAGAAAGAGGTAGAGAGAGAATGGTTAAGGTAGGCGTTGAAAGGAGGAGGAGAGGATGAGGAAAAGAGTTGTGTAGGTCGTGTTGGAGAAAGGTTCCTACAGCCCTGCAGTGGCTCAGTCGGCGGCCTCGGCCACTTCTCTTTTAGACCTGATTTTCCGTCAGCGGCTGACATTTAAAAGGTTAAACTGCTTAAAGGAGTTGCAGTGCCACACATCTGCACGCAAACACTTGCGGAAATACACACAAGTGCAAACAAGCCTACGGCTGGGTTACTGCGAGGACAATTAAACACCCCCCATGGATCTGTTTCTATGGGGAAATGCGGTATTTTGATTGTGCAAAAGCAAAAATAAATAAATTAATTAAAGAAATAGCAGTGCCAAAGACAAGATAATTATATAGACAGATAAACCCCAATATACTGTTGTGTGTGTGTGTGTGTGTGTGTGTGTGTGTAAATACACTTACATTGATGGACTTGACTGCTCCAAACTTTGCCCTCATCTTGGGCTCTCTTATAGTGGCAAGGTTGGTTCCAGTGACAGTCAGCGGAGTCCCACCACTAAAGAAAAAGAAAAAAATATACAAAGTTATAAAAACAGCAACAGTTTATATCTCCCTCTTTTTACGTTTTATTCAACCTGTCCATTCACCATTATTTCCAGTGCCTACAGCTGCCCTGGCATTAACCACTCATTGTATAGGCTCTCTCTTCTGCTCTCGGTCAGTCCAATCAGAAAGCAGAAAGCTACAGCCACACACTGTTCTTTTCTCTCTTAATACACCCCCCACTAAACCATTCTGCAAGCAAGAAGACAACCTTTAAAATCAAGTTTATTTACCAGACTAGAGTGCTGGAGGGCATTATGAGAGACACAGACAAATGAGAGCAAATCTATTAATAATATACAAGTCTTTCCGAATCCATTAGTTACTATTAATATGTAATCACTAAACATAAGGGTTCACCATTTCCCCCCCATCAATGACCTTGACCATTTAAACCATTTGTGCAAAAGGTCACCAAAAACATATTTTGAAAACCATTATTCAGTAATATTTTCTATATTGAATAAAAAATTCCTTGATGTTTCCACAAAGAAATGCCCTTAGATAACAGTAAAAGGCATTGAAGCATGCTATACTTTTTTTCCTAATTCAGAAATCCAGATTCTATGAATATGCAAATCGGAAACCCCACTACGGTAACAGTTTTCCCCACTTTGACCAGTCTGCTCACTCAAAAGAATGCAATCATAAAAATGAACGTTTATAAAAATTTTAAGGACTTTAAATAAGACTGTGTTATTATGACTTAGATGAAGATTAGATCACATTTTAGGAGTAATTTATGTAGAAATCCCAATAATTCACTAATTATTTCTCACAACTGTAAATATAATCATGCTCATTAACTGATTTGTAATTGAATTATCATTAAACACAGAAATAGTACACAGTAAACAATAGCTGACAAACACACTTCCAACCCCCCCATGAAGACTAAGTGTCTTAATACTGCAGTGAAGAAGGCTAATGCAATGAATCAGCAGCTACGTCAAACTTCCTTCCTTACAAACCATGCAAAAAACCCAGTCTACCCATATTCCATTACACAACACAGATAATGTCCTCATAATATGCTACCTGCTATGTCTGAATTAGCCATTAACCTACGTGGGTCACCATAGTGGGCAATATGATGACTTAATGAGGCAATTAGCCTCTGGTTACCTATTAATTGTGATTAAGCCGTGATTTAGCAATTACTGATCATTACACTCACACCTTCGGATAGGTAATTAGAAGGGTAAATATAGTCCTTTTGAAAGCCTCATTCTGTCCCTCATACTCTCTGGTGAGCAATTTCATAGTTTCATGTGTGTGAAAGCCCATTGTGGCCCATCACTGATAAGTAATGTAATTAGAAAGGTGTTAGCCTACAGAAGACGTGTGTAAAGTGCACACCAAGGGACGATGGTTGGGCCTAACTAGAGGTCGGCTGTGCCTCTTGGGCCGATACTTGCCTTGTCAGTAGAACGGTGTGATATTACGGATGTTTAAGTCAGCAGGAAAAGTGAGCTGCTCCCACAGACAAGGGGAGTAAACTCATTGCTAGACTGTCAGTCAAGCAAAGCTCTGATGGGATCATAGCAACAGCAAATAGGAGGTCTAAAGAGGTCATTCCCCCCAGGCTAATGCATTTGCATGCCCATTCTCTCGCTGTTTCACACCAATTCACTACCTACTAAGGTCGGCCTGTGGATTTAGAAGTTTGCTCTTATTTTCAGGTTGGTAGTATGCCGCTGTTTTGGAGCACGGCCCCAGATGCCTTTTTTCTTTTTTTTTTAACTGTCGACTCTGATGTTGGTGTGATCCCTGGAGAAATAGCTGTCTATCTTCACTCTTTCAAGCATACACACATCACATATGAGAACACACTTGAGAAAGAGACCGCGTGCCACAACTGTGGGTGTTCTACGTGGCCATTAAGCAGCAATACAAGGCATTGAAATGAGGGTTATGCATTCACCCAGTCGCACACCCACACGGTCAGCCTGCCATGCATACACACATCGCGAGCAGCTTACGCTCCTACATGCCACCTACACATCTTCAGTCCTTTGGTAACACTACTAATTCAAGCATATGGCCATACTTCTCTGCCCACTCATCCATATCTGTCCCTCCATCCATATGTCCTCGCCTGTGTACCTGGTAATGCTCCAGTTGGGCTCGATCCTCACTATTGTGGGGTCGTCTGTGTAGTTGAACTTCACTTCGGGGTTCCTCAGCTCAGCTGCGTTGATGTCCACCATCACCGGAGTGCCCCCGATCGCCACACCCGCTGGAGTCACACAAACAATCTCCCTCGTGCTGCGCCTGCAGCACACACATACACACACATAGGTGAGATTCTCTCAGGAACTCCTAATTCAATTCGATTTTGATTCAGAGTGCCGGGATGCAATTATAAACCGATTCTTCATGCATCTTGATGCATCTCGATTTTGAGTTCTATAGCCTACATTAATATTTTTTACAATATGACCACTTGCTGATTTTAATACATAATATATTTCTCATCCATCATGAAAATCGCTAGCCTTAATGTACTTTCATTAAATCTGTCAGAACAAAAAAAGGGATATTTCATGTAAGTAGTTAATTTCCAGCAAGGCACTTGTTGAAGGCACTCTTTTTCTGTGTTTGAATTTCAAATTCTATTGGGCATGACCTGTCTGGCATGTAGTGCACTACATAGATTCAACAACAGCATTCTGTTATACCCTATGTAGTAAGCATATATATGGATTTTTATTCTCAAGAAAATAATAAAATATAATATAATAAAATAAAAGAATATAAAAGATTTTTTGTATTTATTTGATACAAATGCAGAGTGTAGCACTACAGCTAACGTGTGTTCTGTCTGTGGCAGTACAAAATTCTAATTATTTAAAGTAATTAAAACATTTAAAAAAAAGGAATTTAACAGTTTTAGCCTGAAATGTTTACTGTTGACATTTTTCAAAAAAATAAATAAAAAACCTATATATACTTAAGCCTATGTCTGATTATGTGGTTTCGTACATCGATGCAGAATCTTTCATGAGAGAATCGCAATGCAACTCTGAATCTATTATTTTTCCCATCCTTACTTTAAAACAATGACTCAGTTTACAGCTTCTTGCATTTAGTACAAACAGCAGAAGTTGTGCGTGTGTGCGCGTACACGTGCGTGCACGTTTCTTCAAGCAGAATATTCAGGGCAAAATTTTGAAGATGTATAATGAGGAAAGAATAAAACAAAAGCGAGACACTTCGCTCATCTTCCTGATTCGGATGAAGAGTGAGTGTGTCTCAGCATGTGTGAGCGTGTGTGCATGGAATTCTTATACTGATCCTCTCTCAGTGTTGCCCTGGCAACCATTTTTCACAACACGCAGCCGAGAAACCCACAGAGTTCTGTACATATTTTGACAAGGTTGTTGTCAGAAGCGCAGAGAGAGGGAGAGAGAGAGAGAAAGAGAGACAGGGAGAGAAAGACAGAGAGAGAGAGAAAGAGAGAGAGCACAGAAAAGGATGGCAAGAGCT
Organism: Olivaichthys viedmensis; assembly: GCA_028565825.1. NCBI lineage: Eukaryota > Metazoa > Chordata > Actinopteri > Siluriformes > Diplomystidae > Olivaichthys > Olivaichthys viedmensis. The sequence goes on from JAOUQW010000015.1 coordinate 9,901,899, forward strand.
ATAAAGAAGCAGAAGAGAGTGAAAACGTGAGATAGGAAAAGGAATGACATGAAGATGTTGCTGGGGCTAGATAAGCCAATGAATGACTGCTTAAACAAAAACCCTTTACACACACACACACACACACACACACACTCTAAAAAGCACTCATCTTATTCAGAAAAAAAGAAGCCTATTCGCCTCAGTGAGGTATGAAGTGTGTGTGTAGGCGAAAGGCTCTGGTTCCTTGCTGCACGCTGTTGGAGTCTGGCTGTAGGAGCCCACATGGTGGGCTGCCCCAGATATGAAAGTACACAAAACCCTTCTTCACACACACACACACACACAGACACACACACACACACACACACCACTTGGCAGGCCCAAATCAAGCCGTCCTCTGTGCGCCTTCAAATCCTCCTGCATGCCTGTCGCTTCTTACAACATGTCAGACAGAGTGTGGGCATGCAGATATGGGGTGTGTGGAAGTGGATTTCCACCATGAGAAATCTCTTTAAGCTTGGGCTAAACCACCTAGCTAAGATTAAATGCCAGATGCCGTAAATTCTGAAGTGCGGATCCTTTGTCTGGAGGAGTATCAGTGGTGGTAAGCCACCAGGGGGGAAAAAAGAGGGAAGGAGAGGGAATGAGCAGTGTTTGTTAATTTCCTCCATCCCACTTCACCATCGTTTGGGAGGGAAGGACAACACAGTGTGCACTTGTGAAAAGCATTAACTAAGCTCCCTTCTTCACCGAGACACAAGAGCAGGCAAATGAGATATTATAAGATGATATGAGAGGTTAACACATCACACACCCTTCATTTTGAAGAAGGGCCGGTTCATGCTTGCTGTGTGACTACGTGTACACGTGCGGACGCCACAGCTACGCGAGCGTCATTGTTCACATACTCGCTTCCAGAACGTCCTTACAGCTGGAGCATTAAAAACTCTGTCCACGAGGGGGCAGGTCAGAGCCGAAACATGGCCAACACCGGACCACTTCCTGATTTTGCACACAGAAGTAAACAGTGAAGATGGCGGCAGTTGAGGAGGCTATGATAATGTGTATCTTGAGAAAACGGGAGAAACAGCGGCGCCAACGTAGACGGTGCATCAGGCCATTAAACCAATCTCCTCACAAAAACGGAGAGTTTATTTCTCTCGTCCTACCGATCGGTGCGTTGCTTCACTATACTGCCCCCCGCCGGTTACGCTGGTATTGCACCACACGTATACGCTGCGTTAATTTTTTGGGAAGTACACAATTGACATGCTGAATGACTGCAGGATACGGACCGGTGCCATTTTAAACGTCTGCCTACATTATCAACAGCAAATATAAACCGGTCCTACCTGCTGCTTTTCTCAGCACGCTTTCAATTAGAGCTATTTCTACATAAAGCACCAGATTGCACTTTGACCTGGAGGAACATGTTCCAGGGGAAGCTAAATAAAGAAAGGTGTGAGGGAAGGTGAGGGTTACCTCTCAAAACTGCAGGTGTTGAGGCCGATCTTGACGGACACCGTGCTGCCTGCGTTTAGGTGGCTGCCATGGATTGTGATCTTCGTCCCACCAGAGAATGGCCCACGGGACGGCGTCACCCGCGTGAAGTACGGAGACTGGGTAAACGCACACACAATCACAAAGATAGAGAGAGAAAAAATGATCATAAAGTACATTCAGTAATACATTTACATTCACTTTGCCTTTAACTTCTACATCAGAACAACATTACATAAGAGCATATGTTCACGATGAGCTCCTGTGCAACATCGAGTAGAGAGCAGAAAAACACTCAAAGCAGCATTGTACACATACATCATACCACTTTGTCTATTTTAGTTTTTAATCATCTTATTTCAGTTTTTACTCACTCCTTTTTTAAATTCATTTCAATTGTCTAAATGAAAAAGTCTATCGTATGAACAGGTTCTATTTTACTGTACTTTAAAAAAATATGATATAAAGCACTAGGGGTGGCCCATTCCTGTTTAAATAATTTATTTATGCGCTGTAAATAAAATGGATCATTATTATTGTTATTATTACTACTACACAACCAGAGCTTCATGTAATGTGCAACGTGTACTCACCACGAATGTGAAGGCTTTAGGGGAAACGGCTCTGTACTCGGGCTGACAGTCTCTCACACACACCTCCACCTGAGCCTCCTGCACTCGATAGCCTGTAGCATCCGCCACACGACACACAATCCTACAGACAGAAAGTGAAAACATTTCCATTTTCACTCTTATCTGACATCACTTTGCTTGAAGAAGTGTGAATTTCCACATTTTGATGCAAAATGTCACGTAGATTCATTTTAGTCTATTTTATGGTACATTGATATTGCAGCAACACTTTCTTCGTCAGCAGCTGGTCGCTTTGGGGCCGTGTCACCAAAAAACAAGCATGTTTAGCTATCCAGAGTGAAGTGCATGCAGAGTTGTAGGTTAGATCTGTGCCCCAGTGAAACGGAGGTTAAACATGCTGGCTATAATGAAGCTTTTGGATATCTTTGTTCGTGTTTCTTAAACTTAATGTCCCGCTGAATGTTCAGACACTTTTTTTTATTTTTTAAACCAGTCTCATTGTCTCCCGCTTGATGCACGCTCGAGTATTGAATACATTAAAAGTTTAAACCAATGTAGTTATTTACATGTGTTTGGAGGACTTTTTGCGGGGTATACTGGGCGATAAAAAGTGACTTGCATTGCACTGATTTCAGAGTGCAACTTGTCCGTGACTCATGACGAGACCCACGGCACATAAAACCAATATGATTGGCCCCTGTCCGGCGATATTTGCTTCTCATTTGCATAAAGTTGAGAAATCCTTTTTCGCTCTGATGGACGGTTTTGCGCCGCTCTCGCTCCCACAATCCTCCGCGCAGGATTTTCGCCTGTCTCCGTAGAAAATAAATGGGAGGCAGGATGAAAAATGCTTCACGTCGCTGCAATGTGAATGCACCGTTATGACTAAAGTGGCATATGGTACAATCTGTAACTAAGCAATTTCAAAACATAGCATTCATTAACAAAATACTGTTGCAAACACTAAAATAATATTTCCTTCTGCTTTTAAGGTTTTCATACAGCCAGTGCAGTCTGCCCTCACAAACTGAATTCAAAATAAGAAAACATGCAGCAAAATGGCTTCCATGAAGTTGGCACCTCATATGATCAAAGCAACAGCGAATATGATAAACAATTTTCGCTGCGTTTGTGCTGTAAAAAAGCTCAATTTCTGAGAACGTTAACCGTCACGTCCTGTGATGTCACTTAGGACCCCATCAATTTCCAAACCGCTCCGAAATGGTCGGGTTTGTTGGTGCTAGAAAAAAAAATTAACAGCACAAATGTTTATTTTGAAGGCAAAACCGCTGCGCAAACAAACCAGACTATTTTGGGAGAGTTCAATTTTCTCAAAAACTGTACTAGCACAAACAAATGTTTGGTGTACAGACATCACACAAACAAAAATAAATACTTTTAGTCGCTTTTGGGTCACATGGCGTGTCGGTTTTTGTAATATTTTCATTTAATCATATTTCCGTCAATAATTGAATAATTAAATAATAATAATTTAAAATATATAATTAAATTTTTAAATCCTTCATCAACGAGCGTTTGTCAGTAATTTCAATGTCGAGTTTAACACTGTGCTGAGAGAGAGAGAGAGAGAGAGAGATGGATGGATGAGAGATGGATGAGGGAGAGCTGGGAGAGCTTTGGAACTAGCCGAGGGCCCCCCACTGCTCTAATGAAAACCCATTTCAGCAGTGATAGAGGAGCAAGACAGGACACTGAGGAGAGCAGAGCTGAGTTGGTACAGTACCTGAGGGCACACACTCTCACTCTCTCTCTCTCTCTCTCTCTCTCTCTCACACACAGAGAGCTGGACCTTCTGCATGTGCTCTCACTGGTGGGTTAATTAGCTGGGTGAAGTGTGTGTGTGTGTGTATCAGCATCCCTGTGATTAATGAAACATGTCCACCCTTACCATCATGCCCTGGGGCGTCCCCTCCTCCTATAGAGGGTTATCAGCTCCCCTGCCTCCCTCTCCTGCGCAGGTGGCCATGGCACTGCGCCCACGGAGACGCGCATCTCTACGTTCCAATACAACTGCTACCACGGCAACAGCATCCCCATGGCAATTACAGAGAGGCCAGATTATGACAAATTCGGTCAGAGACGACTGAGCCACGTTTCTGCGTTTTTTTTTTTGTGTGAACGCCTACAAGAGCTTCTGATTCACACGGGGTGAACTCACTTAGTTGCTTTAATAAATCAAGCTGCATGTCAAAATGAAGTGGGAATAGAAATGAATGTGTGTGTGTGTGGTACATAACGACCTTAGTGTATCGGTTTTCTGTCTAAATGAACTTGCAATGACCCCTGACATTAACACACATCTCCCCCTCTCTCTCTCCGTCACACACACACACACACACAGGTAGTGAGAGGACAGGGTTAATTCACCTTGCCTGATCCTGAAATGACAAATCAGGTTCAATTAAACCTGCTCATCTTAATAGTGGGCCGTAATCAGCTCCTCTGGGCAAGGTTAAACGCTAGTCACAGTCATTCTGCCCCTCAGTAAGAGAGTTATCAATGTGCAGTTATCTTTCACACATTAGATGACGTTATTACACTGCCATTACAATGGGCCAATGCTAAACAGTACAACGGGTTCAATACCAGCCATTACTTAATGGGCCAGAGCCAGTAAAATTAGTATGCAGTAACTTGTACCTTACATTATAGTACTGCATAAAAAAAGAGGGAGGAAGTAAAAGAGAAGGACGCGATAGATGATGAATTGGAGGAAACTCACTGTTCGGCACTGATGTACTCCTCCTCGATGGGCTGGCAGGCCACCTTGCCGATGCGGATTCCATTTTGGATGTCACGGAACTGCAGGCCCAGGTTCTCTCCAGTGATGGTGAGCCGGGTGCCTCCCTGGCGCGGTCCCGTCTCCGGAAACAACTGTGCCAAGGGAATGGAGCGCTTTTAGCCATCAGTCATTACACCAAGTGTGCACTCACCCAGCACAGAGAGCACTGCTTTCACAGAATAACTTCAAAAGCACCCTTAAGTTAAAGCTCGATGAACAGCTTCTTTTCTTTGCTCCGTTTCTCATCTCCGGTGCGCACCTGATAGCACGTTAATGTGGCAGAAAAAAAAAAAGAAGTGACGAGCGAGTGTGCGAAAGCGTAAAATGGGAGGTAAGAGGATAAAAGAATGTGTGAGCTGAATTTGGGAGGGGAGGGGGGGGGGGAGGGAGGAGTAGAGGGAAAGGCGGGAGTGTTAGAACATGACAGAAGAGTTCATGTGTTCTTAATCACACCTCCAAAAAGGCTCTGAGGAGCAGAGAGCTAATCACCTATCAGACACAGAAGAGAGGAGAGGAAATAAGTTAAGGGAAGAGGAGAGGAGAGGAAATAAGTTAAGGGAAGAGGAGAGGAGGGAATAGAATAGGAGAGGAAAGGAGAGGAAAAAAGAGGTGAGGAGGAGAAGCTGAGGACAGGAGAGGGGAGGAGAGGAGGAAATAAATCAGAGGTAACAACAGGAGGGGAATTTGTCTCAGAAGGAAAGTTTTGCGAACAGAGAGAGGTGAACGAGAACAGAGTGAAGGGAAGAGAAAAAAGGAAAAATGGGGCAAAGAGGGGAAGAGAAAGGAGGAGAGGATACGGTTTTCCTAAAGGAAAATCCCTTAAAATTGTCCTACAGTCCATCCCTCTCTTCTGCTCCTAATGAAATTAACAGTTAATCCAACGAGCGAGCCGCAGCTCGGCCCAGCACACAGCACCACACAGAACAAAGCAGGAGTCATTTGGCAGGAAGTCAGGTTTTTTGTTTTTTTTCTTCGGCGAATAAATCCTCCACCAGTTAATATTCAATTAGTGGCAAAATGGATAAGAAAGCAAATCTTTACGCACAAAGAGGAACTGTAGGACTGAGAGAAAGAATTACGCTCGACACATCTTATAGGACATGTCATGAATGGGAAAAGTCCACGGCACCAATGTGCCAGGAATCACACGCATACACAAAGACAGAGATGTACACCCACAGACACGGCGCGTCTCACACTTCGATGACAGGCAATGGTGTCGCAGTGGGAAGAATCAGCGGTAGATTAGACGGTAACAATGACCTACGTCTCCCGCTAAGCACACACACAAACTCGGCAACTGTTACCAACAGCAACAGATGGCTCGGGGCCCAAACTCTAAGAGCTCACACTCTGTCACGTGCACTTCTCTCACACCTGAGGCTTATAGAAGTGCACACACACAAGACACCTTCAGCGCCATCTTTACATCCTACATCTCATGTTCATGCTCAACTTGTTCTATTAAACGCGTCACAGTGAAATTGTTTTTTCACTTCTCGTTTTCTTTCCCTTATACTCACGTATGCCAGCCATCCTTACTTCCATGCTAACGATTTCCACTTAACATTTGCATGCGTGTATTTCATAATGAGAAAAGAACAGTGGTATAACGTGTATATTCGAGCAGTTGAACTCGGATGTGTGGGAATTATGACTAAACAAATTTCACTGTTCGAATACTCGTTGAATTTTTTATAATATTTACAAGACCATGTGAACATTCGAACGAATGTTCCACTTCTAGTCGGCTAACGTAAGTCTATTAAAACACGCATTTCCTGAACTTATATGGCTAAATGACCCGGTGTTGCTTGATGTTGGATAATATGTCTGAATAAATGCTTGTCATTTATGGCATACTTTATTTTCATATTCTTTTAAGTGTCCATTTTTTAAATATTTATATAAAAATATTTAAAATAAAAACTAGTTTGTGTCCTAATACTGGAGTGGCTCTTTTTCTGTGTCTGAATCTCGAATGGCGCTCTATTGAGCATATAGAGCACTACGTAGGTTCTACAATGCAATTATGTTATACCCCATGTAGTGAGCACATATGGTGAATGGGAAGATATCTGGCCTAACTGTGTTGTGAGAGGGCTTAAATTATTTATTTATTTATTTTATTAAAAACTATATGAATACTTACATTAAGGATGGCGGATTTTTATGTGAATTTTTGGTAGCGCTAGAACATAGAATTGAGCTAAATATCAGTGACAAGAACTTTACTGCAGGTAAATAAAATAAAATAAAAAACCTGAAACATTAACATTGCCTCCATGTGATTTCCTCCACTGCTTACTAATATTCAAATGCATATGAATACTCTTAAGCAATTAAAATTTGCATGCGGTTTCAAAGAAACTCTCCAGCACTCACCTTGGTGATGCGGGGGTGTGTGCAGCGGCTATTGCCGGTTGTGGCGTGCATCCAGGTGTGTTCGGGTGATGCGCACTCCTGCCTAAGTGAGCACTTTTTGTCTTGCACGCACCAGCCACATTCAAAGCGTGGATCCGCCTTCAAGCACATGCCACAGCTCTCCCTCAGAGCGTAGCACTTATACAGGTGAGCTGCACACACAGAAGACACAAAAGCGGCAGCAATTACACAAAGCACACATCCAACACTGCTTGCAGAGCTGGTACACAACTTCTTTTTGGCTAACTTTTTAGGTAAATGACTACTTTAAGAATAACTGCCACACTGCGGGAGGCTTGCTAAGTTACCTTTTATATTGTAGGGGTTGTCAATGACAAAGTTTCCATTCCAAACCACAGAGAGATCCACTGGCAGGTCGCTGATTTCATTTCCCTCGTAGTTATACTGAGAAAAAAAATTATAAAAAAAAATCACGTCAATTACCATTCCATACTATACATAATGTAATATACACTGCTGTCGAAACCCTTAAAAAGCAAAATCAAGTACTGCATTCACTGATGATTAGCTTTTGTGGCCTTCACTGGTCAATGCAGATACTTTAGAGTGCTGATCGATTCGAGAACTACATGAGGTAACAAGTGCACCATGTCCTAGACAGATGTGTGCCTGATGGGTCTCTGAACCTGTTCTGAGCAGCAAGCAGTGAGGGTAAATGTGAGGCTCCACACACACACACACACACACACACACACACACACACACACACACACACACACACACACACACAGAGAGAGCATGTAGGGACGGGGTAATGGGGATTAGTCGGCCTGTCCCTCAGCAGTCACGCTACATCCTTTCCTTGTTCACACAGCCCTCTTCCCTGTCCCTCTCCCACGTATCACTCCTCCTTTACCCACACTCTCCCTCTCATTAAATTTTAAATCTTGTTCCTTTTACACCTAGTTAGAAGCGTTCCCAACATTCATGCTTTATTCAGTATTTTTGCAAAAGACCAATCACTATAAGGAAACAGCAAGGATGCATGTGTGAGCTTGTGTTTAACAACTAGGATGAGCAAGTTACATACGACATTCTACAAGCTACATTCTACATACTACATTCAAATGAAGCAGTGTTTACCGTGTTTACGAAAAGATTCCATATGAACAGCCCACCTATAGTATTCACGGAAGCCAAATTTTGTCTGACATCTCCAAGTTCACGAGTGTAGTCGCAATTTTGACGTTTCTCAATATGGCGGAAACCATGAAAATTCGGTTAGCGGTTGATACCAAGTGTAATTTTAGTTGTACTACATATTTTCTTAGTTATTCGCTAAAACATCTGAGGAAAATGTTGATATTCCCAATGTTTTTGTCTTGTTTCCACTGTCACTAAGCCTTTACATTGTCCTTAACGGCTATGTGCCAGCTAGCGAAATCATTAGCCTCAGTCATTAGCTAGTTTACGCTTGGCTTTGATACTTCCCAGTTACCTAGAAACACGGTTTTCACGACTTCAACTACTTGAAAGGCGAGAATGTCATGCGTTTGCCTTAACATGTCAAAATCACAAATCCATAAGTTCCATGTGCACCATTAGCCCCTAATCATATTTCCATTTTAGAATTTAGCAGATGCAACTTACAAAAACATCCAGCCAGCAGAGGTCAAATAAAAAAAATCAAAAAATCAAAAAATCAAATCTAAAAAGGACTCATAATCCTCTTGGGGCAGTCAAGGTTTTGCACTACTGAGCAAAGGGTTGCGAGTTCAACTCCCGGGACTGTCAGAGAGCCCACTGTTGAGCCTTTATAGCAAGATATTTCACCCATAACTGTTATAACTCCATGCTTGGATGGTATTCTGCCTCACTGTGAGTCACACTGCATAAAATGAACGCCAAATAAAGAAATGTTAATGTTAATCAGCATCTACCTACTGGCAGCCTTAATTATTTAGATACTGCGAGTCACTGAAACGCTGGCTACATTTGAACAAACGTTGTTCAAAACACCAAATCTCATATGAAACTATCAATTTCGTGCTAATAACCATGTGTAACAGCACACGTGTAACCTCTATCTAATGTTATCAGCTTCTAGGGCACCCAAACATAGGAGATTGTCTGAGGTAAATTAGTCTGGGAAGTACACACACATACACAGAGCGAGAGAGAGAGAGAGAGAGAGAGAGAGAGAGAGAGAGAGAGAGAGAGAGAGAGAGAGACAGCATGAAAAGGCAAATAAATAAAGAGGATAAGGATTAATGAAGCTTGGTGAGAAGAAGAGGGCACTCTCGAGTCATCCCACACTTTCTCCCTCTCAGAGAAACATAGATCATAGGGAAACAGAGTAGGGAGGAAGCAATGAGGAAGAATGGAGTACTGGGGAGAAGGGACGAGGGAGAGAGGGGGAGAGAGCGGCGTGGAATGCTCCCTGCAAGGGTCACACTCAGATAATTAGTCATTTTGAAAGACCTGCATAAAGAACTAAAAATACACTTTGTTCAGTGCGCTAGCCTTCCCGCAGAGATCACAGACACACACCTACACTTTGTAACAAAGAGTTTCCAGGAGTATGGCTTTGTGCATACAAATATATACACACCGCACTCAACACTTAATGCGTTTTATACACATAGAGCAATTTTTCACTTGGGCTAGACACAACCTTCCATTAATGTTCTGTTTCACAGAATTCAGTTCACCAAGCTTGGTCCTCTCTAATTGCCTCTCCATATGCATATGCTAATTCACCTGCCCTGTAGGTAATAGAGAGATATACCCCAGTGGGGGTCTGAGACGCAGTGGTGGAATACAGCGGTAAGGCAGTTAACACTCCCCTGAGTTGGGTTGCACCAGCTGTTCTTAAGTTGTTACTTCATTTGGAATGTATTATGTTCACACTCATGCAGCAGTCAGACCAAACGCAAGTAAAATTCGCCTGGCAGTTTACTTGGATGGGAAAAGACGCAGGACTCTGTTCATTTTGCTCAGCGCAAAGTTTATCTAGGTCAACTTTAGCCAGTGAACCTCAAAAGCATGAGCCAATAGAGAATAAGAGCTCGAGTTGTGGTTTCCTTCTTACTGGGGAAACCAGCTAGTTAACTAACATTATCACTATGCTCGCTCCAAAATCACACCACACCAGGACCGCCTGCAGCTGCCTGATTTTTTATCCTCCCCGGCGAAGAAAATAGCAAGGCAAAAAAATCTGGTGTGCTTAGTGTTACATCGCAGTTTTCTCGCTGCTGTAAACTATAATAAAAATATAAAATATTTTCCCATCAAACGATGAGTCGTAGGTCTTTACTGCCTCTCCGTCGGCCGATTGCTGTAAACAGCGTGTTCGTCTCACAGCTGTCCATCTCGAGCACTTTGCTCAGTCGAGGCAGGTCTACTGTTAATCCCGAGCATCACTCGCAGCTCAGCCGGTGGAAGATGTTTTTCTTACATCACCCCTAAACTCTGGA
>JAOUQW010000015.1:9916809-9931101 GCA_028565825.1 Olivaichthys viedmensis
GCCTATTCATAGCTATTGGGTCTTTTATCTTGTTAAATAGACTTTTCATGATTCATAGTACTAACACTATATTTATAACCAGTTCATTAGTGATTCTACATTGTTTTTTATAATGTGCTCGACCATAAATACTTTGTTTTGACGATTCAATGTCAGATGCAGATTCGTCACGGAAGGGAGGATGTGAAGAGCTCTACTGGAGTGTAGTAGTGCACAAGTTGTAACTTGATCATTTAAGATACATGTAGGCTCAGTTCTAACTTAAGCACAGCTGATACAAATGAGCCCTGGGGTGGGAGGAAGGAGTGACCCATACTTTAAAAAGTAAATGATGATGTTAATGCGGTTAATGAAGTTGTCAGCCTTAAGAGAGCTGGAGCACATACGCAGAACAAAAATGTGCATACAAATACAGACAGAAATGCAAGCACGTACTGATATAAATCACAAAAGAGAGAATGACTGAATAAAAGGAGGAGCGATCATTTAAGATGCTCACGCGTTACTCATCCTCTCATCCACTCATCCTCCTTTTCCTAATCCCTGCACTCTTTCTCCATTGAAAACCCCTCACTTCCCATTGATGAACAGATGTCAGGTGCAGCCACATCTGCTTTCAGTACACTGTACTTCTGCATTCATTCCCGTTATAGCTGGAGGTCCTCTTTCCAATCCACTGGCTCAGTTTCACCCATTCATGAGCTCCTCTCTGCTAGCACTCTGCTAGTCTTCTCTTTCCTCTTCAACTTTTTCTCTCTCCTCTTCCTTTGCCAGAATCCTTCTTCTCTCGCGCACTGTAATTCATCATCATTTTATCTGTGTCTCTTCTAATTGGCTCTCATCAGGGACCCCTGCTTCTCTCCATCACACACACAGACACACACCTGCTGCCCACTATCAGCAGCTGGACAAGAGAATTCCTTTATTCCTTCATCTTCACCCTTTCTTTTCTCTCAACCCAATTTCTGCCATTGTGTCTGGTGCCAGACTAGTAGAAAGGGTGATAAAGAGTGAGCACACTCCTTTATCTCGGTTGCAGTAATGGTGAAGAGGCAGTGTTAATATCGGCCGTTCTGTCTCAGCAAGCTTTAAAAAGAACACTATAAAACTACATGTTCCATAAGCGCCGAGGCCGAGCGGCCGGGTTCCAGCTGTACTCTCTCAGTGGAGTGTAGTCCAAACAGGCATGGCTTTCCCATGCACCCTTGCTGCTCCCTACACACCAAGCCATGATTACAGGGCTGAAGGGTATCAGACTAGACACAAAGCAGATGCCATGAGTGAGAGAAGGCAAAGAGGAAAGTAAGGCAAAGAGGAAAGTGAGGGAAAGGGTGCAAAGTTCACACCAAGTGAATTGGCTGGTCTATCTCGCACACACATATATTCTAAAACTATTGCTTTTCATTAGAAGCTTGTTCAGAATTACAAGACTCAGCCGCAGATTCGGTTTAAGATCACTGGGACAACCGCACTATTCCCAAAGCATCTGTGCTCTTCTAAAGAAATAAATGTGTGTTCTAAATAAAACTGCATGTGGGTGTGTGCATGTGTGTCTCTGAATACTGCACTTGGGCTTTCTCGTCTTAAGATTCCACCCTTGAGACCTCTGCGCAGGCTTGTTGGAGTATCAGGGAGGTACAAACCAGCAGGGTTGTGCATATGTGGACTCTACCGAGTCAAGGTTTTAAAAATGTATATAGAAAATATACACACATGTCACACTGTCATATTGTTCTCCCTTCCACTCGCACCGAAAAGACAGGGGATTAACTTTACTGGATTAGCATTCTTCTGCTTACTCTTGATGTGCAATGATCCCCCACATTCTGAGCCCACACACAAGCACACAAAACATGCACTACAGTGTTTGGTGCATAATGCAGAAGGAGGGTTTTGTTGGTGCTCGGTGTGTGCCCGTGTGTGGCTACGCTCTACCGAGCCTGAAAATGTGAAGGAAGAAAAAGAACACATTGTATGTTAGAACAAAACGTCATCGCCTCCCTCTAGTAAAGAGTAAGATGGATGATCTGTCATAAATCTGAGGGGTGTGTGTGTGTGTGTGTGTGTGTGTGTGTGTGTGTGTGTGTGTATATATACTCACGGTGGTTTTCTGGCACTGGATGCTGGAGCTGTTGAAGCGCAGGGCTGTGACACTCTGGGTCTCTCCCTGGATGTGGAAGATACACTCGTAGTTCCTCTGGCCTGACTGTGGCTGCGGCAGGTTCCGGGCGGCCAGCGTGATGGGCTTCGTCACCCCCACTGGGATATAGATCTGAGTGGAGGGCAGGATCTGAGGACAATCCTGAGAGCGAGAGCGCGATAGGGAATGAGACTTTGAGAACACTTTGATGAATAGTATACAAGAGCTTTTGAGCTGTTCTGATTTTAAAGGAGAAGTATGTAATTATTAGAGCCTTTTGCTGCCTGAGAGGCAAATTAAAATTACAATGAAAACATTGACAAGCCTTCCCCTTCCTCTCAACTGACCCCACTCTGTGTTAGAACTACGTATGCCCTGTGAGTTGCTTTTTAAGTAAAAGGGGCTGAGCAGAGTAGCTTTCTGGGCTGGAAAAAAGAAGATGCAGAAAACATTGCACATTTTACTTTTACTCATGTATATTTGAAATTATATTATTATTACAGGCTTTAAAACATCACAAACTGCACCTGTAAGGTCGTGCATACAGGAATCTTTTCGTGTGCGTGTTCAGAGAGAAACAACAGGTCATTCAGAGGGGCAAACTAAGAGGGCTTTTGAACTCTTCCTCCCGTCTCCTCCTCTCTGAGGGATTAAGCTGAACTCAAGCAACCACATCATGCACTGATTAAAACTGTAGATTGAAGCCATATGACCGTAGGATCCACCTACCTGATGTGTGTGTGTTAAAGTGAGTGAGAGAGAGAGAGAGAGAGAGAGAGAGCGAGAGAGAGAGCGAGAGAGAGAGCGAGAGAGAGAGACCGGAAAATGAGGTGAGGGAGAAAGAGAGCTGATGTCATTACAGATCTTTTGCTGTATATTGGCCTTTCTGCAGCTATGGGTGTGGTCAACATGGGCAAAAACACAAAACACTTCATAACGAGTGGGTGGATATGCTCTTATTCCATAAACATCGCTCTGTGTGTGTGAATCAGTGAACAAATACTTTGAGGACGCTAGTAAAGCAAGGAAGGAGATGGAAACTTGGCTCATCACACAACAATAAAAAAAAGTGGTGCTGTAATGCAAAGCATCACCCACACAACACACACGTCCAGTTTATTTTCTGTCGTTAAGCAGTGGTATGTAAGAGCAACAGTTTCCCTTCCAACCATCAAACATTTGAACGTTTGTTGATTGGCTTACTGTCATCTGCGTGTTTGCTCATTGGCTTAGCCAGTCATCTGTGTGTTTGCTGATTGGCTTACTCAGCTTAGGCTGTGTGTAATGGCAGACAGGGGATTATGCAGAGCAAACGGAGAAAATTAAAACTAGTGTAATGGGCTGAACCACTATCTACTCTAATGTACAATGCAACTTGAGAGCAAAAGAATGTAGAGGCTTTTTCCACTTAGCACTATTCCCTCTCCATCAATTCAGCTCATTCTCTCTTTGCTCAAACCAGGATGCACTGTGCAGCACTAAAGCATCATTCTTTATCTTAGTTTTCTCTCTTGCATAGAAAGTGCTCCAATTTATGCAGGAATTCTACTATAAACACACTTGTAAAGTCTAAACAGTCCATAATGAGGCATGGTCATATTTCAGATGTCGGCCATGGTCATTGCAGACCGATGGGTGGAGGAAAGAGGGAGAGCGAGCGAGCGAGAGGATGAGGACGGATGGAGAGAGGAGGAGGAGGACTGAAGAGATGGAGGGAGGTAGAGAGGAAGAGGAGCTTGCCGCAATCTGACAGGTGTCTAAACAGAGCGTGGCGCCCCTTAGAGGAACACTCTACAGACTGGCCTGCAACCATAGCTCAAACCAGGGGAATGCCTTTCATCTTCCGCATGGTCTTTTTTCTGTCCAGCACCACATTTCATGTTCAAACTGAGGTTGCTTTGGGGTCAAACAAGCTGATTCCACAAGTGTGTGTGTGTGTGTGTGCGCATGTGTCTGTAGAAATAGGAAGCATCTGCCACAGACAAAGAGTCCAAGGTTAACCACATTACTGGGTGGTCAGCACTTGCGTCTATGCTGACTTGTTATAAAGGTCTACATGAGAAAGTGGCAAACCTTTCAGCTCTGAATGTTATACGAGTTTAGGAAGCGTGTCAAAAGTCATGGAAAAGCTGAAAGCGTTTGTGGCTCGCTTGTCTGCCTATCCCAATCAGCACTGAATCAAAATAGTTCCTGCCAAAATCAGGTAATTACAACAATCAATTGAAAAAAGAAAAGAAAAAAAGACATCCAAACATACCCTGAACTTATGAGTGAATGCTGGCAGACAGCAGACAAGTAAACAAATCAATACGTGAAGTCATAAATGAAAAAGCAAATACAGAAAAATTAAGCTTTTCAAAACCAGTTTATTTAAAAAAGAAAGAAAAAAAAGACTCACCACGCATTTGTAATGAGTTGGCTGGCCAGCGTGGGCGCGGAAAGAGCAGATTAATCTATAATTAACGTCAACGACGACGTGCAGCGCACAGATAAGGCCAAGGGCGAGTGGGCAAGGAAAAAAGCAGCAAACACAAATCAAAGTCTGCCAACTACCAAAGAGACACGCGGGTCAGCAAACGACCACCATGAGCGCCTAACAGGAATGTTAGTGAAGGAACCCTGGAGGAGATCAAGCTAGAGGGGCCTTAGGCTGACTGCAAATTGGACCAGGCGCTGTGTATGCTAAAGAAATGAATGTTTATCCTGGCTAATCAAGTAAGGCAAGGAGCAGGATGAAACTAAGAGAATGGTTGTGTGGGTGAGCGCCATTGAGACCCAAAGCAATCCACCATATCCCTGAAGACAACACTGACTCAGATAGCTGTCAAACAGGCAGCAATGGAAAAAAAGTGTGAATATGGGGGGGGGGGGTAAAGAAATAATAAATCCACCTCTCTTTCCTCCCTCCATTCCCTTTCATGTTCCCTTTTCATGTTATTTCTGGCATATTCTATTTGGTGGAATAGCTTAGGCAAGCTCATTAGGCAACAAGGTGCTCTGAGCATGAGCGAGAGAGGGAGCGTGCAAGACTTACTTTGATGGATGGAAAGAAATTGAGGAAACGAGTAAGCATGAGAAGAGCATCTGTAAGATGGAAATAACCTGACAGGCAACTGAATTAAGGTACGGTGTAAAAGAAGGCACCCATATACACAAGCACATCTATACCAGCCAGCCAAGTCATTTCAAAATGCATTTTCTTTTATTTCATTTATTAATCGTCATATATTCAATTGTTGCGCTCTCTGATGTCTGCCAGCATTCATTCAGAAGTTCTTACTGTTGGGATGGAGTCCATCAAATGCATGACTGCACGTAGGCAGACTAGGGAGAAAAGAAGTGTACAGCCACAGGAGAGAGAGAGAGAGAGAGAGAGAGAGAGAGACACACACCTCACCGACGCATTGATCAATCATTACTGACATTTCAGGGATGTCAAATCATCTGCTACAATTGATCCAATATTGCCCCCTGTTGACTGCGCGGAAAGGACGGACAAGCAGGGCAAATTTTACATGCACGACCGGGAAATGTCAGCTAAACGCTTATCCACGACACTTGTCGCCGTATTAAAACATTTTAAGTGAACGGCTGTAAAATATCTTGAGATTCAGCAGAAATGCATCCCCAGGTAGTCGTAATGATTGCAACGAATTCCTGCTTTGCAAGCTGTTAACTCTGCGGTCTAAACGTGTAGCTGTCATCAAGGGAAAAATTCCTAAATGATACAAGTGAAACTTAAGTCAGCATTTCCCCAATATATGCAAAGTAGGTTTTGTTGATGTGCAGTTTTGCCTGTCTAAATCGGCCTTTACTGTAATGGATGTTTCACATTACGTAGATATCATTCGAGTGTTCAAACGGTAAACTGTAGCAATTGGACCGATGAGTACCGCACGACGCACTTTTTCTCTAACAATATTCCGCGTTTTCCTATTCAAATAAGCATAGGCAAAAGGTCTCATGTGATTAACCAAAGATTGAAACTGATGTGTCTGAATAAACTTAATAAAGCAAATCGGACATTTTTCACTCGCTGATCAGACTCGAGTCATTACGATGACTCGACTAATCTAATAACATCATTTAAATGTTAAACACTCATTATGCAGCCGGTAAATGAATGATTTCGAGTGAAACACGCTCTGGTCGGGCCAAAGCAGAGATGACCCGTCTCCGCTCTCTTTAGGGGAACCGTACGACCATGAGACAACAGATACAGTGCAGGGACGAGAATCAGAGATAGCATGACTAATAATAGAGCGGGAGGGAGGGCGGGAGAGGGACCAAGGGAACGAGATAGAGAGGGGCAAAGAGAGACTCAGGGCAATTACACTGACACGGTCCTTCAGTAACTGCCGCATCACATCTCTCTCTCTCTATCTCTCTCTCCCCAAGTTGACAAGAAGTGTAACAGTCTCCCATCCTCTGGTTTAATTATTCAAAGTGGATTAGACCTTTACTGCCTAATGCATCCCAGAAATGAATATTGCGTCTCAGAGAGAGAGAGAGAGAGAGAGAGAGAGAGAGAGAGAGAGGGAGAAGGGACGTATGGATGAAAGGAAGGAGGTGAATGTAAAGAGGAAGTGGAGAGAAAAGAGCCAAGGTGATTATAAGAAGGGGGGGGGGGGGGCTGAGAAAAGGCGACAAGGGCAGAAGAGAAGAGCGGAGGAGACATTGGCGTACACAGCTTTGATCATGTAAGGAAAAACGTGAGGTAGGGAACAGTACACTACTCTCTTACCAAAAGGACACATTAATCAGTTAGTGAGATGATACACGTTCGGTTCGCGAGGTACAAAGGATTATGGCTAAATTGGTCAAGAGGACAATCCTTCTCTGCACCATTAGCTGCATGGTGAGACACAGATGTGACCACATCTCGCACCTTCTTCCATGATTCAATGGTCGTGGCCTTGCACATTTATCCACTTTATCATCGCTTCTTCTCCCACAGCCATAACTCTTTACCCCACCACTGTTTGCCTGTTTCTCTCCTAAGCTCTCCCGCTGTCTGTCTGTGGCTATTTTCACGAAAGACGTAGGCAGATGAGAGCATCTCTCATCTGAGAGTGGTAATGCGAGATGAGGAAGGACGCACGCGGGAGCATATGAAGGAGATCAAAATGAGTGGCGTGCCTAAAAATAAAGAGATAGAACAGCTGCTTCCACCGCGCAGGTTCAAAATCGGCTCTGACTGAAATCGCCCACGCCTGCTTTGGGTACGAACGCGCTCTCAGACTGCCACACACAATCCCACAAAGAAGCATTAGAGAGATTTGGAAAGGTGAGTGCAGTCTCTGTCCACCTTCTTTCCAGCAAACAGACATTCTAAAATGATTAGATCTAGAACGGGACACTGGGATACACAGTAGTAGATTCTCAAACAGGACTCAAATTTTAAGAATTCTCAAAAATTCTTAAAATTGGCCCTTGAGCTGATCGGTTACTTAACCATCTTATATTATCTGCAACGAAATTGCTGACGAAAAAAGATTAGTTGAGGAGATGAAAAATCCAAACCATGACAAAATAGTGTTGTTGTTTTTTTTTGGGTTGGGGGGTTCCAACTGATTGTTAGCAAAAATATGACAAAAGTAGTATTTGTGTTGTGATAGTGCCATAAAAATCATTTGTGCTGGCACTAAATTAAACTTTAATGTTTGTGCAGGTTGAGAATTTTATTTTATTTTTTTTGCTTTTGACGGCACAGATTTAGTACCAATAAACCAGACTACCATGTGTTTAAATACAGGTTTTATTTTTTATTTTTCTGCATTTGTCTCTGCATATGATATTGCAAACATGCAATGGACACTGCTGCAAGCTCCATCCACAAGTACCATTTCAGCAAGTACCAAAAACCTCACAACTGGATACGGGAGTGGAAGCCAATGGAAAAAGCACAGTTCCAGCTTTCTGGTGTCAAAAGTTCTGTTACTTTGTGCAGTGGGGAAAAAAAGCCTTTTGATGATTCCCCTGTTCACAGACACCTGACTCATCAGTTAAGTACCGGGTTTAGCGGGTGGACTGGACTCCGGCCCTTCAGGACTGACTTGGGTGCCTCTGTTCTAGAAAGTGGTGATTACGTTCTACTCTCATTCCTGCACTGTCGGTGCAGTGAGTCATCACAGCACGTCGGCGCTCCAACTGACCCAAGAGCGGCGGTTTTCCTCCCCAACGCCTCCCGTTCCCCTTCTCTCTTTCCTCTCCTCCTCTGCTGATCTTTCTTGCTTGTTAGAGCAGTCTCGTTCCAGCTGGCTTGGGACAGCCGTTTCTCAGCCGTTGCACTCGTCTGTCTCGCCTCGCCTTCCTGCCCTCCCTGCTTAACTCGTCCGCTCACCGCACCCCCTCCCCCTCCCTTGGTGCAGTCCACCCCTCTTCCCGAACATTTGGAAAAATAAATGGCGTCACTCCCATAATGTAACCTCCCACTTGTTATTGCCAAGATGACATTTTGCCTCTGTTTTTTTTTTTTTCACCCCTCTCGCACACTTTCCTTCTCCTCCCTCCACACACACACATCTGGACTCCATTAGAGAAAAATGGGGGAGACCGGTTTCTCCTTCATACTTCTGGGCGTGCAAAAACCCACTGAATTATGGGAGATTCCCGCGAGACTGGCGGAGACGGGGTGAAGAGCGGCGTCTCCATGGCGACCAGGCGAGTCTGCTCCCTCTCTCTTTCGCCCCTTATTCCTCCTTATCTCTGCTCTTTCTCTCTTCTACACTTTTTTTTTTTTTTTTTACAAATTAAAGCAACTCAATTTTCAGCGCTAATGACAGTGAGACAGAGGGAGGGGTGGGACGAAAGTACGAGAGTGAGAGAGCAAGAGAAGCAGACAGATAGAAAGTGGAAATGACAGAAGTCTGTTCGATGCCTTCTACCCTCACTTCGATCCGTTGCTTGATTTGCCACAATGAAACGAATCTGAAGGGGAAATCAGAGCATCCTCTATTGTTAAAAGAGGCACAGATATAATGGCGCTAAATGAGTGGGGGCCTGAGTGCTAGAAATGACTGCAATTAGTTTCGTCTAGCAGCAGGAGCGGAGAGGAGGAGAGCGAAAAGGGGAGAAGAGGAAAAACTGGAGGAAGGGAAAAGAGAAGTAAAACTCTTTTTGAAGATGCACATAGTCTGAGGAGACCGATATATTCCATCCATACCTTTCGCCACCCATCCCTCTCTTCTCGCCTGCTCACCCTCTGGCCCTTCAGAGTAAGCTCTGCTTCTTACAGATAAGACTCTGTCCCTCTCGCGCACGCGCACACACACACACACACACACACACACACACACACACCCCGACACAGCACTCATCTCCACAGGGGGCATCCTCCCTCTCCTCACCCCCCCTACACAGCTGCAGTGTGCGTGTAGGGGTGGTGTGAGCGTCTGGGTTAATGCCAGAGTAAACACACCAAGCCAAGGAGTTCACGGACCGAAGAATTCACACCTCCACACACACACACAAACACCCACATGCACATACACACACAAACAATTACGTTCAACACAAACCTTTCACTTGGAGGAAGCGAGAGAAAAACACCCTTTTACACGCCCACACTGTCTTTGTTTTCCTATTCTGTCATCTTTTCTTGCTCGCCCGCTCTAACAGCTTGCACACCATGTAGAGTTCTTTTACCGTTTCCAGGGCTGTATGGTCGCACATGCTAAGAGAAATGCATACTGTGCTAATACAAAAAAAAAAAAAAAGGATCATAGTCGTAGCTGTACGGAAAAATCTTCTGTGATGCGGTGTAACATCGACGTCGACACCCAAATGTATTTTCAAGTTATGGAAGCCCTCATGGCAGTTGTAGGCAATTATGTCAATATCGAACATTCCCCACCTGCCCGAGAGTCTACACAAAAGTGTAGAAATGCGAAGAAGGCTAAGCTGCAAATTCGACGTCAATGATAAAATGAAGGGTGATTTTATTCTGTAATGGAGAATTCGAGCAGAGAGGCCACAAAAAGAAAGAGAAGACGACAAAGTCCACAACAGTAATTGCTTCGGGATCGAGCATCCTCTCAGCCTCACAGATCAGATAAAAAGTCCATAATAATACTAGCTTTAACGTTAGCATCAAGCCTTACAGATATAATCCAGAGTGACTAAAGGATTTACCCTGGCTAATTTATGAACATGGCCGAAAGTTTAGATTGTGGTGTCAGGAGCAGGCAAGAAATTACCTGTCAACAATCTGTATGTTTAAAAAAAAAAATGCATTTCACTGTCACTATATTTTTTCTTTTTAAAAACAGTTAAATGTACCACTTTATTAGGGATCTTTTACCTCAGTGATGCAATATTTTAGTTTGTGCTACAACACAAGCAGATTTTCCAGCACCAGGGCTGCTTGCTCAAAAAGTTAACAAACAGCCATGATTTCATATAGACAATTTGGAGACTTCTGTGGAAAAAGTGAACAGATTTGTCTAGATTTTATGAACCTTTCCCCGTCTACAGATGTCAAAAGAGTGAAAACCAAATGTGTAACAAGCTAATATTTTTCCTCTGTAATTGCTTCAGGTGGCAGGGCGGTGTGCGACGGGCTCTGAGCAAGTTGCACTTATGCGAGTGAATGAGTGTGTGTCTTGGTCCTGGCCTCGTGAATACTTTCTATAAGCAGCAGCATGTAAGTGGTGTCTCTAGGCTGAGCCTCAGTGAGAAATGAGAGACAGCACTGCTTCTCATTCTGTTCCCTTCGCCTTCTCTCTCCTTTCACTCGTCAGTGAACACACTGCACAATCGCCCTTCGTGCTCTGCGTTTTTTCCCTGCATGTCCGGCTGAGGAAGAGCCCGGCGCGCAGCCCTGTCACCTGAACCAATTACAGATGGGCCGATAGCTCAGCAGCCATGCTTTGTTGATGGGGAGCTTGAGAGTTGTCAAGTAAATCCGAAGAGCGGGAAGAAAAATTGGAGAAACGTGGACGGAATATAAATGGAGGGATTGCGGTATGGAAGAGAGTGAGAGAGAAAGAGGGAGAGAGGGATGTCTGAGTTAGTCATTCTTTAAGAGCTCAGAGCTGCATCGACTGAACCTGAGCTTCCTGTCAGAGTTCATTTGTTCGCTGTCTAAGCATGGCTTGCAGCACGGCAAGCTAAATATTTTCAACGGCCGCAAACACGCGCGCACACCCGAACACACTCATCCGTAGTCCTAACACAGTCAGTGGTGGATTATGAGGGGCAAAGATAAGCACAGCCAGTGGGGGTCTGGCTCCCACATGAACCAGAACAAATAGGAATCCCAGCAGGAGAGGGTGGACAATATACAAGCATGTGTGTGTCTGCGTGATGGATTAACGTTGGGAGTATGTGGCTAGCCGATCATGTAAAGGACATGACATGCAAGGTTCTCAGTACTCAGATGTGATTCAAAGGAGCAACCTCAAGACACAACTCTGGAGACAAACCTGTTTGTGTGTGTGTGTTGTTCTCTCCTGCAGTCTGGGCAACAGACAGCAGCATGAGAAGAAAAGACTAGGCGTAATTGGGCAGAGGTTTTATCCCCTCTGACCAATTAAACCGCAGCTATGCACACACAAACAACCAATCAGAGACCTCACGCTAAGCTGAGGAGATGGGGGAATTAGATCTGGCAACACTCTAAAAACAGACACAATACACAAACACATAACATGTATACACACTGGGAAATATTATATACCTGCGTTTGCAGTACATCAGAATTGTACAGTGCAGTGCAGTGTGTGTGTGTGCTATCCCTTTACCACCGACATAGTGCCAGAACTAAAGAGCCTTTTTGCAAACTGGCCAGTGTTTCCACTGGTTTAAGAATCAAACTGTTATGTAATCAGATGTGGGAGTTGACTGTGTTAATACAATGGAACGCAACAGCAGGTCTACACAGCAAACACTCTGAAGCCTAGGTTACGACACAAGTTTTCCCTTTTTTTCAGTTCTGTTTAGTTTGCACTGCTTTCACTGCATAGCAGGGTTTCCTGTTACACTGGGGAAATAATAGGCTCAACTGTGAAACCGTAGATACAGTGCTGCTTCAGTGGGGGCTTCTGGGACGCAGCACCACTGTCTGAATGCCCCAACCTGTTAACATTGGTGCCGAAATAAAAGGCAAGATGTTCCAAGGCATTCACGTCACGCAGAGGTAGTATGTGTGAACCGGCACTTAATATGTAGCACACTCGGGCCTGGTTTATACTTCTGCGACCGCGGATCTGCGTACACGTCAGGGCGCCGCGGACACTTGCATGGGTGTCTGCCTTCATGCTTGCACGTAACGTGAGCGTGTACACTAGGGGGCAGTACAGGAAGGGAAAGCGAAAAAGAGAAGTCTCGGAGCGAGTTCCAGTGTTCCACAGTAGGAAGGATGGATAAAAGACGGAAAGTACTGGATGCGATGAAGGCGATTTTAATTGTTTACATGTGATAAGATAATTATGCAGGCGTGTGACAGGAAATGACATGCGACTCACCTCAGACATGTTGACCCGGCCTTCCTGGAAAGAGCACTCGTTAGCGTTCTGCGTGCACAAGTGACGATATTTGCACCAATGACACGGGAAGGAGCCGTTCACACACGACAGACACCTGCAGAGAGAGTTTAGGGACACGCAGACCTTAAATAAAGGCAAGAGCAAAAACATTTGCAGAAAAAAATATAGCAACGATGAGCAAAGAACTAACAACTCAAAAGCATCAACTGTCCTTTCCCTGTCTTTCCATCATGAGCAAATGACTGCCCTTGTCTTTCATCCTCTGTCTTTTTTCGTTCTTCCTCCCTTTCTTTAAAGTCAACCTTTTAGTGAAGCCGTTCTTTCATCCCCATACAAAGATGAGCTTTCAGTAAGACACCCATGGTTTAGACCGAGACAGAGACGAAGAGAGTGATGACATGAGAGAGAAAGATCAAATAGAGTAGGATTTCCCATGGAGAGAGGGAGAGAGAGAGAGAGAGAGAGAGACTTCTGAGACAGATAGTATAGAACAGGTTCTGGGCTGTTCTGATTTTGCCCCCCTCCCTCCTCAGACATACACGGACAAAACACACACAACCCCCCACATCCACAGCCGTCTGAGTGCTTTGGCTGGAAAAGCAAGGCCATTTATTTAAATTAATCACCTCAGCCAAGCGATTTGTTCACCCACAGCCATTAAATGAACATTCAGAACAAAGACGGCCGACCACGTAATTGAATCACATGATCCTCTTAATTGACCAATCTGCTTCTGCGTTGAGAGAAGCTGCCCAATTAGTTGAGAAATGGTCGGTCAAGGATATTATCCCTGCTTCCTAATCCAAAGTGAGCAATTTGTCAAAAAAAATGCTTTGCAATGTTGACGCTGTTTATCGTTCGAGAGAGGCTGGTGTGTGCATGTGCATTCGTTTGTATTAATATAAATATGTAATGTGTGCTTGTGTTTGCTAAGTGGCCCCCCACTGAGGCTCCATTTGTCTCTACGTTATCTCTGGACAGAGTGAATCCGTTCAATCCACCCAAGAGGGTCAGGCAACCGTAAAGGCCAGCCATGATTGATGCGAACGAGCGCAGGCCTGTTAAAATAGCCCGACAAACATGACCATCAGTGCATGCACGCTTGCGCACACACAATAAAATGTAAACAATCATTCGAGGGTGAGGGTAGTGTTTTAAACATTTGGAAAATGTACAGGTAAACACAGGTGCCTGTTTCTTTTAAATAACCGTCTAGCAGACTAAGGCTCAAAATGCATTGGGGACATATAATCAGCCTTAAATATTTAACATACTTTTAATTAAACCAAACTCAGCCACCAACACCAAGCGCACTTGTATAGCTTTTTGAAGAAAGACCTCGTAGTCCTGAAAAATGAATATTCATTAACTCGACAGCAAATGGAACAAATATACTGTACAACCCAAGTAAACTCACCGATTCAGTATTAACCAGGTAATTAAGTTAAGAAATCGAAAATGTTACCTTCTGAATTTTTTATATCAAAGCTACATTACTGAACCATTAGCTATGCTACCTTTAAAGTGGCAGTGCGTGGTTTTTTTTTTTTGTTTGTTAAAAATGATATAAGTAGCATTACTGAGTCAGTAATAGAATAGAATAGAATAGAATGCTCCTTTATTGTCACATATACATATACAAGTACAGTACAGTGAAATTGATTC
>JAOUQW010000015.1:9932035-9946417 GCA_028565825.1 Olivaichthys viedmensis
ATTTGTCTTAGAAACAAATTTCAACTATAAACCTTTATCAAAATGTCTTTAAGACAATGAAAAATATATATTCAATCTAGTGTGTCTACTTTTGACTGGTACTGTATGTCATCATGTCATCATGCCACAGCCTTAGGCACTATTCCCCGAGGTGGCATTTCTTGCTAAACAGGTTTGCTAAACTAAGATTTCTAGTTGTTTACTAATTAGCTAGTTATCAGTAGCTACCAAAATGATAGCCAGCCAACCTTGTTGTATCCTTGTTGTAAAATTTGTAGCCAATGTTACCAAGTTGTTTCAGTAAGCTATCTAACGTTATCCAGATAGTTTGCCAACAGTGTTTGTCTATTTGTCTTGCTTATTCTGAAGCTTCCTTTTCCACCACACCCGTGATCCCTGCATAGGGTGCTAGAGGAATACAAATCTTTCTCCTGTTGTCCCCCTGCATTTCTCCCTCTCAACAGGGTTTAATCCAGTGCTCCTTCTGCCTCTTCCCCATCAACCCAGAGTGCATCAAGCCTCACCGCACCCACCGTTCCCCCCACGTGCCAGCCTGAAGTGGGGGTTAATTTTTCTGGGGCTCTACGCTCTGAACCCACTTCCTACGACATGGAGATGTGAAGTGGGGGGGCTTCATTTCAGTCACCTCTCTGAACCGGATTCATTATAATCCCCTCATGTCGCATAAGCTAAATTCATCTAGGGCCTGGCTTCTCCCTCTTCCCGTGCCTTTATTCTCTCTCTCTCCCTTTCTAAATCCCCTTCTATGATATTAAAATGGCTGTCCTGCCCAGGCCTGCTGCTCGAGTCACCAACAGCAAAGACCACAATACACCTTGAATACACCCCTTTCGCTTTCATTAAACACAGCTTGGCTTTTCTTCCCAGTAACTGATTTAAAGTGAGAGGGGAAATTGTAAATTGCTGGCAAGTTAAATGGCAAGTGCTCTTAAGGGAAGTGTGCGTGTGTGTGTGCGCGCGCTCTCTTCCACGTGCCAAAAATGTGTTCTCTTCTCAAAAAGCCCTTTCCAGGAAGTAATTGGCCCCTCATTGCAGGCTCTTCTTCTTCCTCTCTTCCACTTCCATCTTTTTCTCCTTATCTCTCTCTTCTCGAATCCGTGCCTCTCCGCTCCATCCCTCCTTCACCTTCCGTCCCACCTCCAAATCACACAGTGCTTTAGAACTGCACGATGAGTTCTATAGAGCGGCTTTTTAGTGCGGCGTGTGCGATTTGGAGGGAACTGAATGTGTCCTCTTGTAGGAAGATCCTGGCATCCTGCGCGCTCTATAATAGCGAACGCTCAGGCCTATACAGCCGTGGCTCAGTTTAATTAAGAGACGATCATGGCTGCATCTGATTTTCCATTTCAGCGTCTCTCGTTTTCCGACCCCCTCTCTACCTCACCCCAAAATGGCACGGCTCCAAATTAGATTAATATTAATATGCAAATTTATGGCATTTCCAAGTGCACGAGACCTCATCAGTTGAATAAATAAAAGGGGCTCTGTGTGTGTG
Organism: Olivaichthys viedmensis; assembly: GCA_028565825.1. Classification (NCBI taxonomy): domain Eukaryota; kingdom Metazoa; phylum Chordata; class Actinopteri; order Siluriformes; family Diplomystidae; genus Olivaichthys; species Olivaichthys viedmensis. The sequence continues at coordinate 9,933,552 of JAOUQW010000015.1, forward strand.
TGTGTGTGTGTGTGTGTGTGTGTGTGTACACACGACTCCTGCGCCTCTTTTTCTAATAAAATGAAAAGAGTGAAATTCATGCAATTTCTATACCTTTCAGCCCAGCTTAAAAGCGCGCCGTGTTTATACTTTCAGTTCACACACAGATGATAATGAGCGCATACAAATGTGGGTGTGCACATTTCCGTGCCCTATGCTGTCCCATCCTCTCCGCCTGACACACGCATACAGACTGTTATCTATTAAGAAGAGTATTATATGACTTGGATGTTGCTACACTGCATTTTCTCAAGAACGCGCGTGTGTGTGCGCGCGCCGTGTGTGGTTGTGTGTCAGATCCCCCAGGAGACAGCAAAGGTCTCATCTGTCCTGCAATGAGACACGGCACACACCCCGTGAGAGCCCGAAACCATCTGGACCCTTACAATAACCCTCTTACATTAAGCAGCAGTTACATCTGAATAAGATTTTAAACACTGCCAGGGTAGGAAGAGCGTCCTCACCAAGTACGCCGCATTTCCAGTACAAACATTATTACACTGTGGTAATTTACTGCTATTTGTTTCCACGCAATGCTGAACGCACGCGGAAAGACAACTCATTTCCAGAGACCGATGGATGTTTAGAAGTCTAGACTGCAGGATTGGCCTCTAATATTTAACATACCCTTTTGTCAGAGAGCGTCAAAAACCTGACAATCATCCTTCCTCCACTGGGTTGCCATGGTTACCAGAAATCTGACCCCCATGGGTAAAATGAGAAGACCGTAGGGAAGAAGGAGGGGAAAAAAAGAAAAAAGAAAAAAGAAAAAAGAAAGGGCCAGAGAGAGACACAGAGGTAGGAAAAGACTTACGATTTGTGGACAGTGCAGTTGTAGAACACGAAATCCACACTGGCAAACTTCTGTCCCGTTTCCTTTGACTTCAGGTAGAGTTTCACCACACGTTTATCACCTAGAGAGAGCAAGAGAGCAAGAGGGTGATGGAGAGAAAGAAAGGTATCCAAGGCAACGCATCTCGCGTTCTTGTTCCATTGCAAGGCATTGCAGTGATAAAAATAGCCGGCTGTGTTATGATTACGGCACATAATCAATATAGCCAAATATTCACCGAGACGCCACACTCATATTGCCATAGAGACAGAGATAATACTGCAACTATTAGTAAATGACTCTCAACAACAAACAGACATGGAAATGCGCCCAGTTCCTTTAAGATTAAGAAGGTAAAGATTTTAAAATTCTGGCTTCTGGATAGGCAGTTCTTTCACCTCTGTATTACAACTGTATGCACCATAAAAGTCAGCTGCACGCACACACACGCACACACACACACACACACACACACACACACACACACCTTGATGGCGAGTGATGGGGATGAGCTCTTTAGTGCTGGGGGAGAGGCAGTAAATACGGGTTCCCTGTATCCTAGCTTCAGTCTCAGTGTAGTCCTCAAAGGAACAGTTTACGCCGGCGGACAGGTCCGGAACGTTCCGCGCCTGGAGAACCAACTGGAGAACGAGCAAAAAGTTAAAAAGGACTGAAGACAGCAAGATAACCCAGACTTTCTGGCTCTGAAACACTTAAGAGCATTTTATTATTGCTAGCCATAAGCACTGTTTGTGCATGAAGAAGCATCTCATTAGTGGACAGAACACAGGCGCAAGATTATGCCCATTATAAAGATGATTAAAGGGGAATTCTGACATAAACAGCGTTTAAAGAAAACCTGACATCAAAACTGGCCCTTTTTTTAACCTTCTTAGTTCATGTCCCTGGTCATATTGCACGATTCATCAGCATCAGTCACTTTAAAGACATGTTTCTTGTGTTTTTTTTTCATGCAATGCAATGATTTTGCCGAACCTCTAAACAGCCTCTGATTTGCAAGATACGGCAGATATTACCTTACGGTAAGGTAAAAAAAAATTGTGTGTCTCAGAACGAGCAAACTTTTTTTAAATCAAAGGTAACAATTTAGTTGAACAATGCCAGCAAAGAAATACAAAGAGGCAAAAGCTAAAGGCGTAGTTTTCTAGCGTTTCCCAGAAAAAATAAATACGTGGAACATTGCAAAAAGTGGTTGGCGGCTATAGGAAAGGAGAAAAATTCTGTAATTTACAGGTGTGCAGCCAGCACTTCAGAGGGACTATGAGAGAGTTATTGGATATCCATCCTCCACACAAAAGGACAGCAGTGACAAGTACCTTGCCATCTCAGCCTCAAAGGAAAAGAAAGCACACTGTAGTAAGGTAGCTGGCTAACATAATACGTTTAGTATTTGGCTTGTAACATTAGTTTCTTAAATATATCCTGCTACAAACACAAATTGTGCACTTTAGCTACTTGGCTTATTTTGTAAACCTCTTCTTCCCAGCTAGTTTTAAGTCTAAAGAGGTTTGGATTTGAGCTCTCCAAGCCTCCATTTGCTCTTCGCCTGTGTATTTGGCTCAAACATGTGGGACTGGGAATGACGCTGTGAAATGATTTAAATAAATAAATAAATAAAGTCGCGTTCCATTAGTGCTTTCTGTCACTGGAGCAAATTCCTGCTCTCCACTGTAATGCTGATCTGAAAAACGTTAGCATAGCTATAGCCGATTTCCAGATATTTGGTTTCCTAGCAGTATCTTTCTATTTTCTTCTGCATTAGCTAGCAAAATGTATGAATAATTTAATTACATTTTATTTTTATTTCTTTAATTAAATAAATAACATTAAAACTCCAACAGGCCACCCTCAAATATCTGCCCAAAGTGGTTGTAGACTTTCAAACTGTACTTCCACCTTCAAAATGCGTCACTGCTGTAAGAGGCGAGTAAGCATGTTTACAACGATGCCTCGATGGGTCAGTTTTTATTTTCGGCTAGAGTGTCCCTTTAAGAAAGAGGGAATTTATAATGAAAATGTAGCGAAAAATGAAGAGCACATAGGTGTTTGCAGCATGTCTGTGGAAAAGTTGATTGGTGGTCGCTAAACAGTCCTGGTTAAAGGAGTATCGTTTGGAAATATGCCACTAATGTGCTCACATTTTTCACTGTGACAGAGAAAGTGGTTTATCCATGCTCTGAAATAAATCTTCTGACATGACAGAAAACCAGATGCAAGCAAAACCAACAGATTTGACAGTTTAGAGCAAAAATCTTTGAAAAGGGCAATGATGTCTCGTAAGGGCACATATGCACTTTCGTTTAGCGCATGTATATAGTGCAGCTATGACAGGATGGCTACAAATATGGTGAAGCTTCGATGATTAACTCTCAGTAGTAGATTCCCCTCATCCATCTCGCACATTAGCTGGACAAGCGAGTATTATGAAATGAGATTTAGATAGGAGATCATTCAGATTGAACCACGGTGCATTGAAAGCCACCGACATGAAAGACCGATACAGACGACAGCATTAAATCTTGCCGACATTAATAAACCAGCTCTTAATAATTACTTTTTAAACAAGCAAGAGTCTCAATTTCATCAGGCTGCTGAGTATGCTGAACTCGTTTTTGTTTTGTACACCCCCCTCATCCTCCCCATCTTCCCGTTTACAGTTCCTTTTGTTTTTCCGCTGATTTTTGTTTTCACCATCATCAACCCAACAATAAACCTGAAAAGCCTTTTGACAACAAAAAGCGAGGTTGACTGAAGAGCCAAAACAAATTTTGCAGCATTATCTCGATTTCACAACCAGCGCCGGAAACAGCTGTGGTGGTCTAACTCTGGTTCTCTTACCAGTTCCGAGTAACAGCCAAATGCATTTAATTAACGCCTACTTAAGGAAGGTATATAAGCACTGATTCTACAGTGAGCACAGTACAGTGGGAAGCCAGGCTAATAATACTAAACTGAGGTGTGAGAAAACAGCTCTTCTGGCTTTCCACACATGCAACTGCCCCAGCAAAATGAGTTATTCAAACACTTGATTGAAAGCATTGAGGGTGAAATGCTTAACAATAATGACTCAGAGGTGGAGAGAAGGGAATTTAATCTAGGAGACCATCATCAGAGCTCAATTTCTACCCTTAAGGACGAGGGACATTAAAGCTCCTTATTTTTTTTTATAAATTGGAAGCAAAAAAAGCCAATGAATGAATTTGCTTAATATAGGAATCTACGGTGAGGCTGTAGCTCTGAAAATCAGCAGGGTGGCCATAGATCTTTTCATACGGACATATAGAGATATTTGTGGCTAAATAAAGGTTTTAGTAGGTTATGTCACTAATGTTGTATACATTAAACATGAGTAACGGACAAACTAACTAGCTACTCTGGTCAAAATTCAACAAATGTGCGTATTCTGGAAACAAATTTAAAGTGAGACAATTCGGACGTTCAGCAAGTGGCCCTGACTCTAGACTCATACTTCCAAAGCCTTTATAAACTTTAACGTAACACCTACAAACAGAACACCCCATGTTGATGGTCCTACCCTTGAACTGACCTTAAAACTGAAGATCCTTGGCTTTGCTCCGTTTTGAGTCGTCTATAAAATCTCGAAACGTCTCTTAATAGGCAAAAGTATCATATGGATACTCAAGTGCATTTTAACAAACTTTATGGGTATTAAGGACAAATGGAAACCATTGACGGGTCTAATGCTAGTGTCTACTCGGGCGCAAATCACTGGTGCTGTCGCTCTAGTACACCAAATGGCTTGACTGATAACTAATAGCCAATAATATCTGTAGGACTGTCTGAAGCAGCTTTTGTAGCCTGGGCCATCACAAGCACCCATTTCTGATATTAGGAAGGTCCATCAAGAACCACTTCATTTTATCAATCTATCATGCACGCATAACACTCCCAACGAGGCCATTAATGGATGTGAGGTTATGTTGGAAAGGTGCCACTGCACTACAACTCTTAACAAAAGAGCGCTCAGCTCAACGAGTTAAGAATGGAAAAGTTCCTAGAAATTGGCGATAGCCCTGGTTCAGGACACTAGTGCCATGGTCTATGCTGCTGGTTGCAGAGAGAGCACAAATTGTACTTGTAATCCTGGCCTGATTTTGACAAGCAGTAGTGACAGAACACTACTGCAGGTTGTGCTGCCCCCCCTGGTCATTTCTGCTGGTGTTGAGAATCAGCAAAACGAGGAGGGGCCATTCCTCTCTGTTTGAACACCCAAATTCAGTGACTTTGCAGACGCTTCAAAGAAGGCATGGTACATCATTAGTATCAAAGCCTTTCACACATTCTCCACTGCTAAAGGCAAGGACTCAAGGTGGTGTTTGTGTCTGCATGAGGTTCTTCCATAAAAGACTTCCACAAATTCTCCGTATCAAAGTCTTCTGCAAATTCGCCGCTGCTAGAGGCAAGGACTCGCTGAGGTGTTTGTGCCTGCATGAGACTCCTTGTACAGGCCTTCTAATAAGAAACCCACTGTACATCCTCCATGGGACCGGTCTTGTGGTACACAGCGATCCTACACTCAGGTGGGTTTGGTCTTTTTGTCAGACAGAAGAACCACTGACTTAATAGAAGTAGAATAGAAAAGTGTTTTGGGGATTTTTTCTTTGTTGTTGTTAAGGCCAGACAAAACTGGCTCACAAGCCAAGAGATCAGTGGAACCTAGCGTTCTAGATTTGTGATCCCTAGGCTCATCATGCAAAATCAAGTTTTCCGAAATACAATCTGCAAGAAAATGGATCACAACAATTTTCGTAGTTCTGATTTCATTAAGTGTATTATGTGCTGGATAACAGATTGGAGTCCCAGATTTTTACCACTGCCAATTTAGGTCAATTTAAGATTCTCAGGTAACAATACCGTCTCATTTTAATGAGCAGACAGTCAACGCGTATGTGAATTATATGGTAATATAAAAATATCGAACATATAATCTCATAATGCAGTTTGATAACATCGGTCTCTCTTTCACACCTGGACTTCAGACATGGTCACAGAGATGTTGTTGGGTTGAACAGTTAGGTCGACACACTGGTCCACTCTGGAGGCAAAACGCCAGGGTTCGTCCGCCCGCTCGCATCGGTCCTTACGGGAACAGCTACACACACACACACAAGATCATGGCAACACGTTAATCACTACATTGTGTTGTGACTACACCACTCACAGTACGCCGACTGATGAGTTCAAATGAATGATGCTTGTATGCCTGAACAGAGCTTTTATGGCCTCCCGTGTCTAATCAAAAGAAATTGACAGTAATTTTTGTAGATAACACTGTTGCAGGCAAGAAGTTTTATAACGTTAGGCTTTCAAAATGTCAGCTTACAGGCAAACCATGACCTCATTTAAAACCGGGCATGTGCATGCGCATCTGTAGGGTTCAGCTCTCTCGAGTTCCCACCTAATTTAAATGGTTATTGCAAATGCTACAGGGGAAGTCACTTAACTCAATAAGGGCATGTTGCACTTACTGTACTTCTGGCTCACGGGAGAGAAAATGAAGTCGCTACACCAGCACTAAGACTATTATGTTAATCATCTAGTCTACCCAGTAGCTTGAGGCTCTGAAGCCGTCGACTTGGCCTTTCAGGGTAGAGACGCTTAACAGACATGTACTGAAGGAAGACAGTAGATATGAATGGAGGTTACTATGTTGGCTTACTTCAATTTTCATTTACATGCCCTCAATTAAAAATCATGCTAATGTTCATCCTCCAAGGAAGATGGGGAGATAGGGAAACTGCTATTAGTGTATTTGGGTGAAGTTTAATTAACGCTTCCGTACTGCTCTCGTCTCATCCTGAGGAAGATTTCTCAGAGCAGTTAGAAAATCAACAAGTGACTATTTTTTCAAATATATATATTTTTGCATTCATATCGTCTGAAAAACAGAGTTTAAGACCATTTCATGCACACGTGCAACACTCCCAGTCGAACCCAATCCCCCTCCAAGTCAATCACTGGCAAGACGGCCTGTCAGATACAGATTATATAAGATGTGGAAATGACAACAGTGAGACTTGCCGTTCATAAACCATGTGCTTCCTGTTACAGCCCGTGTGATCCATTACAGCGAGATGTTGAAGAGACATATCATTCAAACCATATGGCTGCTTTTGGCAGGAAAATATACTCCAGTGTACTCGGTGTATAGCTCTGCTGATATTCAATATCCAATATACTCACACGTTGAGCAGGACACACCAGCCACAGTGAGGATCTCTAGAGCCCAGACACTCTGAACACGTAGTGTACTGATCACAGCTCTCTACAGGAACACGCTTCACCTAGACAGAGAGAAAGAAATATTATACTCATTAAAGTAATGTAAGTAAACACTGTTCCGTAGACTCTTTTCCTAGCTATATTAATGTGCCTACAGACAGTAATTAGGTAACGTAAGAGCAGCTTGCGGCTCCACGCGGATAATTCATTTGTACGTGCACACTCGGGTGCGCGTGTCCCATTTGCTTCCACCTGCGTGTGTGTGGGTATCACAGGTGTGACTGTGTGCATATGTGAAGGAGTGACCCTGCTTCTCATGACCTGCTGGGCTTTCTGACGGTTACCATGGTGAACATGACCGAGCTGACAGCCGCCAGGAGAACATGCTACTTGGGACAAAGGCTGTTTATCAGGGCTTCAGAAAGTTGTTTATTTTAAAAAGTAAAAAGAGCATAAAGAGGTCAAAAAATAAAATAATGATTTTTTATTTATTTTGTGGAGCAGAAAACGGGTGATTATGGGTGGTCCTGATGTGATTTTGGTGGCAAACTAATCGTAATGACAGCTAGCTAGCTTAATTAAAAAAAATTGCAACTGTGAGCGACAAGCGACGTTAAGAAAATATTAAAAGTAAAAGTCCGGTGTGACTTTTTCTCCAGTTCCTCCTTTTATTTCCCCCCCCCCCAGAAAGAAGAGTCCACAGCTCACCCTCTTATTTCCTTTTGGCTCACTCTTCCGAAGTTTGCAAATTTGCGGGGTTAAAGTTCACCTCGATTAACATGCCGCGAAGCGAAATTAACCGCTACCGAAAGTTAATTCCTTTTTCGTGTCCTGTAGCCCAAATTAAGTAAACTTCATCACAAAATTTAAAAAGGCACCACAGGAAAAGCCTGAGCCTTTCATAAAAGATGGGCAAGCTGAGTGCAGGAGACGTTATTGCATTGAGTCTTGAGGCCAGTTTGAACACGGAGTGTGTGGTGGGAAAGAGAATCCTTTTAATCTGCCTGCAAGAACACTAAACTCCATCCCCTTAGGTCAGTGCGGGCGGACACACACACACACACACACACACATACACACACACAGCTTGAAAGAAACTGTGAGGGAGAGATGGGTTGGAGACCTGCCAGAGACTGAATGGCTGCAGACAGTTGAGTCAGAATGGAGGGAGAGTGGGAGAGAGAGGTTAGAACAGATGGGTTCTCAGGAACAGCTAGTTCAGGATGGAAAGTGATCAGGTATACATTTGAGAGGGTGCGTGTGTGTTTTGGGCGCTAAACAACAATGAGCTATCGTAGCGGCGTTCTGCCTAAATGAGCCCCCTATTGAAATGATGAAGAAATGCCACGCAAGCGTACAAGTCTGGAACGGCATGCAGTTTTTATGTCATCACCTTCTCTCGCCCTCTCCCTCTCCCTCACACACACACACACACACACAGACTCCTGACACTGAGAAATATAACATAGTTTCATAATCTTCTGTTTTGTGAGCGGTAGAAATCAATGCTGCACTCGTGACAGGAGCCAAATGAAGTCAAGTAAAATGACAGACATCAAACATCGCCTGATAATGGACCTGTCAACACGGGTGCGCGCGCACACACATACACACACACACAGACACAGACAGACACACAGACAAAAAAAAAAAGATTTTTCATCTCCTTCAGGCTTTCATCGGTCACATCTGTGTCTAAACATCCTGCAATCAAATTTCCTACAGAAATCAATTTTTGTCGCTTATAGGAACACGATATACGTGAAGGAACCAAATGCGAGTCAAGTAACTCCGAGAAAATACTCATTGTGGGAAGGTTCATGGAGGCGACAGGGTTGTAGACAGGAATAACCGCATTACAAGCTAATAACTTAATAATTAGTATTAGCGTCTCCGTTCTTATGACTGAACTAAAAACCACTTAAGAGCTTTCCTTTAGCGTGAGAGAGAGAACTGCCGCCTTACATTAGATTAGGTTCTGGGCTTTGTTGCTTATAAAGTCCTTATTTGGGCTGAATATGATGATGTATGTAATACAACATGATGTGTAAATGCTAAAGAAACAGCATCTCAACCTATACTTTTTCATTTTATTGCTCCACTCCATTGTCATCACTTCTGTTAGCAAAACCTCATCAAAACTACCAAGTATCACAATATGATATTTTTTGCCATATCACCCACCCCTAGTGCCTATATCCTGTGTGATTCAGCATGTGTCGTCCATGACTGTAATGATATCCCCATCCTGTGCAAGCATGCTAAGGCCAGCTGAGTGAAATCTGTCATATCTGCACGTTAGTGTAGCCCGAGTGTCTGACCTTTTCTGTTCCAATCTTTAATGCTTTCACCAGCTGCTCATGTTACACAGTAAAGTGTGCGCGCGCGTGTGCCCTCGCCTATAAAGAGTCCACTGTGCAGGATTTCACTGGCAATAAACTCAAAACCAGTAAAAGCATGGTAAAAACATTTAGTGTGTCTCAGAACACAAAGGCGGGCAAAGCACACAGACAGACAGACAGATGCACACAAAGACACACATACACAGCTTGATCCGAACTGCTGCCAAGTTGGAGGACAGGCCAGACCAAACAGACAGACGGACTATCTGTCTGTCTTTGTGATGATGGTGGAACGATGGGATTAATGCCTGGTCAATATGTAAACAGGTTTCATCAATAATTCGACTGAAAATCACTAAAGAAGCTAATAGCTTAAAGACTAGAGGCACTTTATGAAAAGACGAAAAAAGAAAAGAAAAAGGGGATTGCCAAAGGGGTGGGCAACATGGCACACCAGACTACAGTAGTGATGCAATATGAAAAACCTTAAGGTCATTAAATTCTATGCAAAATTGTATTTTTTGAATTCTATGTTTAACCTGATTTTTTTGCTGTATTTTAGAGAACAAGTTCACAAACCACAGTGCTCATCTACCTGAACATTGATTTTTATAGATTCTGTCCTAGCAAGTGTGGCCAATATGTTTAAAAACTAATATGGTTATTAAAATCAATATTAATTATTAAGAGTTAATAAGTCCCCAGAAATAGCCTGCCAAATGAAATGAGCATCATCGAGTAGCTCTGCCTAGTTATTTCTAACCTGGCTCCCGCTGAATTCAGCTAAATGAAGCAGTTTTTTTTGTTACAACTGCCAAAATCCCACAAACCAAACAGGGAAAAAAACAAAACATGGAGGACGTTCAGACGCATGTACAGTGGCTCTGAAATCAAAACCCCATTTCCCGCTCAGCTTGCATGAAAGTTTCCATCCACCACATTATCATAATTGGGTGTGTTTTTGTTCTCCTCTGTCGATAACAGATATCTACTGTAATAAATTAAATCTCGTAAGTGCTGCATCATTGGATTTGCCTGAATTTGTGATTTCAGGCGTGTGTCTGATTTGCTGTAATCTGATCTGCTCAAGCCCAGTCTGGCTGCGGAGCTCGGAGCCCTAGTGAGATCGGCCCATCAGGTTCGCTTTAATTAACTGCTGCAGAACACGAGGCCAGTGCTAAATTACTCTGTCAGTCCTCTAAATGGAGTTTTTGAGGAGAGGGCCGCTCCACGACTCCAAACGCTGGCATTTCCATTATGCTCCCAATGAAAGAAAGGCACGGAGGAAAGAGAAGTAGATAAAGAGAGAGGGAAAGGGAAAACGATGGAGTTTAAAAAAGGAACAAAGTGAATTTCTCTCTTTGTCTCATCAATCCAAAGAGCTTGTGTTCTTGCAGGAACAGTCCATCATTTTCTGCCCAAGAAGAATAAACAGACTCAGCCAGTGTTTGCTAAAGCTAATATCTATTGATTGTTTATTTTGTTTATTTGAGCCATGAAAAGGGGTTACATCCCTAAAGGCTTTGGTCGTTTTATGCTAGATATTATTATTAATTGATCATTTGGCCATTGGTGGTGAAGGTCGGACGTGCGGCACAGGAGGAGGTGGAGAGAGACAAGAGGAGAGAGGAAAGCAGGAGGAAAAAGCTGTTAAATGGGTCAATACACAGAAATGACATCAATAAGACCTGTGCTGTACTACCATTCAAAACGCACATATGCTGTGCGAGTGTGTGCGCGTGCGTGTTTAATGACCACTGCACGGATATATCTGCCATCTGGCTTTTCGGTTCTCCAGAGCTTTCTAAGGCCAAGTCAGTTAAGATTAACATGACAATGACCATATCTCCTGCTGAGAAAGTCAATACTGTGTGTGTGTGTGTGTGTTAGATTTGTGTACGAGCTTTGAGCCAAATACAGCGATCATTTACAAGTGTGTATACATCATCAGTCAGAAAAGGCTATACCATGTTAATCAAGTGGCTAGTATTTCAAGGTGTGTGTGCGATTGTGGGTGTGTGGGTGTGTGTGTGTGGGTGGGTGGACTGAATGGTAGAGAATGGAGTAAGCACTCTAAATGAGATTGAGTGTTTCAATACTGAGGCCTTCCACTACTCTTATCAACACAAATCTACAATTTGATAGTGTAGACACACACACACACACAGAGAAAGTAGATTGAGACTCAAAAGTGTGTATGTGTATGTGTGTGTGGGGTGTACAATGCACATGACAGTTTGAGGCCAAGTATGCTAATGAGCTTGGCTATGCTCCAGGTGTGTGTTTGTGTGTGTGTGTGTGTATCAAGAGAGAGAAAGGGTTGGGGGGGTGAGAATTGGTCTAGTAGTATGAGCCTTCTTAGTCAAATGAACAGAGCCCAAACAATCGCCCCCAAAAAAGACGAGCATCTCTGCAAGCCCGGCGTATCTGTCTGACCTAGAGAACTCTGGGATATATACAGTCACCATCTATATTCCTGATATCACCTACTTATCACCTACTTATCACCTTATTAACATCTCAGCTACACGAGCTGAGCTCGAGTGTGAAAATATCCCAAAATACAGAAGGATGCGATATTCAGCACAAAGCTAAACATTCTACATGCCCGCGTGTTGCTTGTGCATGTCATCGGCATTGGCATGCACGAGCCGTGTGTTTGCAGTGTGATCCCCTTTGATTAGAAGAGGAGAAAAACAGAGCAAAGGCCAACAGGGCCGCGATGAATATTAATACTGCACAATTAGCAGTGCATGAAGAGGGGGAGAGAGATAGAGCGAGAAAGAAAAGTGGGTGAGCTCAAATAAATGTGCTCATATACACACTAGCGCTGTCGGAACAAATTTCACAGTTTGAATACACTTCAAATTTATATCATATTCACATTTTTTCGAAAAAACAAATATATACACTAGATTTGAATGTTTAAGATCCCAAGTTCTACTTTTAGTTACCTAACGCAAGTCTATATAGAAAAATGCGATACCTAAACTTTTGGGCTAAATGACCCTTGTAGCTTGGCAAATCTATCCATCAATGAAATTATGTATCAAATTTTCTAATTATAAAAACAAAGTATGTTTCCCAAAAGTGAAATTACATGCAAGTTGGTAACTTCCCACATTCACTTATAGGAGTCGCTTATTTTCTCTGGCTAAATCTTAAATGGTGTTCTATTGGGCTTATAGTGTCCAATAGTGCTGGTTCTACAGCGTCACCATGTTATTATACCTTATGTAGTGAGCATATATAGTGAAGAGGAAGCACTATGGGATTCGCCCTAACTGTGTTGGCGGATGTTCAGTGCATCTCAAGTAGCATAAGAAATAAAAACTAAAAATCGAGGTAAATATCAGTGACAATAAACATTAGTGTGGGTAAAAAATAAA
>JAOUQW010000015.1:9967332-9980899 GCA_028565825.1 Olivaichthys viedmensis
CAGCCATGATACAGCGCCCCTGGAGCAGGGAGGGTTAAGGGCCTTGCTCAAGGGCCCAACAGTAGCAGCTTGGCAGAACTGAGGCTTGAACCCACAACCTTCTGATCAGTAGCCCAGTGCCCTAACCACTGAGCCACCACTGCCCACGATAATGCACCACGATAAGTGCAGCCACAAAATACCCATAATGCAGTGCTTAGTTTGAGTCACGCGCACCCTTCACTAAGGAAAATAGCGAGCTAAGACAACAACGTGCCTTCAGACTTCACAAACGTGAGGAGCGGATTCATTGTTTTCTGAAGTGATTTCTACAGTCACATGTATTAGGTTTATAGTCGGCTCAGTTACTTTATTGATAATTGTGTGCATAGCGAGTTTGCTAACGTTGTGCGTGTCTTAATGCGGCGAAATGTGACGACTGTCGCAGAGTGATGAGCGAACCCGTGTAATGTAGTGTACGAAATCATTTACTTCAACCACAAATTCTGTTCCCTATAATAGTGTTCAATGTAGTCTTCCCGATTTTCCAATGTAGGAAATAGGGAGTAGGGGACCATTTCGAACACAAAGTCTGTGACAAAAGGTCAGTGAAAGAGACAGACAGTTTAGGAGAGAAAGACCAGTAGAGAGAAAATATGAGAGAGACTGTGAAAGAGCCTGCAAGAGAGATACTAAAGAAAGGGACTGCGACAGGCAGTGCAATAGAGACACAGTGAGAAAGAGACACAGAGACACTGCAAGAGACAGATTGTGTGAGACTGCGAAAGAGACACTGAACGCGACACTGCAAAAGATACACTCCAAGAGAGACACCAAGAGAAATGGACACAGAGACTGCAAGAGAGAGACCCTGCAAGAAAAAGGCAGACTGTGAAGACACACTGCGAAAGACAGAGAGAGATAGGAGAGACACTGTGAGAGAGAGAGAGAGAGACACTGCAAGAGTGTCACTCCAAAAGAGACACCAAGAGAAATGGACACAGAGACTGCGAGAGAGAGAGAAAGGCATTGCAAAAGAGAGACTTTGTACGAAAAAGAAAAAAAGAAAAACAGACTGTAAAGATACACTGCGAAAGACACCGAGACTGGAGAGACACTGTGAGCGAGCGAGAGAGAGAGTGCAAGAGAGACCGAGAGAGACACTGCGAGAGAGAGAGACACTGCGAGAGAGAGACACTGCGAGAGAGAGAGACACTGCGAGCGAGCAAGCGAGAGACACTGCAAGAGAGAAAATAAAAGAGACAGAAACTAAGCAAGAGATGAAAAGAGAGAAAAAATAAAAAAGAGAGATGGGGTTGTCACTGCATAGACCAAAAACATGGCTGTGGTTCCAAAAATTACACACATACGCGGGGGGGAGAAGGGGAGAGAGAGAGAGAGAGAGAGAGTCTCGCTCGCAGTGTCTCTCTGTGACACAGACAGACAGACAGACACACAAACAGACACACAGAGTAAATACACACAGGCACACGTGCCCAGGGGCGATTCATGTCCTACGAGTATTAATACAGCTAAACTAATAACAAACCCGTCGCCCAGCAACAGGTCGCTATTAGCTAATTAACAACCTAAACGAGGGCCTGTTCATTTGTGGCATCTGCCAACAGCTGGTTACGAGGAGGGGGGAGGGACCCTGAGGACACACACACACACACACACACACACAGATGCAGAAATTAAAATACAATTAGGAGAAAATTATCAATCCTAAAAACAGAGGATGTTACAGATGGTTCCCACAGTAGCATTCTAGGGTGTGGCTGCTGTTCTCGAACACACACGTGCACACACGCACAAGAACGCGCGCACACACACACGCGTGCGTGTATTGCTGGTGAATTTTCAGCTGATAAGAGTTAAGGAACTTGCATTGTGTGTCCAAACAGAAGGTGTTTCACATGCACTGTCTCACATAGACTCTAAAGCAGCGCCTATCCAGAGTGGAAATAAACACAGGTGAAACACACGCCAACAGCAGCCATACTGTGTGTGTTTCTTCCTAACACATAGATGTGTGTGTGTGGGTCTACTTCATTGACCCCGCCGTCGCCCCGTCTCTCACCAACCTCACTGTGTCCTACACAATAGTGCGAGGTGGACGAGCTGTCCCAGCCAATTAGACTGAGACAATACAGAGCTCCAGCTTCCTCTACACCCAGACCACCCAGATAGAGATAGAGAGAGAGAGAGAGAGAGACATATGGTGAATACCAGCTAGCTAGGTAAAGGTTTAGCAGCCACTATGAATCTTTCCTGGTAATCATGTTAACTGTCAGTGGCTACATCCCAAACCACATGCTTCCTACTAAAAGATAATAAGAAATGATATTTTTCTAAGAAGGAAAACGTATTACATTTCAATTGTTCTAGAACAGAATAGAAATTTGACATCTCTGGTTACCGGCTGGTTAATAACATTACTTTTTCATTTCGTGTAGCCGACAACTTAACAAGAATATGCACAAGACTATTGTTTATGTGTTACTGCCAAACTCCCAAATGCGTCTTTAACAACATCACATCTTATGTGTTTTACTTTAATGCATCAATTTAAGTGCGTTGTGTGTCCATGGCTGAAGGAGGAACCTGCATTACAGCGTTTCCAGCCTTTTTGATTGCACAATTTATTAAGCTTCCTATAAACATTTTCTAAACATTAAACTGCATGACAATAAAATCTGCCTTAGACACAACCGATAACGAAACGTATTCGTTGATCAATCCTAATATTCACGGTAGCGGCTACACACAGCAATAATATGCGCCTAATGTGTTTTCGCATTAAAACAGTCAAAATTGATAAGCTATTTATAATGACATTTTTGGGGTTTAGGCTATAGATTCATCAGGCAATCATGACCACAAGCATATAAGCTAATTAAACACGACAAAATTAGACCACCCAAATGCGTGACAGTAGCATAACAAAGACGCAGGTTTATTTTATCATTAAACGTAAATGGTGTTTTAAGTGTGCAGCGCACAGGTTACCTCACGTCTCGCACTAATTCTCCCTTGCAAATGGAATCAACCAAATTATATGAGAATATGAGCAGTAGCCTATAGGCAGGTTAATGACATTAGCTACAAGAAACGTCTCATGCACCTTCCTGGAATGATGCGCAGCTCTTTATCAAAACAGAGGAATCCCATTATTTCTTTCATCCACCTCTCATTTAACTTGTCCAGAGGATAATTTGATGACCGGTTTGCTGCCGCCATATACGCAGATTTATCCATTGTCAAATAAAAGGTTTCATGGCAATTCAGTTTAGCCTGGCATTATGTTTCCCCAGAATGATGCGCAACCCCATCCGTTGTCAAAACTGAGGAATTTCATTATATTAAGCAAAGCGGTTCACCCTTCCTAAAAAAAAAAAGTTACTAATCTCCTCCAGACAAATAAGTCATCAATAGATTTGCTCCCGCCATAGCTAGACCTACATTATCCAATTTTGGAGCAATTTACTGCTTTGTAGTCAAATTCCAAATCGCCTGCATGTGGGACAAAAGGTCCTTACACAAACACAACTGCCGGGTCTATATTAGGCCTGCATACATATGTTTTTTTGTTTGTTTTGTTTTTTAATATATTTTGTAGTTACTGATTTAGGATGTTGGGGCTGGAACACAAGAATCTAAACATTAAATTATTGGTTCTGCTCAGAATAAACCAATTTTTAAAAATAAATAAATAAAATAAAATCAATCAGTTTTTGGGCCATGCTAAATAGTATATCAAACATAGTACACCAGCTATAGTAGCTATGGTAACCTGTGGTCGCATACTATTTAGTATGGTAGCATGTGGTTTAAGGACATGGCCCATGACTATGTTCGACTGGCGCCCTTTTGATTACTGTGCATTTGTGCACTAGTTGTTGGAAATGCAGAGAGTCACATTTTCTTCTGCTGACTCGTTGGAAATTGGTGTAAAGCATTTGGATGGAAACAAACTCAATATATTACAACCACAGCACCTCTGTGACACTTCAACTTAAAAAAAAAAAAGAAGAAAAAAAAAGACAATCCAGTAATAATATAATCCATTGCAGAAAATAGGCTTTTGAGGAGCTACAATTAGACTATTCTTGACCTCAAAAGCTTTTAAAAACTAGCCATTTCTATCAGTCATCACACACGCTCGGCACTCGTCTGTTTGCAGCAGGGGGTTGGTGAGCCTATGTCACGGGAGCGCTGGGAGCCTTTAATAGGGCAGGAGGGAGGGATACATGCGTTCTTTAGCTCCTGTTCCTGAGGGGGGGGACACAGCCTTTTCCCAACTGTTCTAAAAGCCGCAGCGCTCCTCGCTCCCTCCACCCTCACAGGACAGAGCCAAGGAGAGCAGAGAGAAAGAGAGAGATGGAGGGAAATGGCACAAGTGCATGGCGTATTAATTCACAGAATCAAAAGTTGGAAACAAATCTCAGTGTTTATGCTACAAAGTACATCAACACAAATGGTTTTCCTTTTCTTTTTTCTTCCCTCACTTGCTCCATCCTCCCATCCCTCTCTCGGTCTCATTCTCTGAGTGGTTCTGTCCTGTGGTCAGCTGTAATCGATGGCCTGCTGGCACACACTGCCTTTCCTCGCTACTTGAACAGGAAAAAGAACAAGTGATGAAGAGAGGAATGAAAAGCTTGTATCCCTTCATTTCCTAGAGCAACCTTTAACAACTGGCGGCCCACATGACCAGCCACAAACGGAGCCAATATAACACTCAGCCTGTCCATGCATACATAAATATTATTCAACACAGCTAGTAGCCTAAACCGGACTATATTATTCAATCCTTTTGAAAATAATTCGAAAGCGCAATAACAACGTTTAAATTATGCTATTTAAATATGCTCTCATAATTTTAGGGATTATTTTAGGGAATTATCACATCCCACAAGGGGCCGCAGCCCACAGGTTTTTAAAAAAACACTGGCCTGTTGGAGTGGAGAGGACAAACTGAAAAGCTTTATTTCAGAGGCAGTGCTGAACTAACTGTAGTAGATGAAGATGACAGAGATTCATGATGTGATGAGCGCTTTATTAGTATGTTTGTCACTGTAATGAAAATCTTATTTTGCCGAGAGCAGAAGCGGATCATCCATAACCCGACTGGGCTGTGAGAAAGTGGGTCTGGAACAGTAGCGAGCTATTTTTACTTTCCTACGATCAGAACATCGGTGGAAGGCGATGCTAGAACTGACAATAATTGGGAAACTTTAGCCATAACAGAGGAACAAATGTGTCTGGAATTTCACCTTAGGTGCCATTTTAGATCCATTAGCTCTGCTGTTTTAGCTCGTTACCTAACGCTCACCCACATGCATATGCAAAAGTGCATTACTGGATGTTTCATTCACCATTTTTATGCAAATTTTGAAAGACCTGCAGAAAAATGTGTAAACATTGTGGAAAACAAGAAAAAAGGTTTACACTTAGCTGAGGTGGAAACATTGGCGTATCAAATGGAAAGAAAAGAAAATGGATAAAGCGTGACTGAAATATTTGTTTCTAACAAATGTAGCGAGTGTGCTCGAGTCTCTGTCACTGTGTGTACGTCTCCCGCTTTTTTGATTGCATCATCTTGTTGCACCCACTCCAGTACATTCACATAAGAGCAGTCAATGAAAACACAAACAGTTTAATTTTTCTTTTGGGGGGGAAATTCAGCTAAAATTGGATCAACGTTATTAAATAAAGAACTGTGCAAATACAAAAAAGCATTCTGCTGGTCATTAAATGTTGCATTCTGAAGCAATGCTTCTTTCAGGAACAGTCTCGACCAGCCTGGGGCTCAAAACTCATACACAACCCAGAGATACTTCATTTCTGTACTTAAGGACGTTTTGGGAATATTTATACGCTGCTTGAGTATACACTTGTTAAAATCAACCCAAATGTATATATTCACTACATTTTCAAAGCAAATGGCTACTTTTAGAAATTTCCCCTGACACATTTGCTAGGGTTGGGGACGCCCAAGTTGACCGAGGTAAGAAATTTGTTAGATCGGTTCTTGTTATTATTATTTGTCCGTGTTTCCATGTGGAACACCAGCTTTTGTTAGAAAGTATGCAATTTTAGCATAAGGTGACATTTTATGGCTTGAAAATCCTGAATGAAGTCCTGTCGAGTTACCTCATGTTAGCTAGCTGGTTTGTGTTAGCAAACGCTGAAGACTGCAGTGGACTGATCGAAGTGTGTTAAAGAAAACAGTTCAGTCTCCAACTTGGTCGCTTGTGACCAGCAGAAATCAACAAATTCGCACACACACACACACACACACACACACACACACACACACACACACACACAGTCAGTGAATCACTCGGCTAAATGAGGTAGTTGCTAAGTACTAGCACCCTCCCCACTGCACTAGCTTTGCTAATGTCGCCATGGTAATGACCAGCTCGTACTGTACGGATGATATGAGAATGCCCCTTGTGATTTCAGCTCTGTACATCTTGAACTTATTTCTTTTATATTCTAGTCCCTGTAATAAATCTAGCATTCATATAAAGCCACTGTAGAGTTACGAATATTGAAAAGCATGCGGTGTTTGTCTTTATTATAAATAGTTTTATTATCACAACATTGTACTGTTTGACGGAAAAGAAGTTAATCTGGACTTGTTTGTAGGAAAAAGTTATTTGACCATATATAAAGCCCCATGGAAAAATCCTACCACTTTTTACATTTTTTATTTTATTTTTTTTTTTTACTCTTTTCAGTACTTAAGTACGCGTCACATCAGATTCTTTAAACCTTCTACTCGAGTAGTTTTCTCGTGGGTTAATTGAGTTTTACTTGAGTTAACTTTGTACTTGATACAACACTGACAGAACCGCAAAAGTCTTCTGTCCCCATCATCGCACACACAGGCGCACACACACAAACACACGCACACACAACCTGTGTTCTCTTTTCAGTAACCCATTGGGAAGATGATGCAACAGAGGGCAAAGCTCAGAGAAATCAGTATTATTCAGAAGCTATTTTTCCTTTCATCCCTCTCTCATGTGCCCTCCATTCTCCCCACTCCGTCACCCAGGTCTGTGTGAGCACCGGACTCTGAGAGAAAGATATAAGGAGCGCTAGAAACGGTAATAATAACACGCGCACACACCCTGCGGGAGCCCTTGCGCAGTACCTTGTGGCTGAAAGCTTTGACCTACCCTGTAAGAGAGGGCACAACCGATTACAGGCCTCTTCTGGTAAGAGCCAAGCAATCGAAAAATCATTCATCCAATAGACATGCACACGCACACACACCTGCGCACACACCCGTACGTCTCAACCCATTTCCAGCAAGAGCTGCCAACAACAAATCAGAGAACAGCACCTCAACACAGAGAGCAAAATAAACGCCGTATGTATGCACGCTTCTACGGGGAATGTGGAGTTCTGTCACGCCGCATTGCATTTTGGGGTAGTATCGGCCTCTTGGGAAGCATTCGGCGTCTGTTGCTGTTTGCTTTACATTGAACACTTACAAAATCATAAGTTAATGGAAAAAGAAAGAAGGAGCAGGATTATGCTGGTATAAACTAAACCTGGAGGCCAAACTACAGTATCTGAAGACAAAACAAAGCTGTTCGGCCTTCCACTGACGGGGAGTTGAACCTGATTCACCAGAATCTGAAAGAGCTATACAGCTGAAAGAGAAAACATGCCCAATTTGATGCAGAGTTGTAATTATAATTGTTAAATGATCATTATCATTTTACTCAATACTGAAATCACGACGATGTAATCACAATTACTCTGCCAATTTGGGAACAAAATAGTTTTATCGCACTTTATCATTTTAAATAAACAGAAAACAGCCTCTACTTGGATGAATCTCTGAATTACGATAAGACTGCTGCTGAGCTTGTTAGCTCGTGTCCTTGATCATATTGTGCTCGATTCATCTGCACTAATCACTTAAAAGACAAAATTCTTCTTTGTCCGTAATCTTTCACTAAAGTGCAGCGACTTTGTCACGCCTCTAAATAGCCTCTGATTTTTTTGATAACGTCACGGTAGAATTGCGGGTTATTATATTTTTTATCATTTTATGTCGTGTTTTACCTCCCCCTTCCCCCCTGAGTTAGCTCATGCTCACAGCGATACTGATTAACTTTTCACAAACCAATCAAATCCCGATGGATAAAACCAAAGTCCCGCCCACCCAAATATGCCGTTTCATACGACTGTGTTTTGATTCTTAAAAATTCCACAAGGAATCCAAATACACAATTCACTCCAAGTAGGAATCCAATCCACTAAAAAGCCACGGACAGGGCACAACAGAAGACGCACATACAGAAATGCTCCTCCCTTGCTTGGTTGACTCCCTCCCTGTATCATCCTAATGAAGATGGATTCATCCAATCTGTTTTCTGACACCAACACAAGAACAGGCCTAGCCATCCCTTCACGTGTCATCCTCTCTTCCTCTGGTGCTCTTCCGTCCGTGTGCTTTGTGGATCTCTCTTTCTCCGGTCTGGTGCAGGCCAGGCCACGATGGTGCACAGCTCGGGGAAGAGGAAAAAGGGCAAGAAATTTGTCACCTCCTTGAACGAGGGCCTGAGCAGAGAAACAATATCATTAATCTCCTGACATTTCAATATTGTATTCTAGTGGAAACCTGGCAGCTCATTAGTCTAGTAAAGGGAGAAGGGAACATGGTAATCAATAGAACAAGCTTTCAACAGGACTGTGAGTTATACTGCAGTGTGAAGATGCACTTGCCCTGTAGCTGATATGATAAAAGTGCCTTAACTAATTACGGCTGTGTGACGAGGATGGAGAGCTATTCAATGCTGCATTGAACACTTCATCACGAGTGACTAGAGCTCAGCAGAACAGCCGTCAGAGATGAGCACGCTAGGATCAGGCGAACTGATTTGTATGAACTCGAACAAGCAAGGGAGATGTGGCTGGATTTCATTTGATTTCATACGAATGAAGTCGTAACTCGTAACCCTGCGTTCATTTTCTATGTAAGTGTGCGACACGGAGCCGAACCAATTCTACGGTGTCTGTTGTCCCCCAAAACTTCTACTCTCACAACTTTAGTTCCTACCTGCTTTTAGTCCCCATTCAACCCCCGCAATGTGCGTCGTGCCACAAGTCTATGAACTGACTGGAATGTGTTGCGTTTAAACATTCATATCAGTGAGTAGGGTTTTTCCTTTCGGAAAAACGGGAGAAAAAACCCCCACTGGTGACCGCTATATCAGCAGCCTTCTGAACCTACTTGTCCGCCGGGCGCCTTGGCTTGTGATTTGTCCACCCCTGATATACAGATGGGTGACAAATGAAAGGAAAAAGCTGAATAAATGAGTGTATCCACAGGGCACGAGGGGTCACTGAATGGTTTGATGAGTATGAAAGTGATGTAAATCATATGCTCTGGCCTTCACAGTCACCAGATTCTCAACCCAGTTGAACACCTGTGGGAGATTTTGGAGCGACGTGTTAGACAGCGGCTCTCCACCATCATCATCATCAAAACACCAACTGAGGGAATATCTTTAGGAAGAACGAACGGTTCTCCATCGGTTCCTCCAGTACAGTTCCAGAGACGTGTAGAATCTACGCCAAGGAATATCACAGCTGTTCTGGAGGCTCGTGGTGGTCCAAAACACCTCACTAACACACTTTATGTTGGGTCCTTTCATTTGTTACCCGTCTGTAATACCATTGCTTATAAAACCGTCACATAGACTGATGTGTTGAACAAAATAATTGCTAACTCACTAGTTGGCTTTTACGGAGTGCAAAATTCATCCTTCTCCCCCATTCGATGGAATCAAACAAGCGCCAGAATGATACCGATGCATAAACACGATTCAAATCGAAATCTGTTCTCGTTGCCAGAGATGTGCACATAGCGTTCGCGAACCTGGCGACACCTTGAGCGCGCCTTCAACCACCTCGCCTCGACTCGAACGATTAGCGAGGAGCGTCTCTTACAACTTGCTCTCCTCTTCGTGGAAAGGAAAGCAGCTGAAAATACAGATCTAAAAAGAGTTACTGACAGCTTCGCAATAATGAATCAGAGTCAGAATCAGAATCAGAATCGGAATTGCTTATTTCGCCAGGTACAAGATGTACAAGGAATGTATTTTGGCGCTGGCGTCACATAAATTAAATACAACAATATAATACAGTATAACAATTCCAATTCAATACAGTACAGTGCGAAATGCAGTAAAGCTAAAGAAAACGTTAACGTGACAAGAAATTGTTGATTTATCAAGTGTTTTGGGGCAATTAACCAGCTACTCTTTTTACGGCCCAAATGGAAAGAGTTGGGTAAGTCTTTAGCTAGGTGACCTCACTATCTACAGTGGCTTCTTTTACTATTTGCTATTATTTGTTTCGACGGTCTATTGATATGCTGAATGACTACTTGTCTAATTACCACTGGCTCCATTGTTGTGATGATGTGATCTTATTGTTTCAATGTTGCAATAACAGAATTTATGACTTATTCAATCAATTGCTTTAGTCTTACATATAACGTATGACTTCACAATGATTACTAGCCGTCTGAGGACCTATAATGAATATCCTATCCCCACAAAAAAAATCAATGTAATATAAATAAGACATTTAGAACTTTTAAATAAAGTTTTTCATGTTACTGGCTTTTTTGTTTTTGCGTTCAGATCTCTATAAATCTGAAGTCAACGTGGCATTCAGCCCAAATTTCTATCTTCAGTGGTTTATAAAATGGAGCTCTCGGACTAAAACTTCTGTTATTCAGAAATCCAAGACTATGGCTTTAAGGGGATGAAGAAAGAGAAAACAGTCATTTCGCTGAGTCAACCAGACAAAATGGAAAGGATATCTGACGCCCATGTTTATCCACAGAGAGAGGCCTGCGATGCGGGGACGTGATCCGGTTCCTGTCCCGATACACGCGGTCCACCAAGCCGTGGTGCCGAGTCGTTCGACTGGTATCCAAAACTGTAGTCTGAAAAGCAATCTGATAAGTTTAGGAAATCTATCTTCATGGGCAACACATTCACTGAAACTGAACACAACATCCTTGATTTGTTTTTGCTCCAATGGCAAGCGTAGCTGGCCAAATAAAAACGCATCTCTTTAGTCGAGGATGGGCTGGCAATATGACAGCATAAAAGCAATGAAACCATCACAAAGTTCTGTCCATAGTCTTGCTAACGTTTTATAAATGAAAAGCAAAGAAAGGTAGTGATGAACACCTCCACACATCTCAACAATAATGATACGCAGATCCACTGACTACCCATGGTGGGATGTATTTGAGAGTCTCATACTTCTGCTTTTTGGCATTATTGGAGGGTAGGATCTTGATGTGAATTATATGGTGTACGATGTCTTTAAATGGGCCGCTGCCATAAAAAAGTAATAGATGAAAGATCCAGGCAACATGGGATCCTAATATTTGAATGAGGAAAGCACTTAATTGTAAGTAAGTGAATGAGGAAAAGCAAGTTTAAAACAATTGTAAGTAAGTGCATAAACTAGAACATGGTGGTGAAAAATAAAACTTGTGCATCGATACTGTTTGGATTTACCTATTATTCAGCTGATGTGCAGGTTTCCACAGATTAGATTAAGTCTCAGATTGACAACATTAAGCATAACGTACATAGATATTCTCAAAATAGATCAACAGTGCTTGTCCGAATGTTTCCAGATATATGGGTCAATATCCAAGGTGGAAACCGACCAAAACAGCGACAAAAACCAAAATAATTTTCCATCCGATACAGTTTCTAAAGGGCTCACCTGAAAAGGCAGGTCAGTGTTGCTATTTCCAATCTGATTGACATTGGGCAGTGAACCTCCATAGCACTGAGCCCGATTCTGGCCCAGTTGCAAATACTGGGTCTTCTGTAACTGCAGCTGTGCAAAATAAAAGCGCATGAATGAGTGCCAGAGTGAATGACAGCATGAATGCATGAATGAACGGAACCGAACTCAAAACACCATCATGGCCAACGAAGTCAAAAGAATCTGATGTATAGCGAGAAAAAGCAGATCAGTGGGGCTTTTTTCCCCAGTTTATGGCAACCAGGAGCTTTTGGCTTTGTTACGATCACTATGGTGTGGATTTTTTAAATTTTTTTATTTTATTGGGTGGGGGGTAAAGTTTAAGAATGAGAAAGCAGAATAAGATCCTGGCCTTGCCAGCCAAGAACGACGTGACACAAACTATAATAGATATATATATATATATATATATACACACACACACACACACACACACACACACACACACACACACACCCTAAGACCAACTAGAACGATGTCTCGGGTCTAGTATCATTTCTATACACATATGCTTTAAATAATAATCAGCTGTATGTAAACGACGTGAGCGAGGGCGCATGCTGGAAGTCACCGTGCAGATGTGCAGCACATCTGCAGCCCATTTCGTCGCGCGGACTCGCTTGCCCGCATCCGCACATTACTCTGCGCGGGCGCGCGCGCGTCTCAGCATTGAAACGGCGTCCGTTTAAACGGGACGCGCAGCGTTTGCCTTTCTGTCCGACCGTGCTCTAATAACGGACGCTAAACGGACGCTAAACGGCCGGAAGGTCGCGGAAGCGTACCGTTACGCTCCAGCCTGTGATGGCCAGAGCTGCTACCGCCAGCTTAGCGCAGCAGCTAGTCAGATGCGCCGGAAAAGCACGACCCGCCGTGAAAAAGCCGCTCGGCACGTACCCGTGCGGCTCGAGTGATGCTCAGGTCCTTCATGACTTCCTCGAACGCCGCCGTCTCCTCCGCCTGCTTTTGGTTGTGCAGCGCAATCTTCTCGCTGAATTTTCGCGGATTGTTTGAGGTCGCCATCTTCCGTTCTTCTCCAAAACAGACCCTTTGCGCCAGACGTACGCGGCGCCGTCGCGTCGTCACCGCGCGGAGGATGTTGGGCGCTGAAGTCCGCCGTGCCAGAAATGTAGGCCGACGCTGTGGTGACACTCAAAACGCGCAAGCAACGCGAATACACAGCGAATATTAGTCGATCAATCCGAGAAATCGACGATTTTACGCAGGGGCGTGGCTGCAGGGGCGTGGCTGCAGGGGCGTGGCACAATGTGCAGCTGCCACTCATATTGCTATCAAGGACTTTTTCTTGCAATTCACCCAGGCTTAATGAATCATATATGGCCCCTGTTGTATAATTAATCTAAATCATCATTGCAACGTTGGCCAAATCCCCTGAGTGTTGGGAACTATAGAGCAGCTAGGAAGCCATCCGTTTGCACCAAGGATTATTCTCGAAATGCACCTTCTTTCAAATAAATCATTGGGTAGCACAGTGCCACCCCTGCCTGTGCTCATGATCCCACCCTTTGCCACCCCATGTCTGAAAACCTGGAACTGTCACTGAGTTTATGTCCAGGTGCTAAATAATTACTGCACAGATCCTGTAAGCTGCTGTTGGGTGTCTCATTAGCCTGAAGTCTCAAGAGGGGTCTTTCAAATGTTGAGCAATTAGTTTGTTATAGAAATAATAATATACAGTCAAGCCGGAAAGTCTGCACACCCCTTTCACCTTCTCCACGTTTCATTACATTACAGACTT
>JAOUQW010000015.1:10018536-10029379 GCA_028565825.1 Olivaichthys viedmensis
TGACAGAAAGGCTACGGTAACTCAGAAAACCACTCTGTACAATTGTGGTGAGCAGAAAAGCATCTCAGAATACACAACGCGTAGAACCTTGAGGCGGATGGGTTACAAAGGGAGGCCCTACCCAGTATTAGTATATTAGCACCTAATAAAGTGCTCGATGAGTGTATATTATACTATTAGCTTTCTCAAGACTGTGATTACTATTAACATATCACTGAGGATAACTCTCTTGGATTATTAAATGTTTGTGGATAGTAGATGTGTAAATGTTTTAACAAAAGCACAGTTTTTAAAAGCTGTTGGTGTTGCAGTAGGTTTTTATTTGCCTGTGTTACCTTCAGCCTCTCCCTTTTTAGTTATGCTGTAATAGCTAGACTTGCCGGAGTCCTCGCTTGCACTGTGATCACCATATACACCCTGTTTAAGGTATTGTATGCTTCTATCGTTCGTAACAATGTGTTTTCTTTGTCTGTCGAGTTGTGCGTGCACTCCTGCTGCCCAATGTGATGCCGGTGCAAAATGCTGATACACTTCTCCTGCTGAGGCTGCTCTCGCCCTCCAGATCTGTCTGATACGACACTGGTGCATGATCCTGATGCACTCCTGCTTCTGTTCCTCATGCTTCTCATCTTGGAGTATTTTGCACTGATGATTCACCTTCTTGCTGCAGTGAATAATCTCACTAGGATGCCCCAGAGACTTGCATTTTCCAAGAACTCTTTACTGTGATTATAAGCTCTTGCAGTCCACCTAAACCTCTCTTATGCTCATATGAAGACTCCTATTTGCAATATGCTTATTTCTATACCTGTATATTTTAACACATTTAGTATTTTTTGCTTTTTGTCCATATAATCCAAATCCCACGGTGACAACTCTGGTGTGGGAGGTGGGGAAGGAGGACTGGAGGCAGGCGGTTCTGATAACAAGCTTCTCTTTATTGCTTTATTGCAACTCAAAAATTCACAAATAAAAATATGTCCACGGTTTTCTGCTGCAGACCATGCCCTTTATGTCCGGGTTTGTCTCACGCTCGCTCTCTCGAGAAACAGGCATATAAGTAGGCAGCCAGAAATAACCCACAGGTTAAACCACTATCTCGTTACCTGCTACCTCACGGTTCCTCCTCGTTCCATCAACAGCCGACGCTCGACCACGCCCCCCACTGCCACACCCACTATCTGTTGTCACCCAGAAGAGGACAGGTTCCCTTATGAGTCTGGTTCCTCTCAGGGTTTCTTCCTTATGCCATCTCATGGAGTTTTTCCTTGTCACTGTTGTCTCTGGCTTGCTCATTAGGGCTCTAGATCTACATCCGGATTTCTGTAAAGCTGATTTGTGACAATGTCCATTGTTAAAAGCACTATGCAAATAAATAATTTAATTAAATTTTAAGCAACCTCTGAAACACTGCAGGTCAATTGATTAGGGAGAAAGAATTATTTGGGGGAGTAAAAATAAGAAAGGATGACTTGAAATATTTCAGTGATATATCTTCTAACAATGTCATTTGTATATTCAAATAGCACATTTTATATTAATATCCAAGGAATATAGTGCACAAAATTGCACAGGAGCCCGAAAGTAGTAAAGATGTCATTCAGTCTTAACAGCTTCACTAATTTTGTGTCAGTCAATGTGATCATTTTTAGATGGGAAGCAACTGCAGCTTAAATGATTGAGAGCAGTAGTTTTTTGATTCTCATACATTTGCTATGGTTGTTTAATAGATAGTAATAGTGATTATAAAAAGCTAACATGGTGTTTCTAATTGAAATGTGAACACGTGAGAAAGAATAGCAAAGTAGGGAAATATCTCTTTTTATTTTGACAAATTTAAAAACAGAATAACTGTGCTTGCACGCTTGTATGTGTGTGTGTGTGTGTGTGTGTGTGTGTGTGTTTGTATGTCTGTCTTTGTGTGTGTATGAAAAGGATGCCAATCCCACTCCAAACGATGGTTTTGGTTTTCAGCACTCTAGCCCACAATCACGCGGCCTTGGCTGTCCTATATACTCCATAATTTTCTCAGCATCAGAGACACACACACACACACACACACACACGGTATGGCTCTGTTGCAATGTACTGGAAAATAATCCCTTTTTGGTCAATATGGAAGCTTATTCAAGCTCTTTCATAAATACATAAATCTTCTTCAAAGGCTAAACCATTGCGCCAATGACTATTAAACTGCAATAGTTTATTAGAGAAAATTCCAGTATTAGACCCCAACATGCATTTAGGTGGTGACTTCCCCATGTTTACCAGACTGAGCGAATAATCCTTTAAATCTCACATTAGAGTCTTTACCCAGCATGATCGAACCGTTCAGAAGATTAACGCTGATACTTCCCAACTGGATGTTAGCCATACTGCCCTTCATAATCTAATAACCGTGTCCATACACTTCCAAATGGAATGGGCTATACCAGCTTTATCTGATGACCTTGTCCAACTATCCCTTTGCCACTATTCTTTAGTCCAGCACTGCATATTGCCTGAGCATGAGGATTTCTATGTTGTAGCTCCACCTATTTCTTATTCAGCTGACATCATCCAGCTGACTCCTTGAAGCAGACAGTACAAACACCCAAAGAGCCAGCCCTCTTCCAAAGCTCAGTAAGACTGAAAATTAGATTAGAGCTGCCCCTGGAATGTAAATATTTCACACTGGTGATATGCACAGTAGTGAGATTTTCAAAAAAGCGGAATGCAAAATGATCAACAATACCTATAAAAGCACAAAAGAGGGGCTTCATTAGAGTAAAACACACCATTTGACTGATATTCAACATTAGCTTGTGGCCGATTTCACCTGTGAATTGGTTTGATCCACTTAGGCCATGGTGACTAATCATTCTGCGTAGATGTCAAAAAGTGGAGTGTATAAATGATCCATTAGATTCAGTCTGTATTTTCACGTGTAGCTAAATGTCATGCCTCATACCCTCAATCACATTCAATATCCATGCTAGTGAGCCGAGACTTTTCAGGGTGAGGAGGTCAATACAGTCCCATTAGATCACTGGGCAAAAGCTGAATATATCAACTTGTTTTTTTGACTGAGAAACCAACCAGCAGGCCATCGAGATTTAATATTAGGGAACACACCGATTGTTTGTTCAATTCCTGCAGATGCAGGTGATAGAGCAATCTGTAGCAAAAGCTCCAGATACCACCTTAGAAACGTCAGAATGACCCAGAGACTGTTGGGAGAGAGAGAATGAGAGCAAGAAGAGAAGCAACAAAAAGTGAGAAATTCGAACAGGGCAGGGGCAAGAGAAAACTGAGAGATAAGACCAGGAGAAAGAAGGCCAAGAAGAATAAGGACTGTTTTTCTTTCTTGCACTTCTTTTCTTTGCCCATTTCTTATCTCTGCGGCCTCTTTTCCTTCGGCGGTTGATTGAGGGACTTCTTATCTGTCCATCATCCCCAGGGACGAGAGGAGGGGATGTGGCGTCACTCCACACAGCTCCAGAAAATAAGAGCGAGCAGAGAAAGAGACGACGGATGATAGCATTCCTCTGGCTGAAAAAGCATCGCACCCAGAGAACACCGAGCCATTAGAGTGCATTACAATAGCATTTTAGACGAAGATACGAGCTCATAACGACGTACAATAGCCAGTAGGCAGAGCCCAAATGGGTAGCATGTGACGACATAATTCCATTACAATGTGGTCATGAATTTGAGATTGACGTGAATAAATACTACTCAATGTAGCCTTTAAATAGCATAGCAAAAAAAGGGTCTCCGATTTAAATATGCATGTGAATACATCTAAAATATATAGGAAGAGAACCCGATTCTGCACGTTCTCTCTACTGTATCACTGTGCAAAGTGTTATCCAAATCAATTTAAGATCGGTAAATACGTTCGTGACATAAGCAGGCACAACCACAATCAAATGACGGGCTTGCCAGATGAAGAATCTAATTTTGCTCTCAACTGTACAAATCATATCATGCACTGAGAACAGATGTCAATTTAAAAACAACAGTAGAGCGCAGAGACAGCGAGCTCATTTAGGCATGCCATTTGCGCACTGAATGTGATTGTGTGTATGTACGGGCATGAGACAGAGAGAGAGAAAATGGGGAGAGGCAGAAACCTGTAGGAGATTGTCTCAACACTCATTCCTCTTCATTTGAGAGGTTCAGTCTTGACGTAGCCGACCGTAAATTTCACAACAAATTGCATCTGCGCACTCGCGTTGTTATCTGGCACAGTAATGGGCGAAATGCTATCACTGCTCAAGCCCAACACACACAACCATTTATAGCGAGTGGAGTTACCGCACAATGATGTGCAGAGAGAAAGCTCAACAATGATGGAGAGAGAAAGATGGGGAGAAACGGATTGGGGTAGGTATCACACCCGCGCTACGCTACAGTGCCTGAAGAATGACTGACAGCTGGGAAAATGGTCAATTCTCTTCCCTTGATAAAAAAAAAATGAAATAAAATTCTCCTCCTTCTCCAATTTCCCTAAAAGCATTCTTGATTCGTCTGACTCGCCAAATTTCAATTTCCTTCCTCCTTTTTTAAAACACTTTTTTTTATTTGCAATTCCTTTTCGATGTCTAGATGCGACTCGGATTCAAAAACACAAATGAAAATTTATACAAATAGGCAGGAGAGAGGTGCTGGCATTGCGTCTGATGAAAAGAAGGAAGAAGACATGACAAGGATGCAAATTGTATGACGGAGACTGCATATGGGAAATGAAGAGATTTGGCAGGGAACGGTTTTATTTCGCCTCCTTTCCCTTCTCCATTTGTCTGACCCCAAGGACGTCACCCTGCCCCAACATCCAGCCTGTTCTCAAGTACTCTCATAAGCACTTGAACCACCCCTCCCAACACACACACACACACACACACACACACAGAGAGAAAACTCCTCACATACCCAGACGGAGCCCCTGGACAGGCCGCTAAACCTGTCTCCTTAGATAATGGGGTGTGGTGGCACGGCCGGCTGCTGATTTATTGCTTGTGGCATATCAATTACAGCACTTGCTTCACAGAGAGCAGAGCGAGAGAGAAAATACTGCTCAAAAACACACATACACAGACAATATAACACTAAACGCTATGCTCACACAGGCTGTACAGTTTCTCCATGCGTGCGCACACACAAATACTCGCTCATTTCCACATACACACCCAATTCAAAACAGGTGATAATGCATCGACAATTTCAGAAATAACCAGAAATTCTAACTAACACTCTTCTGTTTACGCACAGAGACACGCACGCACACACACAGAGTTAATAACATCGTAAACGTACTGCAGCATTTCAGTGGTCTGATAAGATTCACAATCTCTCGACTCAGTGAGAAGGAAAAGCGGATGGATACAAAAGTGGCAAACACAGGAAGTAGCTGGTCAGCAGTGAGACGGTCATTACACAGCCCACTATCCCAGTAATTAAACTAAATGAGGATGGGATAAAAAGTCAGGCACAAACACACGCATTCCACTGAACAGGACTAGAACACTGTCCTCATCTGTTACACAGTGAGAGAATTCACCAGGGCACAACTGCTGTATAGCTTCCAGCGTGACCACTGTGTGTGTATGTCTAGGTTGTGCCTGAGAGGACAGCTGCCCTGAATACCCCAAACAGATGCATTGATGTTTTATTCCATGTGACTCCCAATCATGAACCATTCACTCACACACACACACACACACACACACACACACACACACACACACACACACACGCACCTGTGTTTGCAGCCATAAACAGGATTAAACTGTAACACACGGCATGTCGCAGAAAGGACCATGTGTGTGTTAGGGCTGAACAATATATTGTTTGGTAATCATTATGGCAATACTGGTCTTCGGACCAATCTCTGAGGTTCCAGATAAGCATCATAGCATTGGCGTAATTTTTTATCAAATTAAAGGAATACTCTAGCGTTTTTACAACCTAATAGCAACTCAACAGCTTAAGTGCTATTAACATGGACAAGAATGCCGACATGTTTCTCTGCACTGAAAAAACGAACGGAGAAACCCATTTACTGGAAAGTCACTTATAATGGAAGTATAAGGGCAGTTGTTGGGGCAGTCAATAAACAGTTATGCAAAACACATTTTTGTAGAACGCCTTCATGAATCCTTCAGTCAATGGGTATTTGTAAATAAAATAAAATATTTTTTAGGAGGGAAGAATGTGTGTGGGTCTGATGGCACATGGATACCGTAAAACCTTTTGGTAAGGTGCAAGTAACCTGAATGACTTTTTACTGTATTGCTCCAGTGCTGGAGGCTGGATAAAACACATCCTCTCATGTCGGTCTCATCCTTAGACCTTTATTGTTTAAGCAATTTGGTCTAAAGTCCAATTGCTGTGGTTTTTAATATGCGTTTTATAGTTGCATATTTGAAACATTTATTGACGGAGTTCAACAAGTGCCCTTAGACCTCCATTATAAGTGAGATTTAAGTAAATGGTTTTTCCATTCTTTTTGTCAGGGAAAGGAAACGTGTCAAAATCTTTGTCCATGCTAATCACACATACGCTACAGATGCACTGGATAGAGATGAGGTTAAAAAACGCTGGAGTACTCCTTTAACGCTGTGTGACACTTCACAGGTTTACCGGTTCGTTTTAATATATTGCAAGTCAACACTCAGCGTGTAGCAATGTAATAGTTTTTGGAGGTGCGCGAGTGGTCCGAAAGGCCTTTTCCTCAGGTCACACTTACAATGTTTGTGCTCGAGAACAGAGGAGTGACAGGGTTTCAGAGGGAGGAAGAGAAAAGGGGAGGAGCCGAGGGAGGGAAAGAGAAGTCTGAAACAGGTGTGCTCCCCTTCATCTACCCTCCCTTTGCCCCTATAGAGAGCCTCCACTCCTCCACCCTCCCTCTCTCATTCAAACCACTACAGAGTGAAAAGTTTTCTGCCTCAAACAGAGAAAAATGAAGAAAGACAATGAGTGTGTGACTGGTTCTCCTAAATTAGCCTACATTTGGAAACTTGCGCAAGCACACGCAATCACAATACGCATACTTGTGTGTGCCTTGAACACCGCTGTATACACATGCCCACCCACACATACGTAAATTTATGCATACACAGCCCACAAGAACAGACCACTCATTGTCTTGAGGTCTTTTTTTTTTTTTGGCTTTGTGCGCATTTGCGTTACATGAGTGTGCCGGTGTGTGTGTGTGTGCGGTGCACGGCGTTATGTCTGCTTGGACTTTATGAATTTTGAAGACAGAAATGCGGGCGCGCAAGAAGTGCACTATTCATCCCCACGCTTCAAATCTGTGTAATATCATTATCTCACCCAAATATCATGTGCATCACGCTCAAGGCTTCCATTCATTGCTCATGAACAAAGCTGCTTTCGTCTGCGCACTATAAGCCTGTCTTTATGAACATGTGGTGCAGAAGAGACACAAGGCCCGAGGGGAGGGGAGACGCATCGGAGAGTGGGAAAAAAACGAAGAACGTGATGTGAACTTCGCTGTTAGGATGCAGATCTGCAAACCGCAGCCCATCCTACACACACACACACAACTTTTATTACTGTAAACGCAAACCATGTGTTTGTGTACGTGAGAGAGGGAGAGAGAGAGAGAGAGAGAGAGAGAGAGAGAGACAGATACAGACACCCTCTGGAAATCAATCTTAGGGGTGACCCCGGCATTTACTCTGTTATCACTGCTCCACTGCCTCTCCTGTCAATTTGGTCAATCTATAGAACCTGCTCACACACATACACATACATAGCCCTATACAAAATGACCTCATCCAGACACCTGTATTACTGTTCAGGTTATCCCTAGATAGGAAATTTGCATTTCCACCATGGAACGGTGGCTATGTTAAAACCCACTTTCAGGTTCCATTTGCATTCTGTGGCTTATCTCCTCCACTTCGGCTCTGAGCCAGGGCATTTGCGCACCTCTGCCTCTCACATACAAACGCAGCAGAGGAATGGTGCAGGGCCTCTAATAAAATAAAAAAAATAAAAAAACACCTCAATCATCCTGAACTGTCCCACTGTGCTGCAAACAATCAGTCTCAGCTGCCCAGAACTCCCTGACCTGTGGACTTCCACTTCCTTAACTGTTATGGCGTTTGCTTTAGGGCACTGTTTAGTTGGTTAACAGTCTGAAGGAGAGGAGAGGAACAGAGAGGAGGACGGAAGACGAGTGAAGGGGCGGCTTGTGTGAATACACACTCGCTCACTCTCACGGAGACAAGCGCACACATTCTTCTCTCCGTTTCCTGTTTTCCAAGGACAGTCGGCACACATACGCGTGCAGTGAAGCATATACACCACTACACGCATCCCTGGCCCTCTGTGTGTGTGTGAGAGAGAGAGAAAGAGTGAGAGGAGGACACAGAGGCAAGACCTATTTACTTTGCTAAGTCCTACAAACTGAACAGGGTCTTCCTTCATTGGCCATCAGAAAGGGGTGGGGTGTTGAGAGAAAGAGAAACATGAGCTGGGAGATAAGCACTGAGGGAGCGATGGAGCACCACGGAGAATGATGGACAAGAATGCGGTGGGGGGGGTGGGGGGGGGGGGGTGAGAAAAGGAAAAATAACTAAAAAAATTCAAGCCACTGAAACCATATACAGACTCATCATCAGTGTCTGTTACGTCCATTTAGTGTCAATTATAAGCAAATGATCAACCTAAGCTACAAACACACACCCACATACACACGACTGATACACCGACCTCATGCTCATTTCCTAGGGTGATAGACAGGTGACGGAGACAGACAAGAAAGTGTGTGTGTGTGTGTGTGTGTGTGTGTGTGTGTGTGTGGCCAAATCAGGGAGCAGAAAGAATTTCCCTGATTTTTTTCAGCACCAATCTTAAAACTTTCTTTTTGACCTTTACAGACAAATAATTCAATTTCCTGTGTGTGTGTGTGTTGCCAAAGCGCCACTCAGATAATGAATAAGTGCACCAACACACCAAATATGCCCTCTGTCACTTCTTAGCATTCTCATTATTAGAAAGGGTACATTTGCATCTTAAACACAAATTAAACTCTTAATTGAATTGCAGATTTGTGTCTTTTGTAAGTTCTATGTGTGCATGTCGAAGAGAGAGAGAGAGAGAGAGAGAGAGAGAGAGAGAGAAAACGGTTTTCTATTTTGCAGGAGTGGAAGAACTTTAGCATTTTCACACAGTAGGCGCTGACTGGCTCATCGAGGCAGATCATGATGTCCTTGGGTGAGAAAACAAAATGATTTGCACCATCATGCTTTTAGGCCCGTTTGTTAACCCCTTCACTCTACGACAGCCGTCTGTCCCTCTAGATTTTAGGAATATGATTATTGAAGGAGATGACTGGAATGGTTAAGAGCTATGAAAGGGAATGGAAGCCTCTTTAATACCAGAGAAATCACTTTTAAATAGCAATCGCTTTGAAAATAACCATAGAATTGTTTTTGTAGCATTAGGCTTGTGGCGATATAATGTAATCAGCCCTACACAATCTCACGCTGCCACGATATACAGTGACGCTGACGCCGATTACGGTGCTCAATATGGAAATTTGCCATGTTTCTCTTTGTAACGGTAAATATACACAATGCTTTCATTTTAATATAGTATTTTCTCTGTTACCCTTCTTTTTTTTTTTTTGCATTTATCAGCCGCTTGTTTAAAATGGCGTGTCAAGCGTGTGCCGCAACCTCGTTCTGAACCCTTCTGTTGTGACTGTTGTAATTGCGGGCAGAAAATTATGGACCGACGACATCACTATCTGTCGAGGAGGGTCGTGGTTAAGTTAGGGTCTAACTTGAATCGACGAGTTTGGTAGAAAGATTTTTTTTAAAGGCATTTTCCTCTCATGGTGAAACGTGCATGTGCCACCAGCTCCGCGTCGGAGAGGCTGTTCAGGAAAACTACAGACTCCTTAAAAGCGGAATGGTGAAAACGCTAGTTTTTTGTGTCGAAGAACGCTTAAGCTAAGAATAATCAGCTTTTCTGCATATCAGGGGAGGCGAAAAAATTTTTTGTGGTTGTGTAGGTCAACGTTTTTGTTAAGTATGACTATGGTATTAATACCATATTCATTAGGGTTATTTTTAATATTTAAGCTATGTCAGCTTATTATTATTAAAACCGTATGTTTTTTTTAAAAAGGCATGTAATAACTGAATAAAAAAGGCCCGTTCAAGATGAATCCCGACGTATTGATAAATTAGACACCAACATTGTTATAATGTGACGTCCCAGTCCATAAAACGCTTGAGGACCCTCAACAGTTAATGCTTTTAGGTCATTTTTGTGGTCGTTTATTTATTTTATTTTTTTAAGCTTTCGAGACAATTTAATTGTCTGGATATTTTTAAAGGCTAAATTGCAAGCGGTGGAAAATGGACCTGGGCAGCTGAAATGAGGGGCACAAAATCAAACAATATAGTAAACACATGTACAGCCATACAATGTAGCGGGTGTCACACACGCACTCGCGCTGATCCAAAAGCAGGTCCAGTTTATTTCTACAACAAATAAACAGGAATGCAGTATGGCCTTAAAAGGACACGAGGTAGCAAGCGAGTGTGTGAGTGTGTTGCAGTGCCTTTCATCTCCCCGAGCTGTATGGTCCTGATTAGTGGGTGAGAGGTGAGCTATTCCGGCTACGAGCACTTCACCAGCCACTGGAGGAACCTGCCATCACACACACACACAACATAGAAACACTGATCATAGCGCCTTCATGTTACATGTCAGGCCAGGCATGTTTGGCTTTGTGCACATGTGTTTGTATTTATTTAAAGTGAACAGTGTAACAAGTATAAAATATTCACAATAGCACCCCCACCCCTGTGTGTGTGTG